>OZ012670.1:55693240-56293240 GCA_963942505.1 Lordithon lunulatus
TCAAATATAATGGATAAAACCCCATTTTCTATTTTTAGAATGGAACTTTCGTGGGATCAGCTATTTCCTTCCCCATGCTAGCATTCGGAGGTTTTGGTGTAACACTCCGAGACATGCCGCCGTACCTAAAATGGATCACCCATCTTTCATATTTACGGTACGGAACTGAAGGAATGGCAGGAGCAGTTAATGGCTACAATCGCACCAGAATACCCTGCCCCGGTGAAGACTATTGTCATTACTCATATTCACAACGGTTTTTAGACGACTTGGGCATACAAGGAGATCGATTTTGGACGGACGTAATCGTTTTAACAATAATGTTTCTCATCTTAAGAATTGTTGCGTATTATACATTAAGGATTAAAGTTAGAAGCGCTAGATAACGACGAATAACTGTTTTTTATTTTTTGTTATTTATGTATAGCAATTACACATTAAAAGTAAAAATTAAACAGACCCTTTTTTTCTGATCTAGAGCCACAAATGGTCATGAGCTGTTATATTATTTAATTCCGATATATTCACCATTACGGAAACGTCTTTGAGTATCGTCGAATATACCCAATAGTTATGACAACTAATATCAATCAAAGAACATTTTAAAATGCAACCCTTAGACTACTTCCTACTTTAACATCATATCGACTGTGTAGCGCAATTAGGGCCAATCTGCATTTTTAACAAAATGTTCACACAATTTTTTACCAATCAAACTATGCCCGTCCACTATTTCAAATGGCTTGAACTCTGCACTACACTGTTATTCGTTATTTTCTATGATTCAATTAATTTCATTTATTAATTTAAGATTTAATTAAAAAATATATATGTAAAATAATGTAATGCATAGTTCAAGTCGTTTGAAATAGTGGACGAACATAGTTTGGTTGGTAGGGGCCACCCGCCCACCCCACCTTTGCTTGCATAGTTTTTCCATAGGATAACACTCTGCTTGGAATAGTTTAAACAATATAAAACGTCTGTATCCATTGAAAAAAAACTATGCGAGCGAAGGTGGGGTGGGTGGGTGTTCCCTACCAACAAAACTATGCCCGTCCACTATTTCAAATGGCTTGAACTATACACTACATTGTTATCCTATATTTTCTATGATTCAATTAATTTCATTTATTAATTTACGCTTAATGTATTCAACAAATGTGAGAAACAATGTAGTACATAGTTCAAGTAATTTGAAATAGTGGACGGGTATAGTTTGGTTGGTAGGGACCACCCGCCCACCGCACCTTCGCTCGCAGAGTTATTTTCAATGGATATAGACGTTTTATATTGTTTAAACTATTCCAAGCAGAGTGTTATCCTATGGAAAAACTATGCGAGCAAAGGTGGGGTGGGCGGGGGTTCCCCACCAACCAAACTATGCCCATTCACTATTTCAAATGACTTGAACTATGCACTACATTGTTATCCGTTATTTTCTATGATTCAATTAATTTCGTTTAAAAAGAATTTACTAATAAGTTCGAATTAAAAGGACTAATTTGCAGATCTCTCTCAAATCTCATTTCATCTTCATTAGTTAATACTAATATTTAATTTTTAAATATTGTAAAATGAGATTTGAGAGGAGTCTACAGATTGGCTGGATACAATTTAAGGACTTTAGAGATTCAATATATTGTACATATATGATATGATATGATATTTTATTACTAATACATAATATTACACATGTCGTAATATTATGTATTAATAAAATATCATATTATATCTATATGTACAATATATTGAATCTATAAGTTTTTTTTTTTTTTTTGGAACCGTCTGGTATTTATTTCAAAACTCTGTTTTGCAAACAAGTTGTCTGCCTTCAGCACGCTAACTCATTAAAAATCGGCATAATTCTAAATTTAGCCGAATCTGCCGTTTGCAGTAAACAACAAGCAAAATCAGCAGGAGCAACAAAAACCGTTTCGCGTGGCGCGGTCGTTTCATAATAAAAACCGACGCGTCCGCAAAACACTTTTACTCGGCACACTGTTGCCAGTGAAAGTGACGAGGGTATTGAAAAGTGAGCATTTTTTTTTGTGGTCGAACGCGAGCAAATAAATAAATAAATTGAATTAGTTCCCCAAGGAGGGGGCATCAGATGTGTGTCGCACGATCGGCGGGTGATGTAAGAGGCGATCCCAGAAGGTGTTATTATCCGACGACTTTCTCCTAGGAAGTTTTCCGGCAGCGCCGCATGCCGGACTCGACGCGGTATTTTAGCTGTTTGAATTCGCGGCGAGTTGTTGGAGGAGGATGCGCGCGTAATATATATCAAAAATTATTTTTGCAAGTGTGTGTGTTAAACTTACTACGTGAACATGAGGGAGAACTCTAATAATAATAATAATAATAACAATAATGTTAATGAGGGGATCGATATTGGGTTCAAGCATGTGTCGTATAGTGTTGGGACGAAGAAGAGTAAGTAGAATTAATTTGTTTGTCGTTTTCGATTTTTAGTAAATAAACTATCAATAAGTTTTTTATATGACTACGAAATTTATATCGTAACATATTTTGTAGATTCATGAATATTATATTGAAAATTTTTGATATTAATTATGAGAGAGAAAGAGAAATAATACTCTCTCATAATTAATATATTGTACATATAGATATAATATGATATTTTATTAATACATAATATTACACATGTCTTATTATAGAATTATGAGCATTGGGCTAAAAGCAAGATTTAGGATTAACAGACAATAAATATAATTTTACTAAATATTATCTATTTGCCTTTTACCTCTCGGTGTTTACTACATATACATTTTTATTTTGTATATTCATGAATATTATATTGAAAATTTTTGAAATTAATTATTAGTGAGAAAGAGAAATACTCTCTCATAATTAATATCAAAAATTTTCAATATAATATTAATTATTATACAAAATAAGTTACGATATAAATTTCGATTAACAACAGTAATTGTAAACTATAATGTTAATAATGTTAATGTAATAGCCTACACCGAAAGGTAAAGGGCAATTGATAATATATATATATATATATATATATATATATATATATAAATAAAACGATTTTTTACTTTGTTTTTTTATCACACTTCAGTTACACTTTGCAACTAGTTTCGGCTAAGCTCTAGCCATTTTCGAGCTCCTCCGATGACTTAGCCGAAACTAGTTGCAAAGTGTAACTGAAGTGTGATAAAAAACAAAGTAAAAAATCGTTTTATTTATCCTTTAAAATGAATTATCACAAAGTAGACGCTTTAACAATCCAATATATATATAAATTTCGAATGAAAAATGTTTTCAATATTAAGTAATATTTAACATCCACTTAATATTTAACACCAAAGCAAATAAAGCAAGTAGACTGATACGCAGCAAGGTGCTTCCTCCATATATTTGTTCTTCCAAAGGTCTTTTCGACGATTGTTTAACAAAACACGTCGTCATCGTGCGCAATTTATCGCACACATCGAATATTCTTGTTCCGGCTAATAGCATTGCATTCTGTATGCAGTATGCACAACCAAGCCCCGTCTTTGTAACCGCTAAAATGTGTCGAAGATGAAACATTTATATGCATCACACCAAGTAATCGTAAATAAGAGACAATAACATTGCAATTTAATTAACAATGCAGATTATTATTTATCTGGTAGTAAAATTGTAATATGAATTACATGTGTAGGTTTTATAATTGAAGATAATACATGTTATAATCCAAAAGGATGACAATGGGGCTAACAATGACGAGGCTCTGTCAAACAATGTGAATTTATCATGCGCTTTAAGAAAAGCAGCAGCGTGTACTAAAAAAGGAAGTGAATTTTCTGCAGTAAGGCTATTATTAAGTAACAGTGACTAAATTTCTCACAAATCGCAAATTTGCAATTAATGAAAATAATAGCAATAAATTAAAGAAGCCATCATAAAAACATCATAAAAATACAATGATGTCTTTTGTTTTGATTCCCGATGGCTTCTTTAATTTATTGCTATTAAAAAAAAACATCTATCTTTATAGGGCTATTAGCCATGAGGCTTTTCCGCCGGCCAAGCTCAGAGCAGTTTAATCACCCGGTATTTACCTTAACTTCACAGAAAACCTCTGAAAAACTGTGAAAGGTGATTCGCGAAAATTCGCTCCCCACTGGGGATCGAACTCAGGCTCCCCAATGCTCAGTACGAGACGGACGACGCCTCTAACCACTCGGCCACTGATCTGGGTTATTGATATTATTTTCATTAATTTCAGACTTGTGATTTGTGAGAAATTATGACATTGATAGCAGGACTAATTGAGCTTGTGAGAATAAAAATGGTGTAAATCACATTTGAATTTCTGTTTATTGTTGTTTGCTATTAAAGATTATGTATTCTACAAGCTGAAAGTGAAGAGAATTTAGGTATGAAGTGAAGGAGTCCTTGAAACAAAAGACGAATCATGAAAATACATCAGGCTCTCAAGATTGATAGTCTTGCAATTTTCATTTAGATTTATATTTCTGTTTATTTTTGTTTGCTATTAAAGATTATATATTCTGTAAGCTGAAAGTAAAGAGAATTTAGTTATAAAGTGAAGGATAAATAAATAAAATCATTTATTTGTGTTTTTTTGCAAAAATTACTCGGATTTTTAATTTTAAATATTGCCAATTTTGTGACAATTTTTTCGACCATTTTTGAATGAGCAATGTAAAAAATATATAGACGTGACCTCTACACACTAAGAAAATTAAATTAGTTGCTAACCGAATCTTCTATCCAAAACAATATATTACATAACTGTCTGCTAGACAACCCAAACTACAACGGACGAGAAGTTATTGATTGTTATTTGGCTGCCTCCTTTGTTCAAAATCCTACACCAGAACCGACTAGAACGGTACAATTATGTAGGTGATTCGGCGCCAGCGACAATAGATGATGTTCTGCAGTCGCAGCAGCAACAATTCGCCGCGTTTTGTTAAAACAAAATCGCTTTTAATATAAATTTAAATTTAGTGCGTCCCAAATAAATTTCTCACAAACGCGTAACAGTGCGTCATTCTTCTTAGAAAACCCAATTTGTGGATTAATGATCGGAGAAAGTTCTATTGCGTGCTGCTGTGTGTTTTTTTTTGTCTGCGCGTGTGTTAATTTTGATGTTATTGGCGTGAGTAAAGAAATTAAAGACATTAATTTCGAATTAATAAGCGTTTGGATTTTACTAGTAGGATAACTAATTAATATATGTTAAATGTTTGTCTAATAACTATTATCATGTTTTATACAAACTCGTACCTAATGACAATATATACTTTTGGATTATAATTATACTAAAATGGTGTGTTTATGTAAATATCTTATCTTATAATAATTAATTTTTTTTGTTAAAAATCATGACCTAAGCCCTTTTGCCCAAACATCAGTGATATATCATTTCATATTTATCATTTCGTATTTGCGAAAAAAAAAAATCGAATAGCTAATTATGACTTTTCTCCACGTTTCATAATGTTTCTAGTCGAAATAGAATATTTGTGGATATGAATTTGTCTGTGAACAAAATTCCGGAAAAATGGCTAATGGATTCCGGCCATATTTGCAAATCGGCTGGGAAACGGAGTTGGGGCGATCCCGTGAAAAGTTGAGCAAAATCGGTCCACAAACAGAGAAAATAACTTGATAAAACTGTTTCCCAGAAAAAAGTCACTTTCCCTCCAATGGATTTCATAACGCCAACACAAATATGCGCGCAAAAAAAACTACAGTTGGTGTAACTAAATGGCCGACTAAGTTGCCTAATGGATTAATTTATATATAGTTTAAAATTTAATTACGCGCAAACGAAAGAAAATTAAAATGAAACAAAAAGAGAAATACCATCAAATATCGTCAAATATCGTCAAATATCGTCAAATATCGTCAAATATCGTCAAATATTGTCAAATATCGTCAAATATCGTCAAATATCGTCAAATATCGTCAAATATCGTCAAATATCCTCAAATATCGTCAAATATCGTCAAATATCGTCAAATATTGTCAAATATTGTCAAATATTGTCAAATATTGTCAAATATTGTCAAATATTGTCAAATATTGTCAAATATTGTCAAATATTGTCAAATATTGTCAAATATTGTCAAATATTGTCAAATATTGTCAAATATTGTCAAATATTGTCAAATATTGTCAAATATTGTCAAATATTGTCAAATATTGTCAAATATTGTCAAATATTGTCAAATATTGTCAAATATTGTCAAATATTGTCAAATATTGTCAAATATTGTCAAATATTGTCAAATATTGTCAAATATTGTCAAATATTGTCAAATATCGAAAAATATTCCTCAAATATTCTAAAATTTCATCCAGCTATAAATTTTAAAATGTTGCATGTAAGAAACTTATATACCTAGTATACCTAGTATAAAAAATTACAAATTACAAATTACCCTAGACGTATTAGAGTAATTTGTAATTTGTATTTTTTTATACTAGGTTTATTTTGTTAATAAAGCGATAATTAGAGTTTATCATTCAGTGTTTGTATTATTACAAGTTTCTTACATGCAACATTTTAAAATTTATAGCTGTCTCTTTGTAAAAAAGGGTTGCTCATCCCTACACCATGGTTATTCATGAACGGATGATATACAAATAATTATTTTCACAATAATAATCGTATTTCACACTCATGTATCATATGTTCGATTATAATTACATAAAACTTACAAGGCTTTAAACTTAATCAGAGAACCCGTATCGATAATCTTATTTGTGAGTGATATGATATATTAAAGCTGACTATTATAATCACAAAATGTAGTATTGTCCCATTCGGGGCAACTCTAACCCTAAGTTCTAAATGGGCCATAGCCTTGGGGCATTTTCTACGTTCTATATCTACGATTTATGCTCAGAAATTCATACAAAATACGTTTCAGAGCCAAGAACAAAGTGTTTTTATTAATTTTCTTAAATTATATTCCTTTGTATTGTCCAGTTTTTACCAAAACCTGAATACAACTTCCTCAATGAATGCATATTGATTAAAACTTTTTGATGTTGAAACTTATTTTATAAGATATGAAGACAATAATCCGTAGTCATTGCATGTAGATCTTAGAAGAGGAGTTTCAGGACCAAAAATATAGTATTGAATATAAATTCAAGTTCATTAAAATACTATGTTTTTGGCCCTGAAACTCATCAGATCTTCTACATGCAATGACTACGATTATTGTCTTCATATCTTATAAAATAAGTTTCATAATAATCGTAATAATTTGCGCCATAAGAGAAGTATAGGTCCATCCTTATCACGAATTTCATAGTTTTTAGCTCTAAAAAAAAAACTAAGAAATTCGAGTACCAAGTAAGGAGAGAAACTCCGACGAGTTTAATCACCCGGGATTTACCTTTACTTCATACAAAAATGAAGTAAAGGTAAATCCTAGGTGATTAAACTCGTTGAAGTTTTTCTCCTTACTTGGTCTCCGAGCTTCTCCCTTTACTTGTTTTGATAGCCCTACAAATATTTTTTACTTTTCGATTAACAGCACTGCTCTGTATAAGGAAGGTTATGTTTTTGCGAAAAAAAATCAAATTGTTAATTTTGACTTTTCTTATTAATATGAAAATGAAACAAAAAGACAAATATTGTCTAATGTAGTCAAATATTGTCAAACATTGTCAAATATCGTCTAATATTGTCACTTTATGATTGATCTATGTAGATGCTTATGCAGCATATTAACATTAATAAATATCTATCTATCTATCCATGTATCTATCTATCTATCTATCTATCCATGTATCTATCTAACTAACTATCTATCTATCTATCTATCTATCCATGTATCTATCTAACTATCTATCTATCTAATATCATCGTCAAATATTATCAAATATTATCAAATATTATCAAATATTATCAAATATTATCAAATATTATCAAATATTATCAAATATTATCAAATATTATCAAATATTATCAAATATTATCAAATATTATCAAATATTGTCAAAAATCGTCGTCAAATATTGTCAAATATTGTCAAATATTGTCAAATGTTGTCAAATATCGTGAGCAAATATTATCAAATATTATTGAATATGGTCAAGTATTGTCAAATATTGTCATATACTGTCCATATATTGTCATATATTGTTATATATTGTTATATATTGTCATATATTGTCATATATTGTCATATATTGTCATATATTGTCATATATTGTCATATATTATCATATATTGTCATATATTGTCATATATTGTCATATATTATCATATATTGTCATATATTGTCATATATTGTCATATATTGTCATATATTGTCATATATTGTCATATATTGTCATATATTGTCATATATTGTCATATATTGTCATATATTGTCATATATTGTCATACATTGTCATATATTGTCATATATTGTCATATATTGTCATATATTGTCATATATTGTCATATATTATCATATATTGTCATATATTGTCATATATTGTCATAAATTGTCATATATTGTTATATATTGTCATATATTGTAATATATTGTCATATATTGTCATATATTGTCATATATTGTCAAATATCGTCAAATATGGTCGAATATTGTCAAATATCGTTGTCAATTTTTGTCAAATATTGTCGTCAATTATTGTCAAATATTATCAAATATCGTCGTCAATTATTGTTAAATATCGTTGTCAATTATTGTAAAATATCTTCGTCTGTTAAATATTGTTGAATATTGTTGAATATTGTTGAATATTGTCGAATATTGTTGAATATTGTTGAATATTGTTGAATATTGTTGAATATTGTTGAATATTGTTGAATATTGTTGAATATTGTTGAATATTGTCAAATATTGTTGAATATTATCAAATATTGTCAAATATTATCAAATATCGTCAAATATTGTCAAATATTGTCAAATATTGTCAAATATTGTCAAATATCGTCAAATATCGTCATCAAATATCGTCGCGAAATATGGTCGAATATGGTCGAATATGGTCGAATATTGTCAAATATCGTCCTCAATTATTGTCAAATATCGTCGTCAAATATTAACAAATATCGTCATCAATTATTGTTAAATATTGTCAAATATCGTCGTATTATTGTCAAATATTGTCAAGTATTGTTAAATATCGTGGTAAAATATATTCGTCAATTATTGTCAAATATTGTCAAATTTCGTCGTCAAAATTGTCAAATTTCGTCGTCAAAATTGTCAAATATCGTCGTCAAATATTATCAAATATCGTCATCAATTATTGTAAATATTGTCAAATATCGTCGTATTATTGTCAAATATTGTCAAATATTGTCAAATATCACAAATATCGTCGCCAAATATGGTCAAATATGGTCGAATATTGTCAAATAGCGTCGTCAATTATTGTCAAATATTGTTGTCAATTATTGTCAAATATTCTCAAATATCGTCGTCAATTATTATTAAATATTGTTGTCAATTATTGTCAAATATTGTCAATTATTGTCAATTATTGTCAATTATTGTCAAATATTGTCAATTATTGTCAAATATCGTCGTCAAATATTGTCAAATATTGCTGAATATTGTTGAATATTGTCAAATATTGTCAAATATTGTCAAATATTGTCAAATATTGTCAAATATTGTCAAATATTGTCAAATATTGTCAAATATTGTCAAATATTATCAAATATTGTAAAATATTGTCAAATATTGTCAAATATTGTCAAATATCGTCAAATATCGTCGCCAAATATGGTCAAACATGGTCGAATATTGTCAAATATCTTCGTCAATTATTGTCAAATATCGTCGTCAAATATTATCAAATATCGTCGTCAATTATTATCAAATATCGTCGCCAAATATGGTAAAATATAGTCGAATATTGTCAAAAATCGTCAATTATTGTCAAATATCGTCGTCAAATATTAACAAATATCGTCATCAATTACTGTTAAATATTGTCAAATATCGTCGTATTATTGTCAAATATTCTCAAATATCGTCAAATATTGTCAAGTATTGTTAAATATCGTGGTAAAATATTATCAAATATTGTTGAATGTTGTTGAATATTGTTGAATATTGTTGAATATTGTCAAATATTGTCAAAAATTGTTGAATATTGTCAAATATTGTCAAAAATTGTCAAAAATTGTCAAATATCGTGTCAAATATCGTCGTCAATTATTGTGAAATATTGTCGTCAAATATTGTCAAATATCGTTGTTAAATATTGTCAAATATTATCAAGAATTGTCAAATATTGACAAATATCGTCGTGAAATATTGTCAAATATCGTCGTCAATTATTGTTAAACATTGTCAAATATTGTCGTCAATTATTGACAAATATCGTCGTCAAATATTGTTAAATATTATCAATTATCGCCAAATATCGTCAAATATTGTATTGTAACATTGAAATATTGTGAAATATTTTCAAAAAATTAGACATTCATTCATTATTATTAGTTCCTTCTGTATATATTTTACTGTAAATGGGCAACTGTTGGGAAATAAAATGATATTATTATTGTTATTAAAAATGTCAATAATGGCAAAAATGTCTAAACTGTCAAAAATTTCAACAATGGCAAAAACATCAAAAATTTAATTCGGAAAGTCGCAGCACACGAGATATTTTTGATTATTATTCAACATAATATAACAATTTTGGTCTATTTTTTCATAAAAAAAATATCCGCTTTGCAATTTCATGTACACATGTAACACGTAGGCCAATATGGTTAGTAAATTTCATATCGATTATGTTACAAATTTCAATGATTACAGTTCAACGAACGCACCGAATTTCGTGATACGGAAACTGAACTACTATGAAAACATATTCACATTCCAAAAAGAAAAATAAACACGCAATAAAACTGTTTGAAAATTTCGCAACAGGTCGCGACAGGTTGCCAGCGAGGCCAGAGTGGTGTGCGCCACATGAGATTAATTTCATTTAATTATGGTTAATAAAACAAGAAACTGTTATTTGCGCAAATAATGGGCTGACTGGGGCAAAATAATTCGCTGAGCAAATTGCAAGAGGCTACGTTGCTAATTTGTGCCTGAATCTGCTGCACATGTAACGTGTGATTATTTAAATGGGCGTTTCGTAATATATGTTTTCTTCTGCAATCGCTTTTAAGCAAAAATTATACAGCTTTATTTTTTACTATTAAATAGCATTTTTTGGCTCAGATAATAATAATAATAATAATAATCGTTTATTAGTGTTATCACTTCTAGAAGTTTACACAAGTCAATACAATATGAGAATTAAAACAAAATACACATTTACACAATAAAAATATGTAAAAATAGGAAAAATATAGATACATGTATAATAAAAGTTATAAAAAAATACCTAGCCAAGATTATAATCATTTACATGGTTACTCATCAGTAGAATAATATGTTTTAGCAATCAAGGTTTTTTTCAAAACATGTTTGAATAGTTTTTTGTTGTCCGGTAGTGCATTGTAGAATCTACAACAGTGATATCTTGTATAATATGATATAATAGATATAGATAGTTAGATAGATACTTTAAATACATAGTTTAATTGTGTCAACCAATACATTGTATTTTACACACGTCATAGAAGGAATAACTTTAAAATGGACAGAACGAACTGTTAAAAGAGAAATGTGAACATTTCGATAATTAAACTAGACCAAAAATAGACAAATGTACAATTCAATAATGTTTAGAATTAAAAAAAACATAATGCTCTTACAGGAAACACAACTAGGGTAAATAAAATCATTGCATTTGTTTCGTGTAAACTTATTTATATCATAAAACGCATTACTGAGTATGTATGCTTTTAGATTAGTTTTAAAATGGCATCAATAAAAACGTGGTGTTTCCCTCACTTGGGTGTGGTCCCTGGTGTTGAGGGTTTATGTTGTTTTAATGATGTTCTTCTATGTGTATCACTTTTTAGTATTTAATAGTGATGAAGAAAATCTATCGAACTAACCATAAATATCTCGCCGAACATTCGAGTTACTATCGATATAAACTAACAATCGAAAATGTCTATAAAAAAACATTACATTTGAAAGAAAAATTGAGCTCGGAATAATGAAGATACTGCAAGTTCTACATTAATGTTATAGGTCTGTATTTAATGAATTATTTTAAACGTACAATTTTTTTGGTTTTCTCTAACCCAAGTTTAAATAAATTGGGTTAAGGGCCGGTTCTACAATTGAAATTTAACCGGGGAATAAGGCTATTCGTGGAATAAGTTTGAGATATTAACGCCAATTTCTCCAACTTATTCCACGAATCGCCTTATTCTCCAGTTAAATGTCAATTGTAGAACCGGCCCTAAGTGAAAAGAAAACAAAAATATTGAAACGTTTGAAATAATTCAATATTATAACAATTTATTTTGATTCGATTTTCGATAACAATGTATATTTACCACGAAAATATACGATTTTGCATGCCCAATTCATGCAATGTTAATCGTTTTTTACTTGTATAATTCTAATTACGGCACAAAAATGTATTAACTGCCCAAATTTACGAATTTTCCTGTTCCTAGAACGCGAGAACGTGAAAAGACAACATTCTAGACTTTAAATTTCATATCATATCGGTGACATATTACTGCAATCGTCAATGATAACGCATTATAAATAAATACACAATTTATTGATTGGAGATAGTTTTGGATTAGGCAAGGGGGACATTTACGTCTGCTCGATTACGGAAGAAACATTAATCTGTGTGTGGAACGTGAGAAACATCGCATAGTTTTAAAAATCCAGAAATGACTAAATGTAAATTGCAGCAAATGACCGAGATCTCAAACGAAAACAAAAACACGGTAATTTGATTTAATAATATACACATATTGCATGTATAAAATATATTGAAATTTTCACATTTCTCTTTTATCAATTGGTTCTGTTCATTTTAAATTTATTCCTCCTACGACGTGTGTAAAATACAATGTGTTGGTTGACACAAATAAACTATCCATCTATCTATCTATCTATCTATCTATCTATCTATCTATCTATCTATCTATCTATCTATCTATTATTATGTAATGAAATTACTAGCTGACAAGAAGTAGTAGTAATATATGGTAACAACGACAAGTATCGACCATTCCGACACTATGGAAAGCCCAACATTATGTAAACCTTGTCAGTGCACAAACCCTAACATTCGAAATTCCGACTGTTTCGAAATTACAACTGTTTCGAAATCCCGACAGTATCGAAATCCTGAGAGTATCGAAATCCTGACAGTACCGAAATCCTGACAGTATCGATATTCTGACAGTGTCGAAATCCTGACAGTATCAAAATCCTGACACTATCCAAATCCAGACAGTATTGAAATCCTGACAGTATTGAAATCCTGACAATATTGAAATCCTGACAGTATCAAAATCCTGACAGTATCGAAATACTGACAGTAACGAAATCCTGACAGTATCGTAATCCTGACAGTATCCAAATCCTAACAGTATCCACCTCTTGACAGTATTGAAATCCTGACAGTATTGAAATCCTGACAGTATCGAAATCTTGACAGTATCGAAATCCTGACTGTATTGAAATCCTGACAGTATCGAAATCCTGACAGTATCCAAATCCTAACAGTATCCACCTCCTGACAGTATGGAAATCCTGACAGTATCGAAATCCTGACTGTATTGAAATACTGACAGTATCCAAATCCTGACAGTATTGAAATCCTGACAGTATTGAAATCCTGACAGTATTGAAATCCTGACAGTATTGAAATCCTGACAGTTTTGAAATCCTGACAGTATCCAAATCATGACAGTATCCAAATCCTGACAGTATCCAAATCCTGATTGTAATGAAATACTGACAGTATCGAAATCCTGACAGTATCCAAATCCTGACAGTATTGAAATCCTGACAGTATCAAAATCCTGACAGAATCGAAATCCTGACAGTATCCAAATCCTGACAGTATTGAAATCCTGACAGTATCGAAATCCTGACAGTATCGAAATCCTGACAGTATCGAAATCCTGACAGTATCCAAACCCCGACAGTATCCAAATCCTGACAGTATTGAAATCCAAACAGTATTTAAATCTTGACAGTATGCAAATCCTGACAGTATCCAAATCCTGACAGTATTGAAATCCTGACAGTATCGAAATCCTGACAGTATCCAAATCCCGACAGTATCCAAATCCTGACAGTATTGAAATCCTGACAGTATTGAAATCTTGACAGTATCCAAATCCTGACAGTATCGAAATCCTGACAGTATCGAAATCCTGACAGTATCGAAATCCTGACAGTAACGAAATCCTGACAGTATCCAAATCCTGACAGTATTGAAATCCTGACAGTATTGAAATCCTGACAGTATTGAAATCCGAACAGTATCGAAATCCTGACAGTATTAAAATCCTGACAGTATCGAAATCCTGACAGTTCGAAATCCTGACAGTAACGAAATCCTGATAGTATCAAAATCCTGACAGTATCCAAATCCTAACAGTATCCACCTCCTGACAGTATTGAAATCCTGACAGTATTGAAATCCTGACAGTATCGAAATCTTGACAGTATCCAAATCCTGACAGTATTGAAATCCTGACAGTATTGAAATCCTGACAGTATTGAAATCCTGACAGTATTGAAATCCTGACAGTATCGAAATCATGACAGTATTGAAATACTGACAGTATCGAAATCCTGACAATATCCAAATCCTGACAGTATCGAAATCCTGACAGTATTGAAATCCTGACAGTATCGAAATCCTGACAGCATCGAAATACTGACAATATCGAAATCCTGACAATATCGAAATCCTGACAGTATCGAAATCCTGACAGTATCTAAATTCGGATTCTATGGAAATTCTGTTAGTACAGAAATCCCAATACTCGAAATTCTAATTGTTTCGAAATTCTGACAGTATCGAAATTACGACACTATGGAAAGCCCAATAGTATCGAAATCCCGACAGTATCGAAACTCGGACACTATGGAAATCCCGTCAGCATTGACACTCCTACACTCCAAATTCGAAATTCTAACAAAAATTCCTGACAGTATAGAAATTTTCGACACTATGGATAGCTATGAAAAAAAGCTATTTTCTTTTTTACATTACTCTGATTTACATAGTAATTCTTCCTGTCTTTCTCCTTTCCAAAAGTACACTATCTTGTCTATATTTCAATACGCTAATTGGTCCAGCTTTATTAATTTCGGTCTGTCTATACACTTGTATCATTAAATGAAATCACCCATACGTTTTTTTTAATTGTGCGTAATTCAAACTGCGTTATAATTAAGACTAATAAATATATTGCCGTAGGCTTGGTCATCTTGTAATTGGAGTTAATTATATATATCTTTACGGCTTGCTTACACATATCAATGACGCAATCCATTTTGTTTATAAAAGAATAAATATTTATGTTTTGAAATGTACACTGCTCTCGATTGGGCTATTAGCCATTAAATAAATGTGTATAATTATAAATTATACCCAGGTCTAGTGGTCCGTCTTGTATTGAGCATTGGGGGGCGAATCACAAGACGGACCACTAGGCCTGTGTACTGGGTGCTAATTTATAATTATATACAGTTTTTATAGATTTTAATATAAATATCAGTGGCCGAGTGGTTAAAGGCAGGTCTTTTACTGAGCATCGGGGAGCCTGAATCACCTTTCACAGTTTCTCAGAGGTTTTTTGTGAAGTTAAGGTAAAAACCGGGTGATTCAATTTCTCTGAGCTTCTCCCTTAACCGGCGGAAAGGCTCACGGCTAATAGCCCTATAATGATTTTTTTACAAATATAAATAAAAGTTATATATATACGTGTGAATCCACCTCTTAGCAATCTACATATATAATATGTAGATTGCTAAGACGTGGATTCACACATATATGTGTTTTAACTGCTGTTATCAGGAAATTAAAGAGTTTTCTGATAACAGTAGTTATGAGTTGAATTTTGCTGATATTATCCATTTTTGTGGTTAAAAAGTTGTTCTTTCAGAAATAATTTTAATGAAAATTAGAACGTTTCTAGTTTTTTTTTTCAGAAATTGTCTCGCATTTTGACTAAAGGTCGTTTTAGACAAGACAATTTCTTGACTATCCATAGTGTAGAAATTTTTATACTGTCAGTAATTTTTGTTAGAATTTCGAATTTCGAGTGTTGGAGTGTGAATGCTGACGGGATTTCCATAGTGTCCGAGTTTCGATACTGTCGGGATTTCGATACTATTGGACTTTCCATAGTGTCGTAATTTCGATACTGTCAGAATTTCGAAACAATCATGGAAAAATATAACGCGTTCTATTTGTCAAGCACAAATTGTATGGGAGGAGGATATATGAATTTATTTTTTGAACAACTTTTGAGATAAGAAATTGTCTTGTCTAAAACGACCTTTAGTCCAAGATGCGAGACAATTTCTGAAAAAAAAAACTAGCAACGTTCTAATTTTCATTAAAATTTGAGTCAAGAAATTGTCTTGTGTAAAACGACCTTTTAAGCTGCATTATATTTTTTGGTTACACCTCGTATACGCAAGCAGATACTTTAAAATTCGAAGAGTAGTTTATTTAGTTTTGAAATAATGCAGCAACTTTTTGAAAGAATACAATTTTCCAAGAAGTTAAAAAAAAAGTAATAAAATAATTTCCCATATGTGTCAAAACTTTCACAGACACTGTATATGATAACACACAACTGCTCAAATTAATAATTGCAAAAAAAAATATGTTACAATTATCAAATTACCATAGATAAACTATTTTTACCATAAATATGAAAATTATTAAACAAAAACAATGTAAAACATGAAGATAAAGTAAAAACCTCGAAACAATTACATTAGTCGTGTACTAGGACGTTATCTGTCCATCCACAGTTCCTTCCAGCCCGAGAATATTTTATGTAATATGCGTGCGTAATTATACGAAAACTTCAGGGCCGGGCATGACGAATTCGTTCCGCGACAATGAGGTCGCCGCTGATAAAAATAAAGCCACGAAAAAAAAAATTCACAGCGCATGCCTTTTTTCTTCTATCCCCAGTGTGCGTAGTCATAGCCGGTGCGTCGCCGCGTCTCTTTATTGAGCTTCAATCAATGCAAACGCGATTAAAAACGCGCCGTTTCGGGTGAGTTTGAAACACACGAAAATTCGACACACCACCGCGCCACAAACAGTGAATCTAACCGATGACGCGAGGTCGTTTTAATTGGCAGTTTTGAAACAAAGAGCACGACCTGTGGTGATTGAGAATCATTTGAAAATGAGCGCTAGTATGGATGAAAGCAAGACACCGATCGGCGCCAATTTGGAGTTTCGCGATGTCTGCAGAGTGACGAAAGGTAATTAATTGTGTTGTGGTGTTACGTTTTTTTTATTATTATTTACTGTTCTATTTTTACTTTACGAAACAGCGCGATTGAAACGCCTACTGTTTATACGTAAATAGTGGGGTGTTACAACAGATGGTGTTTTTTTTTGTTTGATGAGTTGATCGTATTAAATTCAACATAACTTCCTGCAACCTTATGTTTGTTTGGCTTCATTATAAACGTATAAATCAATACAGTCTAGCTATAAATATACATGGTGATTCTAATTTGACCCAAATATAAAAAGTTAGCGGCGGGAAAGCCATCGGGCTGATAGCTATAATGATAGAAGTGATAATGAAAAAGTGTTAAGCCCGTATAACATTATCTAATTTCCCATATCGTATATATATATAATATATAAATATATATATATCTATATATATATATATATATATATATATATATATATATATACATATACATATATATATATATATATATATATATATATATATATATATAAGAATTGATATATTAAATTGTATAACTATTTCTAAATGGAAAATTAACATTGTGTATTACGGTGTTAAGTGAATTTATTATTATTTCGCCGCTATATCATTTTCTACATGTGTGTATGACACTATGTGGTTTGTATCTGCATCGAAAACGATGTAAGAAACTAGATAATGTCATGCGGGTTTTAAAAGCACTTACTGTATTTATTAATGTCAATTTCTATTTGTAAAGTTTTTAATTTGGTATTTAACTAAAAGTAAAATAGAAGACCGTAAACTAAGCACAGGACCCCTCGATACCGTTAGCCCGAGACCAAGCCCACAATCCTGAGGTCAGGACAGAGGGGAAAAACATATTTTGTAAAAAATATACTGGAAATAATCTTATTTTAATATTTACTAAATATAGAAAATTCACCATGAAAAAACGAAATATACTTTTTAATACTGTGTTGAATTTAAATCAACCAGCATACCAGGGTTGGCGTGACTATTACCAGGGTTGGCGTGACTAATACCAGGGTTGACGTAATTAATCCCAGTCGTCCGGCTATCTGATATGTAGGTCATCAGGATCTCTTAAGATTATTTAAAGGTATTGCAGTACAAAATTTGAGCCCAAAATTGTGTCGTCATACCATTTTAGAGGATTTAAAAAAATTCAAAAATCTTTTTTTTTCGTTTTTCAATTTTTTTTTTCCAAATTTTTTATTTTTTTTTCAATAGCCCCAAGTATCCCCTTTAAAACAAACAAAAGACCATTTCTGTATCTATAATAGTTTTTGAGATATTTAAGAAATAATGTTGAAAAATTAGAGAAATAGTAAAATTTTGAATCTTGAATAACTCTCGAAAAAAATAAAATAAAATTTCCGTTTGTAAATCGTTGTTTTATTATAAAAGAAAAGATTTGACCAAATTTCGTCCAAATTGAAAGGGGTCGATTCTAACTATTGGTCGATTTGACATGGAATGACGCATGTACATATATTGCTTTTTGAATAAACTCATTAGTTTCTGAGAAGAAATCTTATTGAAATAACTTGATATTGAATATGGGATAGTATTATCTATGTTTATTTTAAATTTCTTATTTCTGGCTTTAAACGAGTATTATCATTACTTAATAAATACGATGTTGGTAGACCGCCTATAATTTAACCCTTAAATGCATGATTTTTTAAAATTGATATTAAATAATAGTTACCGCCAGTCGTCCACTTGGTACAAAACATAAGAATCGTTTATTAGTAAAATCATGAATCATATGAGCCTGTGAGAATGAAAGTAGTGTAAGTCACAGTTGAATTGTTTTGAAAATGTGAAGATTTTGCGTTTGGTTACATAAATACCAAACGCAAAATCTTCTTATTTTCAAAACAATTCAACTGTGACACACTACTTTCATTCTCACAGGCTCATATGATTCATGATTTTACTAATAAATGACGATTCTTATGTTTTGTACCAAGTGGACGACTGGTCAATCAACGTAGAATTTTTTTTTTATTAAAGTGTAGTTTTTTACCCCACAAAATGTATTTAAATAATTTAAGTCGATTTACATTTAAAGAGTAATTTATAAATTAGTTGATTATATGAAATTAACATACAGTAGCATCCTATTTTAAACACTGTACTGCCAGTACTGCCGAAATATTTCAAGGTTGCGATGCATCACAATGATTGGCTGACATAATTCCCAATGTGATCGTATGTCGGCCAGATAGCGAAAATAAATAATTCGTATTCATTCTGTACGCGTCTGGCATTAATTAATAATTTTTAATATGCCAAATGACTCATACATCATTGTGTTCCCAAAACTGGTTCGCGGATGTTTAAGAGCATTAGTTTTATAATTTGTATAATTAACTGCTGTTAGTTTCGTTCTTATAAGACTGCTGATCATGGGTCGATAACTAATTATGATAGGGTATTTTTGAATAAACATTGTAATTATATAATCTGTATAACCTCCATATTTTCAAGAAAAATAATATAATTGTTTATGTTAAACAACTCGACAAGGAAGAGAATTGTTAAGTAAAGGATGTAAGATGGCGAATATGGCGGTGGTCTGCGAATTACGAATTTGTTTTTGTTATGTTTTCATTCATTTGTGTTAGCTGTTTTTGTGAACAATGATTAAATTCTTATATGTAACTTTATTTCTATAGTTCTATTGAACGTAAATGCAGCGATATTTGATTATTTTAGGTCACAGATTGTTTGCATTATGTGAAATTCTGTCACATAATGCAAACATATCCATATATATATATATAGATATATATATATATATATATATATATATATATATATATATTATTATTTAGTATGCATAATAGCGATGGCCAGTTTAGAGGATTATTATTCATAGGTTTTCTGTATACCTGTGTTATTAGTTCCTCGGCATCCATTAAATTCTCCAGTATTTGTGTTTTTGTTGGTCTTCTTCCTGATCCTTTGCTTGTTAGTTGTAGAGCGATCTTCCTAACCTTATTGCGTCTATTTCGTGTTGAGGTAGGACTTTTTGCGTTCATTCTGCTGCGTTTTGCTCCCTTAATGCTAGGTCTGGGTACAGATTGGAATAATCTTCTTCTTCTTGTGGTGTCGTCTCCTATCGGAGGTTGGCAATCATCATGGCGATTCTAATCTTTAACGCTGCAGCTGTAAATAGTCGATACTTGTCCTTACCATTCTCTAAGGTACTTTAACCATGAGCTTCTGCGACGCCCAATGCTTCTTCTTCCTTGTATTTTTCCTTGCATGATCAGTTGGAGAATAGAGTATCTATCTCCCAGGGTGATGTGTCCCAAGTACTCTAGCTTTCGTGTTTTGATCGTAAGGATCAGTTTCTTTATGCATTCTTCGCATGACTGCTTCGTTATTTACTATGTCCGTCCAGGATATCTTGAGCATCCACATCTCAAACGACTCTTTTTATGACATTTTTCTTTAATGTTCATGCTTCCATCCCATATAGTAGTGTTGAAAAAATGTAACAGCGAATTATTCGGACTCTCAAGGCTAGATTGAGATTTCTATTTGTGAAAAGATTTTTCATTTTGACGAAAATTGCTATTGCTATTTCAATTCGTTTGTTTGGTTTGGTCGTTATTGTCTTCAATACGTGTTTCCAAGTATTGGTAGCTTCTAACTCTTTCGATTGTGGTGTTGTTTACTAGTATTGCTGGTATATTATTAACATTGGTTTTATTTACAACGATAAATTTAGTTTTCTTCAAATTCCTTTTGAGCCCATAGGATTGGCTAGTCGTATTTATGTCTTATGGAATAATCTGTATGTAGTTTATACCTTCATCCCCCGATTATCACTGCATTCATTTATTTTTCTTATTTATACGTATTTTTATTGTGTAAATGTGTATTTTGTTCTCATATTGTATTGACTTATGTAAACTGTAACAGTCATAACACCAATAAACGATTATGATTATGATGATGATTATGATTTGGGGAAATATTTGAACTATGAATACATTCATTTCTTTACTCGGCATGCCTCCTTCTAGCTCCCCTTATGCCTCGTAAACTAGCTTGCAACCTAAATAGGATTTCTGGCTGAATCATGTCCTTGTACATTGCGCGAATTTCTTGCAGATGAATCTTCACAGCGCATCCGATCCGAGTCCTGCTACCTCGGCCCGCCTAAGTATATTTGTCTTCGAGTATTGACAGCTATATAAATCTCATCTATATGGTTGCTATACATACACATGGGAATGGGGAAGGCATCCGCCTATATCTTTATAACTAGGGTCCGCGGGTTCGTTAGGCCCGTTATCTCCGTAATCGCTACGTAGATACCCCTGCGGATTTATTACTATTATTATTATTATTCGAATTTCTAATACGCAGATATTTCTATCGTATTCTTTCCATACTTTAACTATTATATGTTGCGAACTTTGCGGGTTATAGCTACGGTGGCCATACGTCCTTTATTTAAGATGAACTTTATTTAGTATTTTGTTTTAATTCTGTATTGACTTGTGTAAACTTCTTGAAGTGATAACACTAATAAACGATTATTATTATTATTATTATTTCAATAGCCAGTAGTTCGTATTTTCTGACTTTCTCCAAGTGTTCTGATTGGATATTAATTATGATTATGATTATTATTATTATTAATATTAATAAATATGATACGCATTATAAAGTACTATTATATCAGTTTTCTTGTTAGTATTGTACACCACAATTCATCCGCACTTTGCATAAAAATAACACAATCTTTGATATGGTATATGTCTTATAAATAATAGATGCACAATATGTACGAATCAAATTATAATTTCTTTCCAGGGTCAAAACAAATTCTTTTTGATGTCGGCGGAAGATTTACGTCGGGAAAACTGGTTGGCATTTTGGGACCCTCCGGTGCAGGCAAGTCAACGCTCTTGAACGTTTTGAGCGGTTTCGAAAACGACGGAGTCAAGGGATGGATAGGCGTGAACGGAAAAGAGCGTGTGCTGGGGCAGTTCCGGAATATATCCTGCTATATTACGCAGGATAATGACTTGCACGAACTGCTCAGCGTCGAGGAGAACATGCGATGTGCCACCGACCTCAAATTGGGCAACACTTTGGATGAGGTTGCAAAAGTTGAGTTGGTAAGTTGTGATATACAATATATTATCAAATCATAGCCTTAAGCCCTGGTTTCCTAGGAGAACGGTCGCTTTAAAGCGGCCGCTTTTGACGTCATTCACAAATCACAAAGGTCGTTTTAAGTATATGTAATAGAAGAACTCACAATTTTTCATCGTAATTCATTGCGTTTTTGCAGTACGTTGAGGTATTACACTTTATAGGAAACTATATTCGTTTATATACACGTAGAATTATTTTTGTGACGTAAAAATGACGTCATAAGCGGCCGTTTTTAAGCGACCGCTTTCCTAGGAAACCAGGGCTTTAAGCCTTGGTTTCCTTGGAAGCGGTGTCGACAAAAGCGGCCGTATTTCACGTCACACATTTCTTTTATGAAAATTTAAATAAATCTGGTAATCCAGAGAGCGGTATACTTCAAAGTATTGAGAAAATGTCATGAATTACACTGGAATCTGGTGAGTTATTCAATTACATGTACTTAAAACGTATCTTGTAATGTGTAAATGACGTAAAAAATGGCCGTATTTATCGACACCGCTTGCTAGGAAATCAAGACTTTAGACACAGATGTATTGAGCAAAAATCTTCTGTGGTTTTTGCTGATAAAATGGTTTTTACTAAAATTAAATAGTGAAAATCTCCTTTTCAATAATACATTAAATTATACTTCGTTCATTAATTTCGAGCTTTATCAGGATAAATCTACAACCATATTACAGAATTAATAAAGCACAAAAGCCTGATGAAACTTGTAATTTGAGTAGAAACGTTGCAGAGGCCTAAGTTTGACACGGATTGTAGCGCCATTAATAACTAATCAAAATTTATATTTGAATATAATTTGATAATTTATCACAATTTAATTATTCCGGATTTGCGATTTACTATCGCCGTCGAATTTCAATGTTTGACATTGACATTGCGAAATGTTTTTGTTGTTATTATCAAGCATAATGATGTTTTATTGCCTTGAAACCCCACACTGATTAGATAAGGTTTCGGCTGACAGCAGTTGCGAATTGATTCGACACGGGCGCCCAAATATGTAATATAGGTGGATCGATATGCCGAAGTGCGGATTCGCGAAGGACGAGGCCTTGAATGGGGCGGCGATAAGGAGCATGCACGGTCGCGATGTTATTGTTACCACACAAAATCAATAAAGGAACGAATTTTCCATATTTTCCTATGTCACTACTGTCCGAACAGATTTGTTATCAAATTATGAAATACCGTCCGGTTTCTCCAACGAATTTTAACTAGTTTAAGATCGTCTTAATAATAAGACGGTCTTAAAGCGTTGCACCAAAGAAAAATCGGATCTAAAAACGATAAGACGGTTTTACATTGTAAGACTATGTAAGATCTACATATGTTTGGTGCAACAGAATAAAAATTTAAGACGTGGTTATATATAAGATGAGCTTATATAAGACAAGCTTTAAGATTCGTTGGAGAAACCGGGCGTTACTATATCAACCTCAGACTAATAAATAAATATTTATTTTTTTATTTTATTTATTAGTCTGAGATAGCAACTATATCATACAAAGTATGAATACTCTGTATGATATAGTATTGTAATGTAATCGTATGATTTTTATCTTTCTATATTTTTGCGGAAATTTTATGATTATTACAAACAATCTCTGGAAAATGTCTGTCCGTCGTCATTCGTCAGTCTGTAAAACAACGCGAAATATAATAAAAATATACAATTTTTAAGAATCGAATAAATTGTGACAAATTGTATAAATATATTTTTTGATTGAAAAATTGTGTGTATTTTAGATTCATCGCATGAATCCAATTTATGTAATTACTTTCCGAATGCATCACTGCTGTATAAGAAAGGTATTGTTTTAGCGAAAACTACACGTTTTCTAACTGCGATTCTTGAGATAAGCAAGTTATCGATTATTTCGACAATCTTACTTAGAAAACGTGAAGTTTTCGCTAAAACAAAAAAACTACACTATAAAGAAGCTATTGTTGTCGCGAACAATTTAGAAAAAAAAATTGTTTTCATTTTCTACGTATTATGAGCAAAATAGTCAAAATAAACTTGTTTTTTTGATGTCTGTGTGTGTGCATGTATGTATGTTCGGATGTCTGTGAACAAAATTCCGGGAAAACGGATTGTGACCAGATGGAAATCTACTGAGAACCCTACTTGGCATGATTCAGTGAAAATTTAAGCAAAATCGGCCCACTAACAGAGAAGAAATCTTGATAAAATCAATTTCCTGCGCATAATTGATCGAGGTCGCTCAACAAAGGAACGCACTGTGTCGCAATAAGTGACGCCATCCCAGGGAATTAACGAAAATGGTCGCACGATTAATGTAGTAATGAAAATGATAGTGAAAATGTAAGAAAACGTAGGAAAATGTGAGAAAATGTAGAAAAATTTCAGAAAATGTGGAAGAATGTACAATAGAAAGCGTGAGAAAATGTAGGAAAGTGTCAAAAAATGTGTCAAAATGTGAAAAATGTGAGAAGGGGTGAGTAAATGTGGAAACATTGAAAAAAATGTGGAAGAATGTAAAAAAAGAAAGCGTGAGAAAATGTGGGAAAGTGTTAGAAAATGTGGGAAAGTGTGAGAAAATATGTCAAAAAGTGAAAAATGTAGGAAAATGTGAGAAAATGTGTCAAAAAGTGAAAAATGTCAATACAATTCAGAAAGTCGTGGGGTGCAGATATTTAAAAAAATACTTAATATAATTATTGTTTTTGCATCACAAAAATAATATCAAATAGTAGTGAATACTTTAAGTACCGTAAAATGAGGTTACTTTGCACCATTTTTCAGGTTTTTTGTCTTTAATTGAACAGAAATATTTTTTGAAGCGCGTTAAAAATATGGGACTTGTTGCATTTTGTTCTTTAGTGTTATTAGTTGCTATTTAATATAAAATATATGTAATGTGAATAATTTATTATGCAATATTTATTATATAAATTTGGTGCAAAGTTACCCCTTTGAGTAGGATACTTTGCACCATCACATCATTTTGATCGAAACTCCGTTGTATATAGGAAAGATGCGAAGTTAAAAACATAAATCAATAGAGTACACAAAATTTATTCATGGAACTGATTTTTCCTTCAAAAAACATAAACGACACATTGCAAATTAATTATTTACAGCCAACCCAACTTTTCCATTTCTGGAATTCGATACAATCCTCTTCTATTTACCATGGTAGAGGGGTTTATGTTGTCAAATACATGCTCCCTATCATAGTATGAAACATCTGGATTTTCAGGCAATTTTCACGACTTGATAGATTTAACCATAGAAGAAATTACAACTCCAATGATATTATTTTACCAAAAAACAATTCCCCTTCGTATTTGAAAATCATGTATTCTCCTACAACTCTCTTTGCAGCAATTATGCCAAGAGCATCTGCTAGAGATTTCGTACCTTCCATCATTGCAGCTTTTTCTTCCTTTTCCATTTCTTTTACCATTTGCTCCGAGTATGTTTGAAAATTGGGATATTCTTCATCTGAAGAGTCCTGCAATACTGGATCATCAGTGTCATCATCCCGCTGGATTCGCTTTGTCTTTTCTGATATATCCTATTGCCTTTCTTCTGTCTTTTATATATTTTGTGAATTAAAAAAAAAATGTTTCGCCAGTTTTAACACAGTTTGACGTTGGTGCAAAGTCTCCCCATATTGTGGTGCAAAGTTATCCCACGTGTTAAAAATGTTAACAAGTACTTACCAGATGATTTTAAATATAAACTAATTATCAAAATATATAGCCAAAGATGTGTAACTGGTACTAAAATGGTGACTTATCTGATAGTATTACACACGAATCGGTGGAACACGCAATTTTTCAACACTAAACAAAACTGCAACAGATTGGTCTCATAAACAAGTCCCGTAAAGTTAGGTTTTGATGTAGAAATCTCCTAATCACTCTCTCACAAGATCTACAGTTGATACTTCCATCTTGTGATTAACATGTTGCGCAGTTAAATTAGAAACTACACATATGGCTCCACGATTAATCTTTTTCGGACGTTGGTGCAAAGTTACCCCACACGGTGCAAAGTAACCTCGTTTTACGGTACATATATAAAAGTTATTAAAATTAAATAGTAAAGAAAATGTTCTTGTTTCAGATCACAAAAATATTGAAAGCCTTCGGTCTGTATGAGATTCGCGCTAACAACACGGCACGAATATCTGGAGGGCAAAAGAAGCGGCTATCGATATCTTTGGAGCTCATCAGTAATCCGTCGGTGATGTTTTTAGATGAACCAACCACGTAAGTAACTTAAAAATTAGTTACCAGCTGGGGTTACGAAATGAGTTCACTGGTATATTCAAAACGACACCATGCTATATGAAATACAGGGAATACTTTGGCCCGAAGATTTAATTGATTTCTGTTTCTTATTACAGAGGTCTGGATAGTTTTTCAAGTTACCAGTGCATAGAACATCTCAGGGATTTAGCGCACAGCGGAAAAACGATTATCTGCACAATTCACCAGCCTTCAGCCAACTTGTTCAAGCTTTTCGACCAAGTATATATTTTAGCTCAGGGAAAATGCCTCTATCAGGGAGATACCAACCAATTAGTGCCTTTTTTGGAGAGTATAGGGATGCCTTGCAGTATTTACCACAACCCTGCTGACTACGGTAATTATTACAACTACATTTCGAATTGCAATCTAAGATTCTATTTCAATTGAGTCGTGAAAAATTAAGAAAACTAATCACCGGGTAGTGCCCTCTATGGAATAATATTCCAACCGAGTGCTTGAGATATCAGCACAAAACCAATTTTATAAAACATATATATGTGTGAACCCACCTCTTAGCAATCTACATATCTAGATTTCGATCTTATTAGATATCATCAGTGTAGCTCAGCTAGTGAGGATGAATTCACACAATATTTCGAGTGGTTATATACAAATATTCCTCCTAAGAGGTTAGTTGTATCATATAAGAAAAATAAATTGTTAAAAACCTACGAAAAAATATTATTTAGAAAACTAAATTGTTAAAAACATACTAAAATATACTATTTAGTATGTTTTCTTTTCTTTTTTTTTTTAAATTAAATTTATTTATTAATTTTTTTCCCCC
Source organism: Lordithon lunulatus (assembly GCA_963942505.1). Classification (NCBI taxonomy): domain Eukaryota; kingdom Metazoa; phylum Arthropoda; class Insecta; order Coleoptera; family Staphylinidae; genus Lordithon; species Lordithon lunulatus. The sequence goes on from OZ012670.1 coordinate 55,720,879, forward strand.
TTACCATACATATACAGTATAATATTTAACTATTTATATAATTGTAAAAATTAAAATGAATTGCATATCTACAAATAAAAGAAAAAAAATAAAATTGTAATTTTCTTCCCTCGGTCCTTGCCTCGAGGTTTGTGGTGGTGAATCCTCCTCGGGCTGCGGGTATTGAGGGTTTGTGTTAGGTATTTTTTTTTGTGTCCGTTTTTTAACAATTTAGTTTTCTTATATGATACAACTAACCCTCTAGGAGGAATATTTGTATATAACCACTCGAGATATTGTGTGAATTCATACGAACAATACGCGTGCTATTAGTTATAACCCTCCGTGGGATAGAAATTGTTATAAAAGCCGAAGACGTGGATTAAAGTTCCCACAGAGTGTGCATTTTGGACATTATTAGTTAATTAATACCAATTATGTTAATAAAATCAATTTTAAATGATATAGCAGTATAACAGACTCAATAAATTACGAAAAACTATACATACAGGGCTCCTAAGTAAGTAGCCCGGCTGTAAAAGGCATCTCATTCTGAGCATTGGGAAGTGAAATTTCAAACCTCATTTCGAGCGTATTTTTGCGAATAACCGTTTTTTTTAGAAGTTTTCTGTGAAAGTAAATACCGAGTGATTAAACTCGTCTAAACGTAAACAGAGACGTTTAGACGAATTTAATCACTCGGTATTTACCTTCACATAAAACATCTAAAAAAAAACTGTGATTCGCGAAAATACTCTCGAAATGAGCGGTAAAGTCCTTGGACTAAGTTTTTAAAGGCATATTTAAATTCAGCTAAAATATTAATTCGGATAGTCCTTGGATTAATTTTTATTGGCATATTTAAATTCAGCTAAAATATTAATTCGGATAAACTTCCGTTATATTGTTTTCATTTTCAAAAATCGTTTTAATTAATATATAATTATGTATTTTATTATTACTAGTTATTGAACTAGCATCTGGAGAATACGGACAGGATAAAATCGATAAAATGGGGGAGGCTGTAAAAAGTGGCAACAACCTGAAATTTCTGGAAGCACAGACATCAATGCAACCATCGAACGGTAATTATGATCACTATAATATAAGCGCCTTTCGTTTATTAGTCTGTGCTGCTATGAGCTTATTGTGTCTTGGTGTCGCCAGATGGTGTTTAACTTTCCTCCGAGGGGGTTAGTTGTATCATTTTTGATATAGTTTTGGGTTAGTCGAAATGTTATTAAAAGTAGATTGAATTTAATCGAATTCATGTAAACAAGCCAGCATACATTTTAGATCTAAACGGAATCGTATTCACTTCGATTTTAATTCTACATGTAAGCTTAGTCAATTTTTCTTTTATTGTGCAGAGTATGGATAAAATATTGTTTTATTATCAAGGATAAAACAAGTGAGCGTAATTTGATTTAAGGGATATAATATGAATGCCTTTCGATTATCACTCTGGGCTGGTACGGCCTTATTGTTTCTTGTTCTATTTGCCGCTGCCGATGCGTACAATTCTACCTCGGCCCTACCGGCCGTAAGAGATACAGCACGCCACGGGGCGACTAGTAGTGCTAAACCATGCTAAACGAAAGCGCCAATTACTACAGACCTTAATCTTTAATTTATACTTTCAGGTTATCGAAACATTTGCGAGGATACCGTAATAAAAAAGCCTCCGAAGTCGAGCTTTCAAGAGTTTAAAAACCTAATGAGCAGGGAGTGTTTAAAATCTAAAAGAAATATGGTAGGTGTTTAATGATTATTTATAAATAAATAAGCAGTGCATGTGCAGACACATGAAATATCAGAAAGATACAGTTGATTTCGTGATTTGTTCAATATCTCTCTGTATAACAAATTATTAATATATAATAATAAATGTATGTATACATTGTGTAAACTGTAGAAAAGGTGTTATTGCCTTAACACCGCCAAGTAAATCGAGAAAAGTTGGTGGGTTGTATCAAGATATCAAGATATCAAGATATCAAGATATCAAGATATCAAGATATCAAGATATCAAGATATCAAGATATCAAGATATCAAGATATCAAGATATCAAGATATCAAGATATCAAGATATCAAGATATCAAGATATCAAGATATCAAGATATCAAGATATCAAGATATCAAGATATCAAGATATCAAGATATCAAGATATCAAGATATCAAGATATCAAGATATCAAGATATCAAGATATCAAGATATCAAGATATCAAGATATCAAGATATCAAGATATCAAGATATCAAGATATCAAGATATCAAGATATCAAGATATCAAGATATCAAGATATCAAGATATCAAGATATCAAGATATCAAGATATCAAGATATCAAGATATCAAGATATCAGGATATCAAGATATATACTCTCAAAAATTTCACCCTCCGGTGGAAATCGAACCTACGTCTCTGGCTATCGTGGCTAACGTGCTAACGTTATAACCAAGACCCTAGAGACGTGGGTTCGATTCCCACCGCAGGGTGAACTTTTTAGAGTCGTCACATTTACCTATTTAAAGCCTCACATTTGGTAATAATTATACACGCTCAAATTTATATATATATATATATATATATATATATATATATATATATTAATAATTCAAAGGTATTAAAAATGTTGGTACTGCTATACATGATATTGTTTCAGACTTTAACATACTACAGGATTATCACCAACGTTATAAACAGTCTAGCTGTGAGTGTAATTTATTGGAAGCTTGGTGGAGATGCTTCCAAAATTTGGTTTAACTACAATATGATTCTATCTGTGATAATGAATATGGTCATAGCTGCCGTTATGATGACCATATTAGTATGTAAGTATTTTCAAGAAGTAGTCAGTAGAAAATTAAAAACTGAAAGGGACAGAGAACGAAAATTCGCCCAATCACGTACAACATGACTAGGCGTATTACAACACCAACACATAAATCTTAGACGAAATGTAAATTTAGTAGTAAAATTACATTTCGCCTACGATTTATATAAGTCACAAATACACAATATTCATAATATTTTAATTACTACAATCAGCATATTTTGTGTAAACAGATACTGCTGTAGCGTTGAAGGAATATAGGTTGGCTAAGGGCCAGTTGTTTAATAATCGGTTAAAAGGACATTGGCACGTGACACTTTAACTGAGTTTAGCATTAAACTACGGTTTATGAACTATTGAACAACTGGCCCTAAATGAAATAGGTTTAGAAATATGACTTATTATAATAACGACTATTCTCAGTTTTTAATAGTTACTGCATAATAAAATACAATCACTGATAAATTAATTGTTTGATTCGTTATTATTAAATTGTTTTTATTTTTTAGTTCCAAAAGAAGTGACCATACTAAAAAAGGAGCACTTTAACGGCTACTATTCCTTGAGGAATTACTTCGTGTCTATAACCATCCTTGATCTACCAATATCGGTAAGATACTCAATATTAAGGCCCGGTTCAATAAAGTAGTGGTAACTATAAGCCGTGATTATATTGTTAGATGCTATATAAATGTCCATTCTATAGCATCATGTACCGTTTATATATGGCAACGTCGCATTATATATCAAAAGATGTCAAATATGTAGGATTGGAAATTAAGAGAGTTGTTTGCTTTATACAACCGAGCCTAACTCTACTACAAACATTGCCAAACTATATCTATGATAGATTCGCTCTCATATAGCATGCACAATTGTTCGAAAAAAAAATCAGCCCAGTACGGTGCTTCCCTCCCTCTGCAACGAGGTTAACATAATATGGTAATATTTCTATTTAAAGTATTGAAATATAGCATATAGTACGTTTCATGATTATAATCTATATATAGAATATAGTACGTTTCATGACTATAGTCTATATATAGAATATAGTACGTTTCATGATTATAGTCTATATATAGAATATAGTATGTTTCATGACTATAGTCTATATATAAAATATAGTATGTTTCATGACTATAGTCTATATATAGAATATAGTACGTTTCATGACTATAGTGTACATATAGAATATAGTACGCTTCATGACTACAGTCTATATATAGAATATAGTACGTTTCATGATTATGGTCTATATATAGAATATAGTACGTTTCATGACTATAGTCTATATATAGAATATAGTACGTTTCATAACTATAGTCTACATATAGAATATAGTACGTTTCATGACTATAGTCTATATATAGAATATAGTACGTTTCATGATTATAGTCTATATATAGAATATAGTACGTTTCATGATTATAGTCTATATATAGAATATAGTACGTTTTATGACTATAGTGTAGATATAGAATATAGTACGCTTCATGACTACAGTCTATATATAGAATATAGTACGTTTCATGATTATGGTCTATATATAGAATATAGTACGTTTCATGACTATAGTCTATATATAGAATATAGTATGTATCATGACTATAGTCTATATATAGAATATAGTACGTTTCATGACTATAGTCTAAATATAGAATATAGTACGCTTCATGACTAAAGTAATATATATAAAATATAGTACATTTCATGACTATATATATATATATATATATATATATATATATATATATATATATATATATATATATATATATAGAATATGGTACGTTTCATGACTATAATCTACATATAGAATATAGTACGTTTCATGACTATAGTCTATATATAAAATATAGTACGTTTCATGACTATAGTCTATGTATAAAATATAGTACGATTCATGACTATAGTCCATATATAAAATATAGTACGATTCATGACTATAGTCTATATATAGAATATAGTACATTTCATGATTATAGTCTGTATATAGAATATAGTATGTATCATGACTATAGTCTATATATAGAATATAGTACGCTTCATGACTAAAGTAATATATATAAAATATAGTACATTTCATGACTATAATATATATATATATATATATATATATATATAGAATATGGTACGTTTCATGACTATAATCTACATATAGAATATAGTACGTTTCATGACTATAGTCTATATATAAAATATAGTACGTTTCATGACTATAGTCTATGTATAAAATATAGTACGATTCATGACTATAGTCCATATATAAAATATAGTACGATTCATGACTATAGTCTATATATAGAATATAGTACATTTCATGATTATAGTCTGTATATAGAATATAGTATGTATCATGACTATAGTCTATATATAGAATATAGTACGTTTCATGACTATAGTCTAAATATAGAATATAGTACGCTTCATGACTAAAGTCTATATATAAAATATAGTACATTTCATGACTATAATATATATATATATATATAGAATATGGTACGTTTCATGACTATAATCTACATATAGAATATAGTACGTTTCATGACTATAGTCTATATATAAAATATAGTACATTTCATGACTATAGTCTATATATAAAATATAGTACATTTCATGACTATAGCCTATATATAGAATATAGTACGTTTCATAACTATAGTCTACATATAGAATATAGTACGTTTCATGACTATAGTCTATATATAGAATATAGTACATTTCATGATTATAGTCTATATATAAAATATAGTACGTTCCATGACTATTATATATATATATATATATATATATATATATATATATATATAGAATATGGTACGTTTCATGACTATAGTCTACATATAGAATATAGTACGTTTCATGACTATAGTCTATATATAAAATATAGTACGTTTCATGACTATAGTCTATATATAGAATATAGTACGTTTCATGATTATAGTCTATATATAGAATATAGTACGTTTCATGTCTATAGTCTATATATAGAATATAGTACGTTTCATGATTATAGTCTATATATAGAATATAGTACGTTTCATGATTATAGTCTATATATAGAATATAGTACGTTTCATGTCTATAGTCTATATATAGAATATAGTACGTTTCATGATTATAGTCTATATATAGAATATAGTACGTTTCATGATTATAGTCTATATATAGAATATAGTACGTTTCATGACTATAGTCTATATATAGAATATAGTATGTATCATGACTATAGTCTATATATAGAATATAGTACGTTGCATGACTATAGTAAAAGTATAGTCGAAATAGACTATTTTAGGAAAATGTCAGTCTGTGTGGGTGTGTGTTTGTGTGAATGCATGGATGTCTGTGAACCTAATTGCAGGAAACGGCTGCATATATCGGGATTTGATCAAAATTGGAGATCTACCATCAATAAAAAGATAGAAAAACAATTTTGTATTCTCAGTCAGAGTATATATTTTTTGATGTAATATTAATCAACCCTTTCAGCCCTGAATTTGGAAATTTGAAAAAAAATCCATAATTATTATTACGTTTATTCCCACACATCAAAATTTTAAAACTGCGCATGGATTTTCTTTAAAATACCTTGTTGGAATGAAATCTAATATTTAAAAGCAAATATAAGGATAGGCACAGTAAATAGAGGCCTGCCATCAGCTCTCTGTCCTATTTCGACATCTCATTCACACAAGTCTGTCTTAATGTAATTGTAACAGATGATGTTGACGATGCCACAACATATCACTAACCGGTATTTTTGATTTAGATACTCTGTGCAGTAACAGCAAATATTACGATATACTTCTTGACGGACCAACCTGCAGAATTCGACAGATTGTGGCGTTTTGTGTTGCTCGGCTTTTTGGTAACAATAGTAGCACAAAGTCTTGGATTGTTCATAGGATCATCTCTCAATTTACAGGTAATTAATAATTGTTCATTCTTATACATTACGCCAAAAACACATTGCAACAGGCTCAAAGCAGAGTTATTGTTATGATTGATTCAGTTAAAATAGAATATATAGTTGTGGGGTCACTTGAACTTGAACAACCCTATATATTTCTTAAATGAAATTTAAATTAATAAATAAAATTGATTCAATCATAGAAAGTTAAGGATAATAGTGTAGTGCAGAGTTCAAGCCATTTGAAATAGTGGATGGGCATAGTTTGGTTGGTGGGGGCCACCCGCCCACCCCACCTTCGCTCGCATAGTTTTTCCAATGGATACAAGTGTTTTATATTGTTTAAATCATTCCAAGAAGAGTGTCATCCTATGGAAAAACTATGCTAGATAATGTGTAAATAAAATTATTTTCTACGACAAGCTCAGAAATGATTAAAAAATATGTTACAACTAACCCCTTAGGCGGAAAGTTAAACGTCATCTCGCGGCACCACATCAGTTAGCAATGCACACCCTTCATCCTCACTAGCTAAGCTACACTGACGAGATCTAATAAAATCAAAATCTAGATATGTAGATTGCTATAAGGTGGATTCACACTTATATATGTTTTATACGAAATTATTTCTTATTTCGTAGTTTGCCGTAGAAAATAATTTTATTTGCACATTATCTAGAAATATCTGTCATATACACATATAGTTTTTGTGACCCCACAACTATATGTTATATTTTTAGATTGAAGAAAATTGCAATTACTGTTGTTTTTTGTTACTAAACATTTCAACATATGGCTACTTTGAAACAAAACCGGCATAACTAAAAAAAAAGTGAGATTTTTCGTTTATGGCATAATCAAAACGAAAATGTGGTAAATTTGTATGACTTTCATATAAGTTACTCGCGTATAAGGTCGCAGTTATTTATCTCAGTATTCAATTATCAAAACCTACCACCTACCTAAATATTTGAATCGGATTTTCTCTTAAATAGTAATTTTGAGTTGGTGGGTATATATATATATATATATATATATATATATATATATATATATATATATATTAGCACTAATTAGTTTAATTGTTTCAGAATGGAATATTCGTTGGTTCCTACATCCACGTGCCTTTAATGCTTGTCAGTGGTTTCGGTCTGACTTTCCGTGACATACCCAACTACTTTTACTGGTTCTCTTATGCCTCATACCTACGCTACGGCGTTAACGGCATGGTAGGCACAATATACGGCCATAATAGGACGCGTTTGCCGTGCCCTGAGGACGCATACTGCCACTATACCTACGGTGATCGATTTTTGAAAGACATGGGCGTAGAGGGTGACCATTTTTGGTCAGATTGCATGATGTTGGTCGGCTTTTATTTCCTGATGCGGATTGCCGCCTATATCGCAATGTCACGACGCATGGTATCTGATTGATGCGGTTTTAATGAGATTTAATGTGTTCAGAATGGTTATGCGAATGTGATATGATATTAAGGTGTTGTGTGCGTGTGTGCTGCGTGTCCAGGGATAGATTTTAAATATTAGTGATATAATAAACGGCGTGAATACTGGTATTATGTAAATTAATGTCTATTTTTTCTAAGCTTTTATTGATAATATAAATTAATATTGCTATTGTAATGTGCTGTTTGTTATTATTTCCCTGGTTTATAATTAATATTGGTAATATTATATATTATTATATAATATAAAGACTAGTTCGCAGTTTTTTCAGAGATATTCTGTGAAGTTAAAGTAAATACCGGATGATTAAACTCCTCTAAGCTTCTCCCTCACGGCTTATAGCCATATAATGATCGAACTTTTTTTTTAATTAAATATAATTTAAGATATTTCTCAGAAATCATTGATTGATTAAAGTTTCGGAAGAAGACACGTACAAAAACAAGGATTAAACATTAAGTTAGTTAGATAAAATCAGTATTGTAGGAAAAGTATAATGTCACAACAATTAGATGTACAAGAGAGTTATAGAGGACGGACGTCGTCGTTTTGTCTTAACTACGATTTTGGAGTTATATGATTTTTCCAGTCACCGATTCAATTACAATATGCTCCAAACGATCCATGCAAGAATATTAGATCACATGGTAATTTTCAGACCCAAATAATTGAAATGGTATCGAATGGAGCGGAATTAGTTTTGGTCTCACATGTACATTCAGAATCGGATTGATAATTATATAATAAAATGAAATTAATTGGATATATCAATGTGGGTTCGAGTCCCACCGGATACTGAAATTGCCGAGAAATAAATTAATATATATATATATATATATATATATATATATATATATATATATATATATAAAAAGTTCACTCTTCGGTGGGACTCGAACCCACATTAGTCTATCTGCAGAATGAAGAATCACGGGATAGATTCTTCATTCAGATATACTCTGCTCTGTAAGCGACGATCTCTAGCAGCGAAAGGGTTAACCAATCAGAAAAACGATGCGAAACATCACGTGAACACGCATATTTACTACACAATTTCTTCTTTGCGAGAACTATAAAATATGTCTTTATTTAAGGCTTAATGTTCCCATAAATAGAGATGAATAGATGAAATTAATTAAACAGATAGACTCTTGTGGAACACATCAAGTCTGATGAATACATAATTTTCGTTAATGATGTCTTGAATAAATGTAAGAATATTGTATAGGAAATTATTATAAACATTCATGTATATATTCGCAACAAATATTGAAAATTGCATAGAATTTAAAATACAAAATTCTCAATGTACATGTGATTAAGCCTGCTCACCGGCGTCAAGGTACTAATTCGTCGAGCAGGAAAGGATGGGTTAGGTAGGAAAGGTACATGTTTAAGGCTGAAAAATAAAATTGGAGATTTTGGAATGACGGGACTGTTTTCTATTGTCGTCAAAGCTAACGTAAGCATTAACTATTGCCGCGAGTTATAGGCTTAATGCTATCAAAAAGTTGTATGAAAGTAAAGCATTAACATTCAAATCTAATGTCGTTAAAGCTAACGTAAGCATTAACTTATTCGCGAGTTATTGGCTTGGTTTGGTAAGAATGCACATAATTGAACCGCTTGCACGACAGCAGCCATCGTCAAAATGTATCACCACTCTGCATGAGCACCCAAGGTTCAAGCCAAGTCACCTAGCTGACGAGCTTTTGTCTCAATACAAATGACCGGCTATACGAAAATTCAAAAGCTTGAGCTACCCGAAGTCCTTAGAATCAAGCCACATCAGGAGAGAAAGAACAAAACTCAAATAACGGACTAAACAACCGGCGACCATCGGATTTCAAGTTAATGGCCGAAAATTCTGAAAATGTTTTTGCAGTGCAAGCCACGAAAGATACAGTATGATTGGCAGGCAGCTGAATGATTTGAAATCAAACTTGTCAAACAAATTAATTATTTAGTGAAAATTTAAAAGAATAATATATATATATATATATATATATATATATATATATATATAATATTACCAAAATGAAAACAAGTCTAATTTAAAGCTGCTAATACTGCCACAGTTAGTACAATACAAGTTCAACAAATATAATAGCGACGACACCCTTAGATATTCCGCCTATGAAATTAAACACACCTACATGAATGTATTAAACAAATATTGAAATCTAAGGTGTTATTTGCGTAACGATTCTGTTTTTTTGTTTGGCGCAACTAAATTCCTGTCCATGACCTACTGGCGCAACGCGATCGCGACCCGAGATTCAAAAAGCACTTACTACTTCGTTGCGGGGATCACTCACGTTAGGAGAACACCCCGTTGATGTCTTCAATTTGCTTGCGCGGTGCTCCTCCATTCCATCTCCCGCCCATGTAAAGCACTGACTTTAGTTTCGATAGCAACACCCTAATTTGAAACTATTAACACTCGCGGGGACCCTAACGTGGCTAAAGAACGCGAACTAATCACAACACTTTTAATTACGGTTTGCAAATAAAGAGCTAAAACGCGCACTGGTACACCTGCAACAATAGAAATTTGATATCAGTTATTATAGCTAGAAAAAATTTAGGATACTAATTTTGTATGTTAGTTTGGTTGAAAATACTTACATTGCCCCTGTAACGATTCCGCCTCTATCTTCCTTCATGGGTGTGGAGTTGAACTGCATTCGTTTCAGGGTGCAAATCGTCTACGCGATTGATTCAAGTTTCCGAACGCGATTGAATCAAGTTCCCGAACGCGATTGAATCAAGTTTCCGAACGCGATTGATTCAAGTTTCCAAACACGATTGAATTAAGTTGCCGATCGCGATTGATTCAAGTTTCCGAACGCGATTGAAACAGGTTTCTAAACGCGTTTGATTCAAATTTTCGAACGCGATTGATTCAAGTACCCGAACGCGATTGAATCAAGATCCCGAACGCGATTGAATCAAGTTTCCGAACGCGATTGATTCAAATTTTCGAACGCGATTGATTTAAGTTACCGAACGCGATTGAATCATGTTACCGAACGCGATTGATTCAAATTTTCGAACGCGATTGATTCAAGTTTCCGAACGCGATTGAATCAGGTTTCTAAACGCGTTTGATTCAAATTTTCGAACGCGATTGATTCAAGTACCCGAACGCGATTGAATCAAGATCCCGAACGCGATTGAATCAAGTTTCCGAACGCGATTGATTCAAATTTTCGAACGCGATTGATTCAAGTTACCGAACGCGATTGAATCTAGTTTCCGAACGCGATGGATTCAAATTTTCGAACGCGATTGATTCAAGTTACCGAACGCGATTGAATCATGTTACCGAACGCGATTGATTCAAATTTTCGAACGCGATTGATTCAAATATCCGAACGCGATTGAATCAAGTTTTGGATCGCGATTGAATTAATTTCCGAACGCGATTAATTTAAGTTTCAAAACGCGATTGATTCAATTTTCGGACACGTCGAAAACGGTGGGGAAAAATAGAATTAGTGATTTTTAAAATTGAGTAGTATGTATAACAAACCAGGAATTGAAATTAAATTAAAATCAAATTTTGTTGTTACTCGTAAAATTAAAAATAATTTAAATTTATATAGAAATTAACTGCAAGTATTTTTTTTATAATAATTTTCTTTATAATTTGTAGTATAATCAAATAAATCAGTTGAGAATATATTGAATTAAAGTGACCATATTTTGTGTTTAACAATTACGGTCTGCTCCAAACGATCCATGCAAGAATATTTAAGAACATGGCAATTTTCAGCCCCAAAAAGTTAAATGGTATCGAGCGGAGCGGAATTAGTTTTGGTCTCACATGTACATTCAGAAATCGGTTTGTGAATTATGGAAAATCTAGTGAATTGTTGCGACACAAATAAATATTTTTTAGACTCAAACCACATAATAGTATCTCTCGGTTCTATCTAATAAGATAAAATTTTGTATTCATTCTATCTTATTAGATAGAACCGAGAGATACTATTATGTGGTTTGAGTCTAAAAAATTATTTATTTGTGTTGCAAGTCTTCGTGGTTCTTACGCTAAATCTGCCATTGAAATATTGTATTTTCATCTGTTTTCTACACCGTTTAAATATTCGATTGCAATTTGTACGTTATATAATATGCTGCCAATTTAATTTGTATAATAGTGAGATCTACCACTTTAGGAAATTATTGTAAAGACAGAAATTGAATGGTTTTGGCGTCTACTACGTGGTAAATCATTTTAAATAAAGGAGATAGTAGTTTTATTCATCTCCTTTATTGTAAAGACTTTTTTTTATTATTAAATGGTGAACGACAATGCTGGAAACAGTATGGGCCCTATACCACCTACAACATAATTCGAGTCGATGTTAATTTAAATAATGAAAGAAAATTTAAATAAGATGCTATAAATACCATTGCTTTGTATTTATATTACTTAAAATAATTTGATAATGCTCGTTAGCATATTATATTATCATACAATTGTAACCTAATATTAAGCTGTAACAGATTGTTACGATTGATGTCGATCCGTTTTAAGTATTCAAAAATATATATAAATATGTATGCGAGTCATCGGAGGAGCTCGAAAATGGCTAGAGTTAGCCGAAACTAGTTGCAAAGTGTAACTGAAGTGTGATAAAAAACAAAGTAAAAAATCGTTTTATTTATCCTTTAAATATGTATGTAGTAAATATCATTAGAAAATAATTTTATTTAAGGAGAATATTCCCATAAATGGATTGAAATTTAATCGGCGAATGGAAAAACCTTAGAACTCCCTAGAAACGTTTCAGCACTCTCCCCAGAAGTATGAAGTAATAGAATTATGGTTACCATCCCAGTACACGGTATATTAAAACCATTTAAATAATCTTAACTTACACCGAAAGGTAAAAGGCAAATAGATAAATATAAACAAATATATATGCAGTAAATAACATTTGAAAATAATTCTATTTAAGGAGTATGTTCCCATAAATAGATTGAAATTGAATCGGCAAATATATATAAAATATGTTTTATGGAAAAAATATACATGTCACATCAATTAAATATACAAGAGTATTGTAGAGGACGTCATCCTCTACAACTCTTTTGTACATCTAATTGTTGTGACATCTATCCTTTTCCTACAAAACAGATTTGATCTGAATTACGATTTTGAAGTAAATGGTTTTTCCACTCACCGATTCAATTAATTAAACAGATAAGCTGTTACGATAGATATCAGACTAAACATGGTTATATCTAACAAGAATCTTCATTAATGATATCGTGTCAAAAATAAGTTTAACACATTAATAAATTTATTGACTATAATATTAAAAAGACGAAATTCTCATTGTACATGTGATTAAGCCTGCTCACCAACGCCAAGGTACTAATTCATCGAGCAGGATATAGAGTTGAGTTATTTTAAAATACAGAAATGTGATGGAAATATTTTATATCAAACATCAGATGTTTTGGTACACAACAAGAAAAAAAAATCTTGATTAGGGCTGTAGAGTATGAAATTAGCAAAACAAAGTGCAACTGACATATGTCAAAATACGATTAGCATGTGCACACATTAACTGAAGGATCATATATTAGTGGCTGCATATATTACCAACGTTTTTTCTTTGTTGTTAGTTAACCGGTGATCAGCGCATGCTATACGTTAACACCGATTAACTAACAACAAACAAACCAAACAAAAAACCTTACTAATACATAATTTCAGTTAATATGTGCACATGCCAATCGTGTTTTGATAAATACGAGTAGCGTTTTGTTTTGCTAATTACATACAACTCTACTAAATATTCCTGATGAAGGCTTAATCAGGTCAAATATAGATCAATTCTAAAAGCAGTTTCCTTCAAGCCCTACGCCGGTATCCGACTATTTCCCAACTATTTTCGGCAAAAAACTAACTAACTACCCTACTCTTTCATAAAAATAAACATCTCACAATTAAAAATCAGGACGAACGATAAGAACAGAATACCTAATGTTGACAGGAAGCGAGAGTATGAGATGGTAGAAGAGTATACATATCTAAACAAACTTATTTATTTCGCACAAGATGCCCAGAATCAGGAAATTTCAGATGAAGAAGTGCGGAATCCAGGATTGGCTGGTTTGATGAGTAGTGTAGAACGAATAAAAAGCGATATGACAAAAGGAGATGGCGAAATGGAGCAATTATCTTGGAATGAGCTTGAAGTGGCGCTGGGTCAGTTGAAATTGGAGGCGACGAGAGAAGACGAGAAGGTTAAAACATACTAAAGGTTGCCAGTAGAGGGAAGGCAAAAAATGATGCAGTGTGTGAAGGAGTGGAGCGTATTGCGTAAGTATTTACTGGAGCTATCAGCCGTGAGGCTTAGCTGTCGGTCAGGAGAGAAGCTCAGGGGAGTTTAATCACCCGGTATTTACCTTAACATCACAGAAAACCTCTGAAAAACTGTGAAAGGTGATTCGCGAAAGTTCTCCCCTATGGGGTTCGAACTCAGTCTTCCCAATACTCGAGTACGAGACGGAAGATGCCTCTGGCCATTCGGCCGCTGAGCTCTGGGTGCAACAATTCCATTTTGCAGGGAAAGTAGATTTTCAATAAATAGTTCTATAAATGAACCATTGAGAATATATTTTCGTACTTTTTGAGGGTCAAACATATAAGTGCCAGTGAAGGGATGGAAGAAATTGATAAGGTGCATCAATAGAGTGTGGAGTGGTGTGGTGGAGGTGCTGGAAGAGTGGCTCGTAGGTGTGATTGCGAAAGCAACAATACTGGAAGTAGTACTGCAGTGCAAAGAGAGAAATGCATTTGTGGATCTGACAGTAGCATATGTTTCTAGGGGTAAGGCTGTGAATATCAAAAGCATGCATCCAGAAAATACAGGAATAAGAGATCTGCAAGCTGTAGCACAGTAATTCAAAAATGAAAAAGAGATAATGGACCAGACAGTGAATTAAACGAGTGTGTCTTCGAAGCAGAGAGCACGTTAAGAAATTCAAAAGGTAACACACTAACAGATTCTAGAATATCAGGAAAAAATATGCCAGATCAAAAAATACTAGAAGATGAAGTGAATAGTAAAGAAGGAAGAAAATAAATAGTTGTAACATATTAAAAGACACTAATAAAAGAAATAAACCTAATAACAGACTCTGAATATAGAAGAAAACTACAAGAAATTAAAGAAATAGAGACGATACGGAGTGGGAAATATATGGAAGTAATGAACAGAGCTTGAACAAAGGGAGGAAGAAAGAACTAGGAAAGATATTAATGATAATTTCATATTATCCGGATAGCAAATTAAAGGTACAGAAGATGCCGGGAAAGAAAGTGTTATAATTGCTAGAAAATTAAATATCTATACCCATTTTATTGTCTAGCAATTGTATCACATTTTCCTCGGTATCGTCTGTGTCTTCAATATCTCCAATCTTTATAATATATTAGTATACATTAAGGAGGAAAGAAATAACAGGGAAAACCGGGGCGAATTTTAGTTCAGCCAAAAAACTGGTCAGAAAACTATGTACAAAATAACAGAGCTAGAACAAAGGGAAGAGGAAAGAAAAAGGAAAGATATCAATGATAATTTTATATTATCCGGATAGCAGATTAAAGATACAGAAGATACCGAGAAAAAAGTAATAAAATTGCTAGAAAATTAAATTTTTATTCCCATTTTATTGTCTAGCAATTGTATCACTTCTTCCTCGGTATCATCTGTGTCTTGAATCTCCAATCCATATAATATATTAGTAGACATAAAGGAGGAAAGAAATATGAAGGAAAAGCGAGGCGAATTTTACTTCAGCAAAAAAATAACTGGTCAGAAACATAATAAACTTGCAGGAAAACCAATTTTATATTGACGATGACCTAAAACAGAAAGGAACAAACAAAATTAAGAGATATAGTGAAACAGTGGAGAAAGGGCGGCAAAAGTGAGTTACGGCAAAATATAGATAGAGATAGTTTGGTACAAAATCAATAATATAACCGTAAAGCTGAAGAAAATGGCAAAAATGCACTCAAGCCACAGCAGGAATTGTGAGAGGAGTGAGGAAGATTGTAGAAGGATGGCACATAAAGTAGTTTAGAGACGCTTTGCGGTTGGTGATAGGAAAAGTAGAAATGGGTAGTAGGTCTATGTGGGTGGGGATTGTATACTGCAATAAAAACATTATATTATAACATTATATTATAACATTTAACCGCCCCATAATTATGACTACATATTTAATTAAAAGTACATGAAATTAAATGTATGACGCAGCGCGCGCCAGCTCACCGCGCGTTTTTGTGATGGAAAAAACCCGTGCGCAGTTGTTACGAGATACATATGATAAATGCAAGTGATCATAGAGAGCAGCGAATAAAGCATTGGAATTGCAAGAAAATACACGGGTAATAGTAAAACAAATTTCACACATTTATTATAACACACAACCGTATGTATGGCATACAATTGTATACAATAGTAATGAGAGGAGATTCATTTATTATACGCCCGTAATTAAATTTTGCGGTAGCCGCCACCATAGTATCATAAAAATCGACTTACCCCATTAGACACAGCACACATTTACACTACCACTCACTGCACAACTTAAAGTATTCACAATTAAAACCACGGCAATGTTCTTTGTTAAACCACTGACACTGGATGATGAGTGATGACTGACGCACCGGCAGCGGTGCACCGGCGCAGAGCGCTAAGACACAAGAACCTGTCTCACTCGATCTCATTGCGCGCTGACCACGGATATATTTATAGACATTTTTTGTTGACTATACTAATGGGACTGTACCATTTTGCTAGCATCCAAGGGGAGTCCGCACATTTGCAATAAATAATTTCACGTATGAAATTACCTACCTACTACGTTTTATTAACTGAAAACCTTGTGAGTGGGTGGTTTTTACATATATATTTTTCTCATTTACACATGACTACTAGTAGTAAATTATATATGAAATTAGAAATATTATTGTTTGGTGATTGTATTTTTTTTAACACATTGCCACACACAAAATAATCTCATATCGCACTTTGAGATGACAAGTGTAACTTCTAAAATGAATTTTCAGGTTTTGATTTTTGTTTTGATGATTCTTAAGGATATTTTAACGATCCGTTTGTCGGGCGTGAAATTCTCTACAACTTTGCAATTTGAATCATCTTTGTAGCATCAAATATAAAAAAGTTATGCCCGAAAAACCTGTAATTGACACCAAAATCACGTCTTTTTATTAGTTTTTTGTATTTTCCGGGAAAACGATAAGAGATAGTGAAAAACTTCCAATGGGCCGTTTGTCGAGCGTGAAATTCTCTACAACTTTGCAATTTAAATCAACTTTGTAGCATCAAATATAAAAAAGTTATGCCCGAAAAACCTGTAATTGACACCAAAATCACGTCTTTTTATTAGTTTTTTGTATTTTCCGGGAAAACGATGAGAGATACTGAAAAACTTCCAATGGCCCGTTTGTCAGGCTTGAAATTCTCTACAACTTTGCAATTTGAATCATCTTTGTAGCATCAAATATAAAAAAGTTATGCCCGAAAAACCGATAATTGACACCAAAATCACGTCTTTTTATCAGTTTTTTGTATTTTCCTGGAAAACGATAAGAGATAGTGAAAAACTTCCAATAGGCCGTTTGTTGGGCGTGAAATTCTCTACAACTTTGCAATTTGAATCATCTTTGTAGCATCAAATATAAAAAAGTTATGCCCGAAAAACCTGTAATTGACACCAAAATCACGTCTTTTGGTCAGTTTTTTGTATTTTCCGGGAAAACGATAAGAGATAGTGAGAAACTTCCAATGGGCCGTTTGTCGAGCGTGAAATTCTCTACAACTTTGCAATTTAAATCAACTTTGTAGCATCAAATATAAAAAAGTTATGCCCGAAAAACCTGTAATTGACACCAAAATCACGTCTTTTTATTAGTTTTTTGTATTTTCCGGGAAAACGATGAGAGATACTGAAAAACTTCCAATGGCCCGTTTGTCAGGCTTGAAATTCTCTACAACTTTGCAATTTGAATCATCTTTGTAGCATCAAATATAAAAAAGTTATGCCCGAAAAACCGATAATTGACACCAAAATCACGTCTTTTTATCAGTTTTTTGTATTTTCCTGGAAAACGATAAGAGATAGTGAAAAACTTCCAATAGGCCGTTTGTTGGGCGTGAAATTCTCTACAACTTTGCAATTTGAATCATCTTTGTAGCATCAAATATAAAAAAGTTATGCCCGAAAAACCTGTAATTGACACCAAAATCACGTCTTTTGGTCAGTTTTTTGTATTTTCCGGGAAAACGATAAGAGATAGTGAGAAACTTCCAATGGGCCGTTTGTCGGGCGTGAAATTCTCTACAACTTTGCAATTTGAACCATCTTGGTAGCATCAAATATAAAAAAGTTATTCCCGAAAAACCTGTAATTGACACCAAAATCATGTCTTTTGGTCAGTTTTTTGTATTTTCCGGGAAAACGATAAGAGATAGTGAAAAACTTCCAATAGGCCGTTTGTTGGGCGTGAAATTCTCTACAACTTTGCAATTTGAATCATCTTTGTAGCATCAAATATAAAAAAGTTATGCCCGAAAAACCGATAATTGACACCAAAATCACGTCTTTTTATCAGTTTTTTGTATTTTCCGGGAAAACGATAAGAGATAGTGAAAAACTTCCAATGGGCCGTTTGTCGGGCATGAAATTCTCTACAACTTTACAATTTGAATCATCTTTGTAGCATCAAATATAAAAAAGTTATGCCCGAAAAACGTGTAAGTGACACCAAAATCATGTCTTTTTATCAGTTTTTTGTATTTTCCGGGAAAACGATGAGAGATACTGAAAAACTTCCAATGGGCCGTTTGTCGGGCGTGAAATTCTCTACAACTTTGCAATTTGAATCATCTTTGTAGCATCAAATATAAAAAAGTTATCCCCGAAAAACCTGTAAGTGACACCAAAATCACGTCTTTTTATCAGTTTTTTGTATTTTCCGGGAAAACGATGAGAGATACTGAAAAACTTCCAATGGGCCGTTTGTCGGGCGTGAAATTCTCTACAACTTTGCAATTTGAATCATCTTTGTAGCATCAAATATAAAAAAGTTATGCCCAAAAAACCGATAATTGACACCAAAATCACGTCTTTTTATCAGTTTTTTGTATTTTCCGGGAAAACGATAAGAGATAGTGAAAAACTTCCAATGGGCCGTTTGTTGGGCTTGGAATTCTCTACAACTTTGCAATTTGAATCATCTTTGTAGCATCAAATATAAAAAAGTTATGCCCGAAAAACCGGTAATTGACACCAAAATCACGTCTTTTTATCAGTTTTTTGTATTTTCCGGGAAAACTATGAGAGATACTGAAAAACTTCCAATGGGCCGTTTGTCGGGCGTGAAATTCTCTACAACTTTGC
The DNA here is from genome assembly GCA_963942505.1 of Lordithon lunulatus. Classification (NCBI taxonomy): domain Eukaryota; kingdom Metazoa; phylum Arthropoda; class Insecta; order Coleoptera; family Staphylinidae; genus Lordithon; species Lordithon lunulatus. The sequence continues at coordinate 55,740,533 of OZ012670.1, forward strand.
AATTTGAATCATCTTTGTAGCATCAAATATAAAAAAGTTATGCCCGAAAAACCGGTAATTGACACCAAAATCACGTCTTTTTATCAGTTTTTTGTATTTTCCGGGAAAACGATGAGAGATACTGAAAAACTTCCAATGGCCCGTTTGTCAGGCTTGAAATTCTCTACAACTTTGCAATTTGAATCATCTTTGTAGCATCAAATATAAAAAAGTTATGCCCGAAAAACCGATAATTGACACCAAAATCACGTCTTTTTATCAGTTTTTTGTATTTTCCTGGAAAACGATAAGAGATAGTGAAAAACTTCCAATAGGCCGTTTGTTGGGCGTGAAATTCTCTACAACTTTGCAATTTGAATCATCTTTGTAGCATCAAATATAAAAAAGTTATGCCCGAAAAACCTGTAATTGACACCAAAATCACGTCTTTTGGTCAGTTTTTTGTATTTTCCGGGAAAACGATAAGAGATAGTGAGAAACTTCCAATGGGCCGTTTGTCGGGCGTGAAATTCTCTACAACTTTGCAATTTGAACCATCTTGGTAGCATCAAATATAAAAAAGTTATTCCCGAAAAACCTGTAATTGACACCAAAATCATGTCTTTTGGTCAGTTTTTTGTATTTTCCGGGAAAACGATAAGAGATAGTGAAAAACTTCCAATAGGCCGTTTGTTGGGCGTGAAATTCTCTACAACTTTGCAATTTGAATCATCTTTGTAGCATCAAATATAAAAAAGTTATGCCCGAAAAACCGATAATTGACACCAAAATCACGTCTTTTTATCAGTTTTTTGTATTTTCCGGGAAAACGATAAGAGATAGTGAAAAACTTCCAATGGGCCGTTTGTCGGGCATGAAATTCTCTACAACTTTACAATTTGAATCATCTTTGTAGCATCAAATATAAAAAAGTTATGCCCGAAAAACCTGTAAGTGACACCAAAATCACGTCTTTTTATCAGTTTTTTGTATTTTCCGGGAAAACGATGAGAGATACTGAAAAACTTCCAATGGGCCGTTTGTCGGGCGTGAAATTCTCTACAACTTTGCAATTTGAATCATCTTTGTAGCATCAAATATAAAAAAGTTATCCCCGAAAAACCTGTGACACCAAAATCACGTCTTTTTATCAGTTTTTTGTATTTTCCGGGAAAACGATGAGAGATACTGAAAAACTTCCAATGGGCCGTTTGTCGGGCGTGAAATTCTCTACAACTTTGCAATTTGAATCATCTTTGTAGCATCAAATATAAAAAAGTTATGCCCAAAAAACCGATAATTGACACCAAAATCACGTCTTTTTATCAGTTTTTTGTATTTTCCGGGAAAACGATGAGAGATACTGAAAAACTTCCAATGGGCCGTTTGTCGGGCGTGAAATTCTCTACAACTTTGCAATTTGAATCATCTTTGTAGCATCAAATATAAAAAAGTTATGCCCGAAAAACCGATAATTGACACCAAAATCACGTCTTTTTATCAGTTTTTTGTATTTTCCGGGAAAACGATAAGAGATAGTGAAAAACTTCCAATGGGCCGTTTGTCGGGCATGAAATTCTCTACAACTTTACAATTTGAATCATCTTTGTAGCATCAAATATAAAAAAGTTATGCCCGAAAAACCTGTAAGTGACACCAAAATCACGTCTTTTTATCAGTTTTTTGTATTTTCCGGGAAAACGATGAGAGATACTGAAAAACTTCCAATGGGCCGTTTGTCGGGCGTGAAATTCTCTACAACTTTGCAATTTGAATCATCTTTGTAGCATCAAATATAAAAAAGTTATCCCCGAAAAACCTGTAAGTGACACCAAAATCACGTCTTTTTATCAGTTTTTTGTATTTTCCGGGAAAACGATGAGAGATACTGAAAAACTTCCAATGGGCCGTTTGTCGGGCGTGAAATTCTCTACAACTTTGCAATTTGAATCATCTTTGTAGCATCAAATATAAAAAAGTTATGCCCAAAAAACCGATAATTGACACCAAAATCACGTCTTTTTATCAGTTTTTTGTATTTTCCGGGAAAACGATAAGAGATAGTGAAAAACTTCCAATGGGCCGTTTGTTGGGCTTGGAATTCTCTACAACTTTGCAATTTGAATCATCTTTGTAGCATCAAATATAAAAAAGTTATGCCCGAAAAACCGGTAATTGACACCAAAATCACGTCTTTTTATCAGTTTTTTGTATTTTCCGGGAAAACGATGAGAGATACTGAAAAACTTCCAATGGGCCGTTTGTCGGGCGTGAAATTCTCTACAACTTTGCAATTTGAATCATCTTTGTAGCATCAAATATAAAAAAGTTATGCCCGAAAAACCGGTAATTGACACCAAAATCACGTCTTTTTATCAGTTTTTTGTATTTTCCGGGAAAACGATGAGAGATACTGAAAAACTTCCAATGGCCCGTTTGTCAGGCTTGAAATTCTCTACAACTTTGCAATTTGAATCATCTTTGTAGCATCAAATATAAAAAAGTTATGCCCGAAAAACCGATAATTGACACCAAAATCACGTCTTTTTATCAGTTTTTTGTATTTTCCTGGAAAACGATAAGAGATAGTGAAAAACTTCCAATAGGCCGTTTGTTGGGCGTGAAATTCTCTACAACTTTGCAATTTGAATCATCTTTGTAGCATCAAATATAAAAAAGTTATGCCCGAAAAACCTGTAATTGACACCAAAATCACGTCTTTTGGTCAGTTTTTTGTATTTTCCGGGAAAACGATAAGAGATAGTGAGAAACTTCCAATGGGCCGTTTGTCGGGCGTGAAATTCTCTACAACTTTGCAATTTGAACCATCTTGGTAGCATCAAATATAAAAAAGTTATTCCCGAAAAACCTGTAATTGACACCAAAATCATGTCTTTTGGTCAGTTTTTTGTATTTTCCGGGAAAACGATAAGAGATAGTGAAAAACTTCCAATAGGCCGTTTGTTGGGCGTGAAATTCTCTACAACTTTGCAATTTGAATCATCTTTGTAGCATCAAATATAAAAAAGTTATGCCCGAAAAACCGATAATTGACACCAAAATCACGTCTTTTTATCAGTTTTTTGTATTTTCCGGGAAAACGATAAGAGATAGTGAAAAACTTCCAATGGGCCGTTTGTCGGGCATGAAATTCTCTACAACTTTACAATTTGAATCATCTTTGTAGCATCAAATATAAAAAAGTTATGCCCGAAAAACCTGTAAGTGACACCAAAATCACGTCTTTTTATCAGTTTTTTGTATTTTCCGGGAAAACGATGAGAGATACTGAAAAACTTCCAATGGGCCGTTTGTCGGGCGTGAAATTCTCTACAACTTTGCAATTTGAATCATCTTTGTAGCATCAAATATAAAAAAGTTATCCCCGAAAAACCTGTAAGTGACACCAAAATCACGTCTTTTTATCAGTTTTTTGTATTTTCCGGGAAAACGATGAGAGATACTGAAAAACTTCCAATGGGCCGTTTGTCGGGCGTGAAATTCTCTACAACTTTGCAATTTGAATCATCTTTGTAGCATCAAATATAAAAAAGTTATGCCCAAAAAACCGATAATTGACACCAAAATCACGTCTTTTTATCAGTTTTTTGTATTTTCCGGGAAAACGATGAGAGATACTGAAAAACTTCCAATGGGCCGTTTGTCGGGCGTGAAATTCTCTACAACTTTGCAATTTGAATCATCTTTGTAGCATCAAATATAAAAAAGTTATCCCCGAAAAACCTGTAAGTGACACCAAAATCACGTCTTTTTATCAGTTTTTTGTATTTTCCGGGAAAACGATGAGAGATACTGAAAAACTTCCAATGGGCCGTTTGTCGGGCGTGAAATTCTCTACAACTTTGCAATTTGAATCATCTTTGTAGCATCAAATATAAAAAAGTTATGCCCAAAAAACCGATAATTGACACCAAAATCACGTCTTTTTATCAGTTTTTTGTATTTTCCGGGAAAACGATAAGAGATAGTGAAAAACTTCCAATGGGCCGTTTGTTGGGCTTGGAATTCTCTACAACTTTGCAATTTGAATCATCTTTGTAGCATCAAATATAAAAAAGTTATGCCCGAAAAACCGGTAATTGACACCAAAATCACGTCTTTTTATCAGTTTTTTGTATTTTCCGGGAAAACGATGAGAGATACTGAAAAACTTCCAATGGGCCGTTTGTCGGGCGTGAAATTCTCTACAACTTTGCAATTTGAATCATCTTTGTAGCATCAAATATAAAAAAGTTATGCCCGAAAAACCGGTAATTGACACCAAAATCACGTCTTTTTATCAGTTTTTTGTATTTTCCGGGAAAACGATGAGAGATACTGAAAAACTTTCAATGGGCCGTTTGTCAGGCTTGAAATTCTCTACAACTTTGCAATTTGAATCAACTTTGTAGCATCAAATATAAAAAAGTTATGCCCGAAAAACCGACAATTGACACCAAAATCACGTCTTTTGATCAGTTTTTTGTATTTTTCGGGAAAACGATAAGAGATAGTGAAAAACTTCAAATGGGCCGTTTGTCGGGCGTGAAATTCTCTACAACTTTGCAATTTGAATCATCTTTGTAGCATCAAATATAAAAAAGTTATGCCCGAAAAACCTGTAAGTGACACCAAAATCACGTCTTTTTATCAGTTTTTTGTATTTTCCGGGAAAACGATAAGAGATAGTGAAAAACTTCCAATGGGCCGTTTGTCGGGCGTGAAATTCTCTACAACTTTGCAATTTGAATCATCTTTGTAGCATCAAATATAAAAAAGTTATGCCCGAAAAACCTGTAATTGACACCAAAATCACGTCTTTTTATCAGTTTTTTGTATTTTCCAGGAAAACGATAAGAGATAGTGAAAAACTTCCAATGGGCCGTTTGTCGGGCTTGAAATTCTCTACAACTTTTCAATTTGAATCATCTTTGTAGCTTCAAATATAAAAAAGTTATGCCCGAAAAACCTGTAATTGACACCAAAATCACGTCTTTTTATCAGTTTTTTGTATTTTCCGGGAAAACGATAAGAGATAGTGAAAAACTTCCAATGGGCAGTTTGTCGGGCTTGAAATTCTCTACAACTTTGCAATTTGAATCATTTTTGTAGCAGCAAATATAAAAAAGTTATGCCCGAAAAACCTGTAATTGACACCAAATTCACGTATTTTTATCAGTTTTTTGTATTTTCCGGGAAAACGATAAGAGATAGTGAAAAACTTCCAATGGGCCGTTTGTTGGGCTTGGAATTCTCTACAACTTTGCAATTTGAATCATCTTTGTAGCAGCAAATATAAAAAAGTTATGCCCGAAAAACCTGTAATTGACACCAAATTCACGTATTTTTATCAGTTTTTTGTATTTTCCGGGAAAACGATAAGAGATAGTGAAAAACTTCCAATGGGCCGTTTGTTGGGCTTGGAATTCTCTACAACTTTGCAATTTGAATCATCTTTGTAGCATCAAATATAAAAAAGTTATGCCCGAAAAACCTGTAAGTGACACCAAAATCACGTCTTTTTATCAGTTTTTTGTATTTTCCGGGAAAACGATAAGAGATAGTGAAAAACTTCCAATGGGCAGTTAGTCGGGCTTGAAATTCTCTACAACTTTGCAATTTGAATCATCTTTGTAGCAGCAAATATAAAAAAGTTATGCCCGAAAAACCTGTAATTGACACCAAATTCACGTATTTTTATCAGTTTTTTGTATTTTCCGGGAAAACGATAAGAGATAGTGAAAAACTTCCAATGGGCCGTTTGTTGGGCTTGGAATTCTCTACAACTTTGCAATTTGAATCATCTTTGTAGCATCATATATAAAAAAGTTATGCCCGAACAACCTGTAAGTGACACCAAAATCACGTCTTTTTATCAGTTTTTTGTATTTTCCAGGAAAACGATAAGAGATAGTGAAAAACTTCCAATGGGCCGTTTGTCGGTCGTGAAATTCTCTACAACTTTGCAATTTGAATCATCTTTGTAGCATCAAATATAAAAAAGTTATGCCCGAACAACCTGTAAGTGACACCAAAATCACGTCTTTTTATCAGTTTTTTGTATTTTCCGGGAAAACGATAAGAGATAGTGAAAAACTTCCAATGGGCCGTTTGTCGGGCGTGAAATTCTCTACAACTTTGCAATTTGAATCATCTTTGTAGCATCAAATATAAAAAAGTTATGCCCGAAAAACCTGTAATTGACACCAAAATCACGTCTTTTTATCAGTTTTTTGTATTTTCCAGGAAAACGATAAGAGATAGTGAAAAACTTCCAATGGGCCGTTTGTCGGGCTTGAAATTCTCTACAACTTTGCAATTTGAATCATCTTTGTAGCTTCAAATATAAAAAAGTTATGCCCGAAAAACCTGTAATTGACACCAAAATCACGTCTTTTTATCAGTTTTTTGTATTTTCCGGGAAAACGATAAGAGATAGTGAAAAACTTCCAATGGGCAGTTTGTCGGGCTTGAAATTCTCTACAACTTTGCAATTTGAATCATCTTTGTAGCAGCAAATATAAGAAAGTTATGCCCGAAAAACCGGTAATTGACACCAAAATCACGTCTTTTGATCAGTTTTTTGTATTTTCCGGGAAAACGATAAGAGATAGTGAAAACCTTTCAATGGACCGTTTGTCGGGCGTGAAATTCTCTACAATTTTGCAATTTGAATCATCTTTGTAGCATCAAATATAAAAAAGTTATGCCCGAAAAACCTGTGACACCAAAATCACGTCTTTTTATCAGTTTTTTGTATTTTCCGGGAAAACGATAAGAGATAGTGAAAAACTTCCAATGGGCCGTTTGTCGGGCGTGAAATTCTCTACAACTTTGCAATTTGAATCATCTTTGTAGCATCAAATATAAAAAAGTTATGCCCGAAAAACCGATAATTGACACCAAAATCACGTCTTTTTATCAGTTTTTTGTATTTTCCAGGAAAACGATAAGAGATAGTGAAAAACTTCCAATGGGCCGTTTGTCGGGCTTGAAATTCTCTACAACTTTGCAATTTGAATCATCTTTGTAGCAGCAAATATAAGAAAGTTATGCCCGAAAAACCGGTAATTGACACCAAAATCACGTCTTTTTATCAGTTTTTTGTATTTTCCGGGAAAACGATAAGAGATAGTGAAAAACTTCCAATGGGCCGTTTGTCGGGCTTGAAATTCTCTATAACTTTGCAATTTGAATCATCTTTGTAGCATCAAATATAAAAAGTTATGCCCGAAAAACCTGTAATTGACACCAAAATCACGTCTTTTTATCAGTTTTTTGTATTTTTCGGGAAAACGATGAGAGATACTGAAAAACTTCCAATGGGCCGTTTGTCGAACGTGAAATTCTCTACAACTTTGCAATTTGAATCATCTTTGTAGCATCAAATATAAAAAAGTTATGCCCGAAAAACCTGTAATTGACACCAAAATCACGTCTTTTTATTAGTTTTTTGTATTTTCCGGGAAAACGATAAGAGATAGTGAAAAACTTCCAATGGGCCGTTTGTCGGGCGTGAAATTCTCTACAACTTTGCAATTTGAATCAACTTTGTAGCATCAAATATAAAAAAGTTATGCCCGAAAAACCTGTAATTGACACCAAAATCACGTCTTTTTATCAGTTTTTTGTATTTTCCGGGAAAACGATAAGAGATAGTGAAAAACTTCCAATGGGCAGTTTGTCGGGCTTGAAATTCTCTACAACTTTGCAATTTGAATCATCTTTGTAGCATCAAATATAAAAAAGTTATGCCTGAAAAACCTGTAATTGACACCAAAATCACGTCTTTTTATTAGTTTTTTGTATTTTCCGGGAAAACGATAAGAGATAGTGAAAAACTTCCAATGGGCCGTTTGTTGGGCTTGGAATTCTCTACAACTTTGCAATTTGAATCATCTTTGTAGCATCAAATATAAAAAAGTTATGCCCGAAAAACCTGTAAGTGACACCAAAATCACGTCTTTTTATCAGTTTTTTGTATTTTCCGGGAAAACGATAAGAGATAGTGAAAAACTTCCAATGGGCAGTTAGTCGGGCTTGAAATTCTCTACAACTTTGCAATTTGAATCATCTTTGTAGCAGCAAATATAAAAAAGTTATGCCCGAAAAACCTGTAATTGACACCAAATTCACGTATTTTTATCAGTTTTTTGTATTTTCCGGGAAAACGATAAGAGATAGTGAAAAACTTCCAATGGGCCGTTTGTTGGGCTTGGAATTCTCTACAACTTTGCAATTTGAATCATCTTTGTAGCACCATATATAAAAAAGTTATGCCCGAACAACCTGTAAGTGACACCAAAATCACGTCTTTTTATCAGTTTTTTGTATTTTCCAGGAAAACGATAAGAGATAGTGAAAAACTTCCAATGGGCCGTTTGTCGGGCGTGAAATTCTCTACAACTTTGCAATTTGAATCATCTTTGTAGCATCAAATATAAAAAAGTTATGCCCGAACAACCTGTAAGTGACACCAAAATCACGTCTTTTTATCAGTTTTTTGTATTTTCCGGGAAAACGATAAGAGATAGTGAAAAACTTCCAATGGGCCGTTTGTCGGGCGTGAAATTCTCTACAACTTTGCAATTTGAATCATCTTTGTAGCTTCAAATATAAAAAAGTTATGCCCGAAAAACCTGTAATTGACACCAAAATCACGTCTTTTTATCAGTTTTTTGTATTTTCCGGGAAAACGATAAGAGATAGTGAAAAACTTCCAATGGGCCGTTTGTCGGGCGTGAAATTCTCTACAACTTTGCAATTTGAATCATCTTTGTAGCAGCAAATATAAGAAAGTTATGCCCGAAAAACCGGTAATTGACACCAAAATCACGTCTTTTGATCAGTTTTTTGTATTTTCCGGGAAAACGATAAGAGATAGTGAAAACCTTCCAATGGACCGTTTGTCGGGCGTGAAATTCTCTACAATTTTGCAATTTGAATCATCTTTGTAGCATCAAATATAAAAAAGTTATGCCCGAAAAACCTGTGACACCAAAATCACGTCTTTTTATCAGTTTTTTGTATTTTCCGGGAAAACGATAAGAGATAGTGAAAAACTTCCAATGGGCCGTTTGTCGGGCGTGAAATTCTCTACAACTTTGCAATTTGAATCATCTTTGTAGCATCAAATATAAAAAAGTTATGCCCGAAAAACCGATAATTGACACCAAAATCACGTCTTTTTATCAGTTTTTTGTATTTTCCAGGAAAACGATAAGAGATAGTGAAAAACTTCCAATGGGCCGTTTGTCGGGCTTGAAATTCTCTACAACTTTGCAATTTGAATCATCTTTGTAGCAGCAAATATAAGAAAGTTATGCCCGAAAAACCGGTAATTGACACCAAAATCACGTCTTTTTATCAGTTTTTTGTATTTTCCGGGAAAACGATAAGAGATAGTGAAAAACTTCCAATGGGCCGTTTGTCGGGCTTGAAATTCTCTATAACTTTGCAATTTGAATCATCTTTGTAGCATCAAATATAAAAAGTTATGCCCGAAAAACCTGTAATTGACACCAAAATCACGTCTTTTTATCAGTTTTTTGTATTTTTCGGGAAAACGATGAGAGATACTGAAAAACTTCCAATGGGCCGTTTGTCGAACGTGAAATTCTCTACAACTTTGCAATTTGAATCATCTTTGTAGCATCAAATATAAAAAAGTTATGCCCGAAAAACCTGTAATTGACACCAAAATCACGTCTTTTTATTAGTTTTTTGTATTTTCCGGGAAAACGATAAGAGATAGTGAAAAACTTCCAATGGGCCGTTTGTCGGGCGTGAAATTCTCTACAACTTTGCAATTTGAATCAACTTTGTAGCATCAAATATAAAAAAGTTATGCCCGAAAAACCTGTAATTGACACCAAAATCACGTCTTTTTATCAGTTTTTTGTATTTTCCGGGAAAACGATAAGAGATAGTGAAAAACTTCCAATGGGCAGTTTGTCGGGCTTGAAATTCTCTACAACTTTGCAATTTGAATCATCTTTGTAGCATCAAATATAAAAAAGTTATGCCTGAAAAACCTGTAATTGACACCAAAATCACGTCTTTTTATTAGTTTTTTGTATTTTCCGGGAAAACGATAAGAGATAGTGAAAAACTTCCAATGGGCCGTTTGTCGGGCGTGAAATTCTCTACAACTTTGCAATTTGAATCATCTTTGTAGCATCAAATATAAAAAAGTTATGCCCGAAAAACCTGTAATTGACACCAAAATCACGTCTTTTTATTAGTTTTTTGTATTTTCCGGGAAAACGATAAGAGATAGTGAAAAACTTCCAATGGGCAGTTTGTCGGGCTTGAAATTCTCTACAACTTTGCAATTTGAATCATCTTTGTAGCATCAAATATAAAAAAGTTATGCCTGAAAAACCTGTAATTGACACCAAAATCACGTCTTTTTATTAGTTTTTTGTATTTTCCGGGAAAACGATAAGAGATAGTGAAAAACTTCCAATGGGCCGTTTGTCGGGCGTGAAATTCTCTACAACTTTGCAATTTGAATCAACTTTGTAGCATCAAATATAAAAAAGTTATGCCCGAAAAACCTGTAATTGACACCAAAATCACGTCTTTTTATCAGTTTTTTGTATTTTCCGGGAAAACGATAAGAGATAGTGAAAAACTTCCAATGGGCAGTTTGTCGGGCTTGAAATTCTCTACAACTTTGCAATTTGAATCATCTTTGTAGCATCAAATATAAAAAAGTTATGCCTGAAAAACCTGTAATTGACACCAAAATCACGTCTTTTTATTAGTTTTTTGTATTTTCCGGGAAAACGATAAGAGATAGTGAAAAACTTCCAATGGGCCGTTTGTCGGGCTTGAAATTCTCTACAACTTTGCAATTTGAATCATCTTTGTAGCTTCAAATATAAAAAAGTTATGCCCGAGAAACCTGTAATTGACACCAAAATCACGTCTTTTTATCAGTTTTTTGTATTTTCCGGGAAAACGATAAGAGATAGTGAAAAACTTCCAATGGGCCGTTTGTCGGGCTTGAAATTCTCTACAACTTTGCAATTTGAATCAACTTTGTAGCACCAAATATAAAAAAGTTATGCCCGAAAAACCTGTAATTGACACCAAAATCACGTCTTTTTATCAGTTTTTTGTATTTTTCGGGAAAACGATAAGAGATAGTGAAAAACTTACAATAGGCCGTTTGTCGGGCTTAAAATTCTCTACAACTTTGCAATTTGAATCAACTTTGTAGCATCAAATATAAAAAAGTTATGCCCGAAAAACCTGTAATTGACACCAAAATCACGTCTTTTTATCAGTTTTTTGTATTTTTCGGGAAAACGATAAGAGATAGTGAAAAACTTACAATAGGCCGTTTGTCGGGCTTAAAATTCTCTACAACTTTGCAATTTGAATCATCTTTGTAGCATCATATATAAAAAGCCGGTAATTGACACCAAAATCATGTCTTTTTATCAGTTTTTTGTATTTTCCGGGAAAACGATGAGAGATACTGAAAAACTTCCAATGGGCCGTTTGTCAGGCTTGAAATTCTCTACAACTTTGCAATTTGAATCAACTTTGTAGCATCAAATATAAAAAAGTTATGCCCGAAAAACCTGTAATTGACACCAAAATCACGTCTTTTGGTCAGTTTTTTGGATTTTCCGGGGCATTTAGATAAACGAAATTATTATTTAATACAAACATAGATAACATTATACTCCATGGTAAAACTACTGCAATCGTTAACATGTATTTATCCTTTTTTTTTGCATTTAGAATAAACGAAATTATTATTTAATACAAAAAATAGATAACATTATACTCAATGGTAAAACTACTGCAATCTTTACCTTGTGACCTTTGGAAGTTACAACAGTTGTAATCTCATAGTACGAAATATACATACTAGATGAAATTCCTGCCGTATGAAGGGGTATAATGAATTAATTATTTTGTTAATTCTTCGGGCTTATGTGATAACTATGTCTATACGTTTACCATAAAAAATAGTTGAATGAATACTTATGGCTCGACGGATATTGAATAAATAAATTTAATTGTAATTGGCGTTTTTACAATTAAAAATGTATTTATTCAATATCCGTCGAGCCATGAGTATTCATCCAACTATTTAGTTAAAACATACCTATTACTTTAAAACTTTTAATACTTCAATTAAATAATTAATAAAAATATACCTTACAAAAGGGATCACAATAACGGAGAATATCTACATAATTAAGAACTTGATTGTGGGCAACAACCAAAATTTAAATCAACCAACCGACCTCTAGCCCTTGTAAACTCATTCGAGATCACAGCAACTGAAATATTGGACCTTGGATAATTGTTTGAGGATCCATCAAACCAAAACCCATAGCATAGTATATTATAGTGCGCTCAAAACCCTAAATGTTGTACCTTCCAACTCCCTGCGATTCTCCAGGTGAAATAGATTACGACACGACATCAAAAACAACTCAGCTATCCCTAAAGAGCATATTATGCAGTATACCTCAAATCGATGGGAAAAACAACCTGTGCGTGAGGTGTATAACCGAAAATAATCACCACATCATAATGGTAACATGAGCAGCAGTACAAACATAACAACTTTCGACAAATTTCATCAGCTGGTTCCATGGCCACCAATGGGGCTTCCAATCACCTAGCACTCCACTCACATTCAAGCATTGAGTCTCACCAAAACCTACAGCACACAGGATAACTCCATAGGCCCGATCAGAATCAAAATGTGATGGTGTGCAGAATAATCATGCAAACTCAAACCCACAATATTTGCCGAATACAACCGATGTATGAAACTTTATATACAGACAATGTATATGACTTAAAAGCCTCAATAGCACATTTAATTGCATACATTGTTTCCATATAATCTGATAAAAGTATATATTGTATATAAAGTGGCATATGTATATAAGTGTCGTTCCATTTCAACAGGCACCCCGAAATATTTCTAGGGACTAGCGCCGGTCCTGGATATACTTACTATACCCTACTTTTCGGCTACCCATTAAATTAATAAATAACTAAATTTTTATATACAGGTCGCTGTAAATAAAAACAGGTATGGGAAGCAAGAACTGGAAAGAAAAGAAGAAAAGGTAGACCAAGAAAAGAGTGGGACAACAGAATAGAGGAAATAATAATCAAGAAAGGAAAGACAGTCAAGCAAGCAAGAGAACTGGCGAAAAGAGTGGAAAGAATTTACAAATGTATAAACAGCAACAACAACAGTTGTCCTTTATATCAGTTTGATCCATTTTTATTAAAAAACAGATTGGCCCTTCTTGCGCTACACTCCATATACGTTGTAACTACTGGTTAATTACCAACAAATAATTACATCGATAGTTCATAAACCATTTTTCAAATAAATAAAAAAAACAACATAAAAACTCAATCAACTTATTATCTAACATCAATGCATTCGTGTGTTTATGAAAGCGCACAATGTAATTCACCTCAACAATAAAAACTGTAATTTATCGCCGAATCGAACACAACAAAGCCCCAATAAATACACGAAACTGATAAGATAAACGAGGGAACTTTACTTTCACCCACGTAATATATGTCCATTGTGTGATATCTTGATTTCAGAAGGTCAACAGCCAATTGTCGGTGATTAATCAGGTGCTTATCGCTTTAAAATTCGTATATCGGTGATTTAACAAGTTGAGTTTAGATTCGGGCAGCTATTTTTGTAAATTGCGTAAGATAATCTGGCAAATTTAATAAGGTATACACTTGAGAGTGTAATAAATACGAATGTATGTGAGATATAGTATGTTGTTATGAGCAGTTTTCGTTTATCACTATTTACTGCAGCGAGCAGTCTCTTGTTTTATTTGTCGCTCCCGATGCGTACAACCTCGTCCTTTACAACCGGTGCACCACCATTTGTTTGCGGGCGAGTGTATGTAGGTCTGAACTATGCTTTAGAGCAGTGATTCCAGGATGCCACAGCATATGTGAGGCGCTTTTGTTTAGCATGGTTTATCATTGCTAGTCGCTTCCGTGGCGTGCAGTATCGCTGAGGTCTTGCTGTCGTGCGCCTCCGGTTATAAGGGCCGAGGTAGAATTATGCGCATCGGAAGCGGCAAATAGAACAAGACACAATAAGCCCGTACCAGCCCAGAGTGACAAACGAAAGCCACTACAGCAAACTTAGATCGATACGGGGTGATTAAACGAAAGCACAAATACATCTGGGAAAGAATCCATCTGTTAGAAATATTTATTATTATAACCCACATATGTATTCCCAACAGCGATGTACATTTTAAGATAGCTAACTTTGTTGACTCTTTTTCTTTTGCAATTTCCTGGTGATTACGGCCACCCAATCGCCTCGTTTTCCGCCACCGAACCAGCTCCTTACACAATCACCGGAGCATTGCATGCAAAACATTGTTATCGCTAGTCGCTGACCCTTTGCGAAGCTGTTGCTATTCTTCCAACGCTGATAAGCGGTGGCTTTCCGAGCACGTGCCGCTTCACATTATCACTGGAGTGGTCGTGATTCAACCAATCTAGCGCAAAACTCCAATTCGGTTGCGAGCCGACTATATATATCGAAATCAGCAATAATTTTCGATGTTATATAGAAAATAATTAACAGCAATCGGCTCTTTATAATTCACTTATGTAATGTTATTTCTAATGTGTTGAAACTATATAGTTGGAAAATAAATATATTTGTTGTATTTGCAAGGATTTAGTTTGTTTGTATCACATAATTATGTACGACCTATATAAGCCTGAGAGATTTAAATGTTATCAGGGTTATATTTCAAGTTACCCTGATGACTGATACAATTGAAGAAGTCGCGTGCTTATACAGTTTTTTTGCGTGATTACAATACTCGATTATAAAGTATTACTATTCCTTTCTGAGATATATTTGAAAAAACTCAGCTCAGTGGCCGAGTGGTTAGAGGCGATAGATGACGCCTCTAACCACTCGGCTCCCCAATGCTCAGTACGAATCGAATTGAAGAAGTCGCGTGCTTATACAGTTTTTTTTGCGTGATTACAATACTTTATCAATTAAAAAGTATTACTATTCCTCTCTGAGAAATATTTGAATGAACTCAGCTCAGTGACCGAGTGGTTAGAGGCGTCGGATGGCGCCTCTAACCACTCGGCTCCCCAATACCGTTGATTGAAGTATTGTATATAAATACTTCAATCAACGCCAATACTCAGTACGAGACGGATGTCTCGTACTGAGCATTGGGGAGCATGAGTTCCATCCCCAGCGGGTAGCCAATTTTTGCGAATCACCTTTCACAGTTTTTCAGAGATTTTCTGTGAAGTTAAGGTAAATGCCGGGTGATTAAACTCCTCTGAGCTTCTCCCTTGACCGGCGGAAAAGCCTCACGGGTGATAGCCCTATAAAGATACATGTTTTTTTTAAATGAATGTCAGCCCAACTAAAAAAAAAAAGAAATTCTAAATAATTATTCACAATATGATTTTACCAATACAAATATACTTCCCGAACGTATATTTTAGTAGCTAAATTTTGTAAATCATTACGTTATCAGAAAACATATGTGCTTACGAAATCTCAGCACAATAACTCAAATTCGAGCACACATCACCCATATATCATAATTATGACCTTCGTAACATCGAATGGATTGCAGCAGCGCTGTTTTTCTGGATCAATCGGATTCCCTAACCCATTTGTAGTTTAGAGATAAGCAAATTTCATAACATACATTTCTCAAGCCTAATCGTTCGTTCGCAGGTGATGTACTGTTTTTCTTTGGATTGTTTGCACGGAAGAACAAAAGACCTTCCGCGTGGGAGCGTGATAAATATTATGTTCTTAATAAGAGTGTCAACATGTGTGTGAGTGATAATGCTCGTATTTTTATTTGCTCGGGATCTACATAAAAGTGGTGCCCCGATAATGTGTCAATCCGTGAATCAAAGGTCATGCTCGCGCACGCTGCGGATTCGAGCAGTGCCGGCTTTATATTATTTAAGTACATAATAAGTACAAACTGAGTCTGTACCACAAGGTTACAATATTATTTGAAAATTATACTAAATTATCATGAACATTTAACTAAAACTCGCTTTAACTTTAATTGTAGCTCTTGAAGTTTGACTAATTCAACAAAAAATACATGAATTAAAATTTAAAGAATCGCAGACAAATAAAACTCCGCCTGCATCTCACTGGGTGAACAAAGTAGCTCAGTGATCATGTTGCTGGTCCCAAGCCCGGATAAATGAGGAGGGTTTGCAGCTGAGGTCAGCAGCATGCCTGCAGTAAGACAACCCACAAGCTCATAGAACCAGCAACAGGCCTCGGATATGGACTGATACAACGATGACGACCTCAGCTATAGACACGGATATGAGAAGAAGACAAAAAAAAGAGCTGGAACCAGCAACAAGCCTCGGATACGGACTGAGACAACAATGATGACCTCAGCTATAGACACGGATATTAGAAGAAGACAAAAAAGAGCTGGAACCAGCAACAAGCCTCAGATACGGACTGATACAACGATGACGACCTCAGCTATAGACACGGATATGAGAAGAAGACAAAAAATAAATAGCTGGAACCAGCAACAAGCCTCGGATACGGACTGATACAACGATGACGACCTTAGCTATAGACACGGATATGAGAAGAAGACAAAAAAGAGCTGGAACCAGCAACAAGCCTCGGATACGGACTGAGACAACGATGATGACCTCAGCTATAGACACGGATGTTAGAAGGACACAAAAAAAGATCTGTGGAGGAAAAATATATTAAGATACGCTTGTTGGAATATAAGATGTTGGAACGGGAGAGACCAGTTCTACTAGAGATGGAAACACACAAAATAGATATATGTGCATTATCAGAAACCAAACGCAGAGGAAAAGCCGATCTTACATATAAAGGATACATACTCAAGTATTGTGGGACTGAAAAACACAAACGAGCCACAGCCGGAGTAGGTCTGCTAATCAGTGATAAATTCACACAGAATATAGAAAATACATTCTACGCCAATGAAATAATCCTCAGAGTAGTCCTAGACACCGAAAGGGACAACATACATATTATCAGTGTTTACGATCCCGACACTAGCAAAAGCAAAGACGAAATTGAGACCTTCTACGAGCATCTGCAGACCGAAGTCGACAAAATACGTACCGAGCAGAAGATCCTAATCATAGCCGATCTGAATGCCAGAATTGGTAATTCAATCGTAGATGGCGAAAACAACGTTTCAATGAAGCACACGCCAACAACAGCGGAGAAACTCTTACTACATTTTATGCACAAACGAGATGAGAATAAACAATACGTATTTCAATCACAAGCCACAACACAAGATAACCTGGTCCGACACGCAAGGACACTCATCCACGATCGATTATATAATCTCGAATAGAGCAGTACACCCGAGTCAGATAATCGTCGTACGCTCGCTAACGTTAGCGAACATTGGATCTGATCACCAACTAGTCATGACAAAACTTACGACACAATTGAAAAAGAAGCTACCACCTATCTACGTAGATAAACTGAACATCGAATCCATTAGTGACCCCAGCGTGAATGACTTGTACGAAAAAAGATTAACCCAAAAGATCAGAGAACAACCAATTCTAGACGAGGACGATGTGGAAACTAGTTGGAAAAAAGTATAAGCACTAGGCAGAAGGAGGATAAACAAAAACCCAAAGAAACACAACACACCATGCTTCACGCCAGAAGTAAAACAAATGGCAAGAAAAAAAAACACGAGACACCTACCTGAGGTACCTAAATAACAGAACGCTGGAAGATTGGCTACGTTACAGGGATACAAGGAACAGAGTACAAACAGAAATACGAAGAATAGAGACCGAATACTAGGAAACCTTCACTGCGGACATGGAACATGATCTCTACGGCAGCCAAAACAAGATATGGGGAATGATCCGTCGAAGAAAACACGAAGTCAACGAATACGTAACAACAAAAACTATTCCGGAAGAGGTATGGATAAACCACTTTAAACAAATGTTCGAAGATGATAAGATACAACATCAGGAAGCGCCACTAACGGCAGAAGCAACCACCCGCATCAACTAGGAACTGGTAGAAAAATACATCAAGGAGCTAAAAAACAGGAAAGCTCCAGGCATCGACGAACTGAATAACGAACTGATAAAATATGGAGGTAAACCACTAAGCGAACAACTGGTTTTAAACCTTTACCAGAAGATCCTAAATGAAACAACCATACCAACTGACTGGAAGAAAAGCGTCACTATCCCCATCTTCAAAAAAGGCGACAAAAAGCAACCAGCAAATTACAGAGGAATAACTCTCCTGAGTGTCGTTATGAAACTATTCACGAAAATCATCTGCAACATCATCTCAGAATGCATACCCATGCGAGAAGAACAACAGGGCTTCCGAAAAAATCGGTCCACAACAGACGCCATATTCGTCATCCGACAAATAGTAGAGAAATCAATAGAATACAAGAAACCAGCGTATATGTGCTTCATAGATTTCACCAATACGTTCGACCCAGTGAGACTAAATTACATTACAACCATATTGAGACAGGGAAATGCCCCGGAAGAAATCGTTAGAACCGTTGAAAACATGAACACCAATACAACGAGCAGACTACTTGTTAACAACAGCTTTTAGCACACAAATGCAACAATGCGGATTTATTATAACCTATAATATAAAATAATGCAGAGCATACTTTGATTCATAGGGTTTGCATGTGAAGAACATTGTTATATCCGTGGATAAAACAATGAAGAGCGTAGTTCAAGTCATAGGGGCCACCCGCCCACCCCACCTTCGTTTGTATAGTTTACATTTATGGATAAATCTCGATTAACAATTGAAAAAGCAATGGTAACACTAGTTTTCATAAATAATAAAACAATGCGAACGAAGGTGGGGCGGGTGGGGGGCCCCTATGACTTGAACTACGCTCTTCATTGTTTATCCACGAATATAACAATGTTCTTCACATGCAAACCCAATGAATCAAAGTATGCTCTGCATTATTTTATATTATAGGTTATAATAAATCCACACTATTGCATTTGTGTGATAAAACTAAACAAAAATGGATCGTTGATATGACAGTTATGGTCATTTGTTTTATAATATAAAACAATGTGGAGCATACTTTGATTCCTAGATTAGATAGGAAAAGATCATTGTTATATCCATGGATAAAACAATGAAGAGCGTAGTTCAAGTCATAGGGGCCTCCCGCCCGCCCCACCTTCGTTTGCATAGTTTGCATTTATGGATACATCTCGATTAACAATTGAAAAAGCAATAGTAACACTACTTTTCATAAATAATAAAACTATGCGGACGAAGATGGGGTGGATGGGTGGCCCCTATGACTTGAACAACGTTCTTCATTGTTTTGTCCACCCATATAACAATGTTTTTCACAAGCAAACCCTATGAATCCAAGTATGCTCCACATTGTTTTATATTATAAAACAAATGAGCATAACTGTCATACGAACTATCCATTTTATTGTTTTATCACACAAATGCAACAATGCGGATTTATTATAACCTATAATATAAAATAAAGCAGAGCATACTTTGATTCATAGGGTTTGCATGTGAAGAACCTTGTTATATCCGTGGATAAAATAATGAAGAGCGTAGTTCAAGTCATAGGGGCCACCCGCCCACCCCACCTTCGTTTGCATAGTTTTCATTTATGGATAAATCTCGATTAACAATTGAAAGAGCAATGGTAACACTAGTTTTCATAAATAATAAAACAATGCGAACGAAGGTGGGGCGGGTGGGGGCCCCTATGACTTGAACTACGCTCTTCATTGTTTATCCACGGATATAACAATGTTCTTCACATGCAAACCCTATGAATCAAAGTATGCTCTGCATTATTTTATATTATAGGTTATAATAAATCCACACTATTGCATTTGTGTGATAAAACTAAACAAAAATGGATCGTTGATATGACAGTTATGGTCATTTGTTTTATAATATAAAACAATGTGGAGCATACTTTGATTCCTAGATTAGATAGGAAAAGAACATTGTTATATCTATGGATAAAACAATGAAGAGCGTAGTTCAAGTCATAGGGGACACCCGCCCACCCCACCTTCGTTTGTATAGTTTTCATTTAAGGATAAATCTCGATTAACAATTGAAAAAGCAATGGTAACACTAGTTTTCATAAATAATAAAACAATGCGAACGAAGGTAGGGCGGGTGGGGGGCCCCTATGTCTTGAACTACGCTCTTCATTGTTTTATCCATGGATATAACAATGTTCTTTCCCTATCTTATCTAGGAATCAAAGTATGCTCCACATTGTTTTATATTATAAAACAAATGACCATAACTGTCATACCAACCATCCATTTTTGTTTAGTTTTATCACGCAAATGCTATAATGTGGATTTATTATAACCTATAATATAAAATAATGCAGAACATACTTTGATTCATAGGTTTTGCATGTGAAGAACATTCTTATACCCGTGGATAAACAATGAAGAGCGTAGTCATAGGGGCCCCCACCCGCCCCACATTCAGTCGCACTGTTTTATTATTTATGAAAACTAGTGTTACCATTGTTTTTTCAATTGCTAATTGAGATTTATCCACAAATGAAAACTATGCAAACAAAGGTGGGGCGGGCTGACTTGAAATACGCTCTTCTTTGTTTTATCCACGGATATAATAATGTGTGTACATGCAAACCCTATGAATCAAAGTATCTCACAGACTCATAAAATAATACTACACCACAGAAAGTATAGTAGTAAACAGCTATTATGAATTTCTGATGTAGAGTAAAATATTTATTAGTATATATTTTGTTATTGTTGTAGACTATTTTTTTTGTATAATTACAATAATTAATGTGAATACTACAATATGTGCAAGCACATAAATATTTGCGCCAAGTATGAATGTAACTCATTAGCAACCGTTATTTGCAAGTTAACCATCATACTTATCGGAACGTGTCTTGGCAAGAACATGATTTATCAATATTTATTTATTTTTTGCTCTCTCAATGTAATAGCCAGTATTCAATTATCCAGCTATTACACTACAATTAAAAACAAAAATAAGCGCCGAACGTGTTCACAACTCGGGCAAGTGCGACGACGTCGCGATCTGGACTTTACTCGCGGTCCAGCCCGATTATTTGTCCGCAATCTATATAAGCGACGACGGCGTTACAAACAAACTCCATTCAGTTGCCGCGGATTGCCCCGTTTTCGGTTTTACCAAATACTGTTTTGTTCCGACGCGACCGCGCGCATACTTGACTTAAGCCGCCAGAAAGCCCGCGCGCACCGATGGAGGCAGTCCTGCAAGAAGCCGCGAGTGTTAACTTCGCGGACGAAGACGGTGGTGATTGTTGTGCTCGCGACGAAGAAGTCGCGCTGAACGGGAAGGATGTGCGCGAATTCAGCATGCTGCCCAAGAACGACCCCATCGATATACAGTTTGAGAATATCACGTTCACGGCTACCAAAGGTTTATTCAAAAAAGGTAAGAAAACACCTTTACTGTACCATTCTACGGGATGTAGTTACTTTAGATTCTTTCTATTGGAAACACAGAATAATTGAACAAAAAGTGCCATAAAAGCTCCAGTCACAAGCGCTATTCAAGGTGTTTGGCATTTATTTTGGCATTATCTGCCACAATGATGTTTTCAATTCATCCATTCAATAGCTTATGGGACCTATGAAGTTTATGGGATGTTGGTGAATGCGGGCATTAGTCTACTAAACTATACGTTTTATAGCGGCGTCTCTAACCATTATAAACCCTGAGCTGGAGTTTCAATTACATATATTTGAATCGAAATACAACTTGTATATGTTTTATACGATTAACCTTGTGTTGATATCTCAAGCACTCTGTTGGAATATTATTCCATAAAGGACACTACCCGGTGATCCTGATGGTATGAGTATGTTGACGGTTATTACCATATGGGTGTGCATTTCTAATTGATGTGGTGCCGCCAGATGGCGGTTAACTTTCCTCCTAGGGGGTTAATTGTATTATACCAAACTATATATTTTTAGTAGTCACGTAGGCGACTTCGGGTGCAATTTTTAAACGATCGCAGATTGCACCCCAAGTCCCCTACGTGACTACTAAAAATATATAGTTTCGTATAATACAACTAACCCCCTAGGAGGAAAGTTAAACGCACGTTGCCTACTTGACTACTTAAAATAGTACCGGCACCTCGTCTTAGCCTCTTCGCCTGAGACACGGTGGCTGCGAGGCGAGAGGCACAACTCTTCCACGGCGCCTCTATGTAAACATATGATATAAATGTCCACCCCTTCAATGGATATGGACATCACAATCGCCTCTACAACGTCGCGCCTGCACCTCGCCTACACCGCGCCTCCGCCCGGCGCCGCTTATGTGTGAATTGGGCCTTACACGGTCAATAACACTGTCAATCCTAGTATTGTCAGTATTTGCTTCAATTCTCATTTTATATTAATCGAATAAACTATTATCTGGATAAACATTAGTATTTTCTTCATTCCATCATAATTATACCTTACATGTTAACTAATATTTTAGAATCATGAATATTATAAACATGTTATCGTAGAGTAAAACTGTAATTATTCTAAAATATTGACAGTATTATTGATCGTGTAAGGTGCCTATATAGTAATAAAATTATTCTTGTAATAATGTTATTAAATGTTGTCTCATTTAAAAACGCAATGGCATAATTGTGCATAATTCACAAAGCAAACATTTGCTTCGCGCTAATAATTGATAATACGAAAACTAGTCATCGCGCACAAAGGATGGATGCATGCTTATCACACCCGCACTTGCAACAGTTGTCGCTATTTATATGTGGCTGCGATAACATTTAAGGTGATTTCGGGGAGGAATTAAATTAAATTTACAGCGTAAATACGCGATAGTTGCTAATGGCATATATTTTGGTTTCTCACACTCGCTGTTATTGAACTTTGATTTGGCAATTTTTAACCTGATCCTGAGTGAGATATGATAACACATGTGCATTGGAGATAAGTTTTAAAATATAAAATTAATTAATATGTAAAAATGAAAAACTGATTAGGGGCACTTAAAGTCATATTGTGTAACTATAATCGGATTATCAGTAGTTCAAAAACTATCAAAAACTATCAAAACCGAATCTCAAGACCGGAAAATTCTGATGAAGCCAGTGTACATTACTTTATCATCCCTATAATATAAAAATGAAGTCATATGATACAACTAACCCCATAAGAGGAAAGTTAAATGGAATTAATTGAATAGAATATAAGTTAATGGATAACAGTATAGTGCAAAGTTCAAGTCGTTTGAAATAGTGGACGGGCATAGTTGGGTTGGTAGGGACCGCCCGCCCACCCCACCTTCGCTCGCATAGTTTTTCCATAGGATAACACTCTTCTTGGAATAGTTTTAACAACATAAAACATCTATATCCATTGAAAAAACTATGCGAGCGAAGGTGGGGTGGGCGGGCGGTCCCTACCAACCCAACTATGCCCGTCCACTATTTCAAACTGCTTGAACTATGCACTACATTGGTTCATACATATTTTTACGAATTAGACGTAAATTAACAAATGGAATTAATTGAATAGAATATAAGTTAATGGATAACAGTATAGTGCAAAGCTCAAGTCGTTTGAAATAGTGGACGGGCATAGTTGGGTTGGTAGGGACCTCCCGCCCACCCCACCTTCGCTCGCATAGTTTTTTCAATGGATATAGATGTTTTATGTTGTAAAAACTATTCCAAGAAGAGTGTTATCCTATGGAAAAACTATGCAAGCAAAGGTGGGGCGGGCGGGGGGGCCCTACCAACCAAACTATGCCCGTCCACTATTTCAAACTGCTTGAACTATGCACTACATTGGTTCATACATATTTTTACGAATTAGACGTAAATTAACAAATGGAATTAATTGAATAGAATATAAGTTAATGGATAACAGTATAGTGCAAAGCTCAAGTCGTTTGAAATAGTGGACGGGCATAGTTGGGTTGGTAGGGAACGCCCGCCCACCCCATTTTCGCTCGCATAGTTTTTTCAATGGATATAGATGTTTTATGTTGTTAAAACTATTCCAAGAAGAGTGTTATCCTATGGAAAAACTATGCGAGCGAAGGTGGGGTGGGCGGGCGGTCCCTACCAACCCAACTACGCCCGTCCACTATTTCAAACTGCTTGAACTATGCACTACATTGGTTCATACATACTTTTACGAATTAGACGTAAATTAACAAATGGAATTAATTGAATAGAATATAAGTTAATGGATAACAGTATAGTGCAAAGCTCAAGTCGTTTGAAATAGTGGACGGGCATAGTTGGGTTGGTAGGGACCTCCCGCCCACCCCACCTTCGCTCGCATAGTTTTTTCAATGGATATAGATGTTTTATGTTGTAAAAACTATTCCAAGAAGAGTGTTATCCTATGGAAAAACTATGCGAGCGAAGGTGGGGTGGGCGGGCGGTCCCTACCAACCCAACTATGCCCGTCCACTATTTCAAACTGCTTGAACTATGCACTACATTGGTTCATACATATTTTTACGAATTAGACGTAAATTAACAAATGGAATTAATTGAATAGAATATAAGTTAATGGATAACAGTATAGTGCAAAGCTCAAGTCGTTTGAAATAGTGGACGGGCATAGTTGGGTTGGTAGGGAACGCCCGCCCACCCCATTTTCGCTCGCATAGTTTTTTCAATGGATATAGATGTTTTATGTTGTTAAAACTATTCCAAGAAGAGTGTTATCCTATGGAAAAACTATGCGAGCGAAGGTGGGGTGGGCGGGCGGTCCCTACCAACCCAACTACGCCCGTCCACTATTTCAAACTGCTTGAACTATGCACTACATTGGTTCATACATACTTTTACGAATTAGACGTAAATTAACAAATGGAATTAATTGAATAGAATATAAGTTAATGGATAACAGTATAGTGCAAAGCTCAAGTCGTTTGAAATAGTGGACGGGCATAGTTGGGTTGGTAGGGACCTCCCGCCCACCCCACCTTCGCTCGCATAGTTTTTTCAATGGATATAGATGTTTTATGTTGTAAAAACTATTCCAAGAAGAGTGTTATCCTATGGAAAAACTATGCGAGCGAAGGTGGGGTGGGCGGGCGGTCCCTACCAACCCAACTATGCCCGTCCACTATTTCAAACTGCTTGAACTATGCACTACATTCGTTCATACATACTTTTACGAGTTAGACGTAAATTAACAAATGGAATTAATTGAATAGAATATAAGTTAATGGATAACAGTATAGTGCAAAGTTCAAGTCGTTTGAAATAGTGGACGGGCATAGTTGGGTTGGTAGGGACCGCCCGCCCACCCCACCTTCCCTCGCATAGTTTTTCCATAGGATAACACTCTTCTTGGAATAGTTTTAACAACATAAAACATCTATATCCATTGAAAAAACTATGCGAGCGAAAATGGGGTGGGCGGGCGTTCCCTACCAACCCAACTATGCCCGTCCACTATTTCAAACGACTTGAACTTTGCATTACATTATTTTTCACATATATCTTTTTAATTAGTCTTAAAATAATAAAGGACACCAATTTAATCATAGAAGATAACGGATAATAGTGTAGTGGATAGTTCAAGTCGTTTGAAATAGTGGACGGATGTAGTTTGGTTGCTAAATTCTGCATTTCATAAAAATATGATTATTAATATGGTCTATACTAACTAAAATGTTGCAATGTAATTTTTAACTTCCCAATAAAAAAAAGTCTGATTGAAACCAAAAGGTGAATAACATCTCGTGCGTCACGGACAAATAGCCCCGTGGTTGTAAAAACTGTATTGGCCATGTCAAATTGTTAACTTTGTTTCGGTGCAGATGCGCGGCACCTGTAACGTGTTTCCCAGCATCACAACACGTTCACCTTCACCAGCAGAAGGAAAACGAGAGTCAATAGTAATTTGAGGATTGAATAAAAGGTTTGACATTCAAGAACAAAACAGGGTTAATGGTTCCAACAACAAATAAAAACAATGGTGAAGGGGAGTAATCTTCTTAATGATTTAGGTAGAATTTTGGGTTATACATGGGATGACTGCACATTATTTTATCATACATATTATATTTATGAGAGACGTACTAAATATAATTTTTTAGATACTAAAAAATTATATTAATTAACACTCACTTATTGCCAAAAATATAAAACAATTAGTTAAGCAGAATGTACATAGCAGCTTTTTCAATTATTTTCAAAAATAACCTTATAATTCTGTATTATAACTATATAGCCTACACCGAAAGGTAAAAGGCAAATAGATAATAGATAGATAATTCTGTATTATAACTAAATTTAATTTGATATTATACAGGATGTTATGTAATTCAAGGGCAATCCCTTAAGGGGTGGTAGAGGTTAAGTTAATATAGTCAGCATTCAATTTTTATTATTTATATGTAAATTCGTTTGGTAACAGGAGGACATTTAAGTAGACAAATCATAGTGCTCTTCATTTTTAGTAGACAAAAACGAATCCCATTGGCATGATAAAAATCTAACTCTGGCGTAAATAAATCTCAATCAAACTCAGTAGCATCAGACAAAATAATTTAGCTGCGGTAAGATTATACGAAGAAAGTTTCCCGAAGAAGACTTCTACTCTTCCGGGCAGAAGATTATTTTCTTTTTTACCCAGCGGTTAATGAATTTTGGACAATTTTAGAGGACGCCCTGCAACATTTTCTAAACTAGAATTATCTGGATGGTTAGCCACTACAAAGCAGATTTCATGCAAGATGGTGTACCTTAATGAATGTACGCCATCTGAAAATGAAAATGAAAGTGCAAGTGCAGTTTAACTGCAGCCAGCACTATCACAGATTAGCGTTATTATAACAACGCTAATCTGTGGCACTATAGACAAAGAAGATACCAATACACCTGTAGTGCTGTGAAGTCGGTTGAGGATGATTGATGATTATGATTATAACAATATTTTGAACAAGGATAATGTATTTTACCTAAATCGAACGGTAATTTTTAAAAAACGGACTAAAGCTTCTGTGTACACATTCTGCATAAAAATGTGTTTAATATTTGAGATACATTGTCACATGCAATAAAATATATACGTGTATTCATTTTCTCTACAAAATATTATGAAACTGGTAAAACTCGTTAAATGATGCTAAATGGATACAAAACAAACAATTTGCGCGAATAACGGCGGTAGCATCTCGTTGTTCTTGGAAAGTGAACGTGCACAGACTGTGTGACTGGTGATTTCAACGCAAGATAAGTCCACCGAACTATATTAATGCATCGCTGCGGAGAAAAGTGTGCCGCGATGATTATTCATATGCAGGTCATGTTAAATAATTAAAATATGGTAACAATAATACAGATATCAAGTTTAATACTCTCGAATCTCCGAAAAATATATCGAAATTATTTTAATTTGAACCTTGGCAAATTTTTGAAACTTTGTAAATTTTATTTCATGATAGAAAGTGGATTTTGGTCTTATATTGTAGGTATTTAATTTCCAAACAGAAAACCCCAAAAATAGTGTTATAAAAATTCTACCGTTTTGGCGGTAAAGCCCTGGTTTCCTAGGAGAACGGTCGCTTTAAAGCGGCCGCTTTTGACGTCATTCACAAATCACAAAGGTCGTTTTAAGTATATGTAATAGAAGAACTCACAATTTTTCATCGTAATTCATTGCGTTTTTGCAGTACGTTGAGGTATTACACTTTATAGGAAACTATATTCGTTTATATACACGTAGAATTATTTTTGTGACGTAAAAATGACGTCAAAAGCGGCCGTTTTTAAGCGGCCGCTCTCCTAGGAAACCAGGGCTTAAGGTCAAAGAAGTGAAGAAAATAGAATAAAAATTATACAATCAAGATGAGCTTTAGCCTGTTGGATAGACAATTTTGAGCCAAATGAAAAATTTTAATAATATTTTTCCCTAAGATAGAAGACAAATCCGTCACATGATAAAATATAAAAGTGATAATAGATAATATGATGAACCAACCATCAACTTCAACTGGTGTACCCCGCAATTGTGCAAGATTTAATGAAATATTCGTTTGTAAATTTTTTCCGGGTAGATTTCTACCAAAACTTAAATGAGTTACCGGAGATAATAGATAGCCTTTATTTGTTTAAAGTATAAATCTACTATGTATACTTCTTTTATTGCATCAATTGCTGCAATGGGCCACTAGTATTATTAGAAAGGTGTATCATATCAATTACAGTCAACGATTGAATCCATTTCAGTTTACAAAAAAAAAAACTAAACCTATTAAATATTTCCAATTATTATTAAACAGATATATCAAACACGCACATTTAAATTCAAATTACATTGCGTATGAAAGCAATTTTACATAAGTAATAACCACATCGTACAGCCCAGTAATTTCTCCTCTCAAACCACTGAAATTAACAGCAATAAGTGTGCTGCAATTACGAAAACCACCGCCGCTGGTGTTTTTCATTTTTCTTTTCATTGTTGCAGCGGCCAATTAACGACACGAAAGTGCATACATCCGCGAAATGCATCCCGCTGACCCTTGGAATATTGGCTTGCGTAACGAACGCGACGCAGTGAATCATGAAAATTAATATCTATTGATAATTAATATACTTTTGTGTGCAATTGTGCAAATCCCCCCGCAAACTTTGGACCGCGCGGCCGATAAAATCACGCGGAAAATCGTGCTAGCGAGCGCGAATGAGTGGATTGAATTCATGCGAGAGCTGTAAAATTGAGTAAACAGCGTAATTATATTGTTTATGATTGATAAAATATTGAGATTAATATGGTTCAAATAGATATGTGAGGAAATTATAGTTTAAGGCTGGGGAATTCACAAGATGATTAGATATTTCGATTGTCGATGAAGGAGATGAATAAAACTACTATGTTTTTACCATGTATTTGTAAAAAAAAACATAAAATAAAACTACTATTTTTTTTATCATGTTTTTGTAAAAAAAAAAACTACTATGTTTTTTACCATGTATTTGTAAAAAAAAACAAAATAAAACTACTATGTTTTTTACCACGTGTTTGTAAAAAATCATAAAATAAAACTACTATGTTTTTTACCACGTGTTTGTAAAAAAAACATAAAAAAAGACTACTATGTTTTTTTTACCATGTATTTGTAAAAAAACATAGTAGTTTTATTCATCTTTCATGTTTTTTACCATGTATTTGTAAAAAAACAAAATAAAACTACTATGTTTTTTACCATGTATTTGTAAAAAATAACATAAAATAAAACTATTATGTTTTTTTACCATGTATTTGTAAAAAAACATAGTAGTTTTATTCATCTTTCATGTTTTTTAAAAACAAAATAAAACTACTAAGGCTGGGGAATTCACAAGATGTGTAGATATGTTTTTTACCACGTGTTTGTAAAACAACATAAAATAAAACTACTATGTTTTTTATCACGTGTTTGTAAAAAAAAACATAAAATAAGACTACTATTTTTTTTATCATGTTTTTTTAAAAAAAAACATAGTAGTTTTATTCATCTTTCATGTTTTTTATCATGTATTTGTAAAAAAGCAAAATAAAACTACTATGTTTTTTACCACGTATTTGTAAAAAAAAACATAAAATAAAACTATTATGTTTTTTTACCATGTATTTGTAAAAAAAAACATAGTAGTTTTATTCAACTTTCATGTTTTTTATCATGTATTTGTAAAAAAGCAAAATAAAACTACTATGTTTTTTACCACGTATTTGTAAAAAAAACATAAAATAAAACTATTATGTTTTTTTACCATGTATTTGTAAAAAAAAACATAGTAGTTTTATTCAACTTTCATGTTTTTTACCATGTATTTGTAAAAAAAAACAAAATAAAACTACTAAGGCTGGGGAATTCACAAGAAGAGTAGATATTTCGATTGTCGATGAAGGAGAGGAATAAAACTACCATGTTTTTACCATGCATTTGTAAAAAAAAACATAAAATAAAACTACTATTTTTTTTATCATGTTTTTGTAAAAAAAAAAAAAAAAACTACTGTTTTTTACCATATATTTGTAAAAAAACATAAAATAAAACTACTATGTTTTTTACCACGTGTTTGTAAAAAAACATAAAATAAAACTACTATGTTTTTTACCACGTGTTTGTAAAAAAAACATAAAATAAGACTACTATGTTTTTTTACCATGTATTTGTAAAAAAACATAGTAGTTTTATTCATCTTTCATATTTTTTACCATGTATTTGTAAAAAAACAAAATAAAACTACTATGTTTTTTACCATGTATTTGTAAAAAAACATAAAATAAAACTATTATGTTTTTTTACCATGTATTTGTAAAAAAACATAGCAGTTTTATTCATCTTTCATGTTTTTTACCATGTATTTGTAAAAAAAACAAAATAAAACTACTAAGGCTGGGGAATTCACAAGATGAGTAGATATTTCGATTGTCGATGAAGGAGATGAAGGAGATGAATAAAACTACTATGTTTTTACCATGCATTTGTTAAAAAAAAAACATAAAATAAAACTACTATTTTTTTATCATGTTTTTGTAAAAAAAAAACGAGTATGTTTTTACCATGTATTTGTAAAAAAACATAAAATAAAACTACTATGTTTTTTACCACGTGTTTGTAAAAAAACAAAATAAAACTATGTTTTTTTATCACGTGTTTGTAAAAAAAAAAAACAGAAAATAAGACTACTATGTTTTTTTACCATGTATTTGTAAAAAAACATAGTAGTTTTATTCATCTTTCATGTTTTTTACCATGTATTTGTAAAAAAAAACAAAATAAAACTACTATGTTTTTTACCATGTATTTGTAAAAAAAAAAACATAAAATAAAACTATTATGTTTTATTCATCTTTCATGTTTTTTACCATGTATTTGTAAAAAAACAAAATAAAACTACTATGTTTTTTATCATGTATTTGTAAAAAAACATAAAATAAAACTACTATGTTTTTTTTACCATGTATTTGTAAAAAAACAAAATAAAACTACTATGTTTTTTACCATGTATTTGTGAAAAAAAAAACATAAAATAAAACTACTATGTTTTTTTACCATGTATTTGTAAAAAAACAAAATAAAACTACTATGTTTTTACCATGTATTTGTAAAAAAAACATAAAATAAAACTATTATGTTTTTTTACCATGTATTTGTAAAAAAAACATAGTAGTTTTATTAATCTTTCATGTTTTTTACTATTTATTTGTAAAAAAACAAAATAAAACTACTATGTTTTTACCATGTATTTGTAAAAGAAACAAAATAAAACTACTATGTTTTTTACCATGTATTTGTAAAAGAAAAAACATAAAATAAAACTATTCTGTTTTTTTACCATGTATTTGTAAAAAAAACATAGTAGTTTTATTCATCTCCTTCATTGAAAATTAATGTTCACGTAGTAGACGCCACAAACATTTAATTTCAATTCAATGTCGATTTAAATTGAATATTATTATGATATAACTTAGGAGGCAAGTTAAACGCCATCTGGTGACATCACATCAATTAGCAATGGTCACATGTATCATTTTTCTATATAACCACTCGAAATATTGTGCGAATTCATTCTCACTAGCTGTGACGAGCTTTTTCGAAAATGTTTTATGTATAATAACGATTATTATACATAAAACATTTTCGAAAAAGTTCGTCATCAGTTGTGGGCGAATAGAAATTGGAATAATCTCAGGTTATTTAAGAGTTAATATTGGCTATAATTTTTAGATGAGCAATAGAGCTACAAAAGTTTTCACTCCACTTTGCCGGTTTAAATTGAATATTATTATATATTATATAGGTGAAATTCACGTCCGGATTAGCGAAATATTATATCTATATAAAAAAAAGTAGTTTTTAATACTATTCGCCGGTTTCCTAAGAATTGTAACTCCCTAATAAATATATCTGACTTAGTGTAAAGAGTGAAAGTTACTGTTTCATCCCATTAACCGTTATTTTTCTATTTGTTTTAGAGAAAAAGGAAATCCTACACAAAGTGAACGGAAGGTTTCCCCAAGGACAATTGATTGCAATCATGGGACCGTCAGGGGCGGGAAAAAGTACCCTACTAGATGTGCTTAGCGGTTACAGGATAACTGGAATCGATGGCACGTTTTACACGAATGGCACGGCGAGAGATTTGAACGCGTTCAGAAAACTATCCTGTTACATCACGCAGGACGACAGGCTGCAGCCTCTACTGACAGTGGATGAAAACATGTTCGTTGCGGCCGATTTAAAATTATCCAAAGATGTTTCGAGGAGAGAAAAAGAAAGCATAGTATGTATGATGTTTTCTGCTTTATTCATGACGAAAATTAGATTTGTAGTTACCCTTCTAATTCCCAACTCCACCTCAATGCGGACCACGCTTAAAAGCATATAATGATGCATTCAAATATTGTATAACTTCAATACCCAACGCCTTAAGACGGTCATACCTTTAGCAGGTGTAACAAGTAACGCTATATCGATAGCCAACATTTGAATACAAATTAATTCATACATTCATCAGCGGTCTCCATAAAAGATTTTTTTGGGCGACCATAAAAATATGGACATTAAAGAGTTAAATTTGCCATCGCAAAAAATGGTCGTGTTGGGTATAGTGAATTGTAATAAATTCTTACATTGTGTTTCATTTACAAATGACATAAAATCATATAAGACCAAAATAAACCATATAAACCCAAAATAAAGCATATAATACCAAAATAAAGCATATAATACCAAAATAAAGTATATAAAACCAAAATAAAGCATATAAAACCAAAATAAAGCATATAAAACAAAAATAAAGCATACAATACCAAAATAAAGTATATAATACCAAAATAAAGTATATAAAACCAATAACAATATATATAGTAGATATATTGGTTGTAATGCATATTTATTTAATTTTTATAATTACAACAGTAAAACGTTTTTGTTCATGTCACATTTTTAACCTTGCCATGATTTCTTCAATGTTATTTCAAATTTCATCTTGTCTACCTTGCAATTTGATATAAATAGCGTAAAAATGTGACCTTAATGTGTAAAACGCCATTCGTGGTGTAATGCGTTACGATATGACAATATCCTCGATTCAATACAAAGCGTTATACGGGGAAAATTGGCCGTTGAACCTTGAATATACGGTGACTATCGTCAAATATTTAAATATTTACTTGAAAATCTGGATTTATTTGTATTGTAATTGTATTCAAAGTAGGAATGCGAAAGTTCGTTGAGCTGTTAATTAGAGGAAGAATAATTACAGCAACATTTTTAACAATAATCTAGCAGAGGTACACAAAGTTGACGCCTTAACAATCCATAATTTGCTAATATCTAGACAAACTTTTGGGTCAAGAAATTGTCCTGTCTAAAATGAGCTTTAGATCCCTGACTGAATGTTATCGACAGTCGTTTTACCAATTTTTACAAATATCATTATTAGTTTTATCAGAAATTTTTTTTCATATAAAGGTTTCATAACATTTGTTTATTATATAATCGGAAAGATTATGAAGACGTAAACGTACCAAACACAATTATGATCCGTGGTTCATCAGAGGTCACACATATAAATATTTATATAATTTTGCTAATCTGCGTAATACTGGTGGACATCATAATTCTATATAATAATTACGTAAACAATAAAAACTCACCGATTTTGTCCCATATATTGAGCAAGATTTGACTGAATCTGAAACAAAATTGTACCGTTATAGTAATCATAATATATAATAATAAACTTTATTTCTCATAAATTGTAGCACAATAATAAAATATATTTAATACGGATACAATAAAGGAAACAGGTCAATATAAAAACATATATACTTCACCTTGTTTAAATTTAAATTAAAAATTAAAAACAATAAAAAGAAAAACATAAGAAAAAGAAAACCAAACTTCCCTCAATACTAACAGCCTGAGATGGCAACAAATCGCAAAGTTGAAATCAAGGAAAGAAGAAATGACATCAAAATTTATATGTGTGTTGAAGAGAGATAAATGGGCTCTCAAAAACTACATCAAAATATCTGCCACCACACGACTTTCTGAATTACATTGACATTTTTCACGTTTTTTAGTCATTTTGGTACATTTATCATTTTTTCAAAATGTGTCAAAATTCATCAAAATGTGTTATATTATACAAAACCGTGCCCAATCGTGTCAAAATCGGTTAAAATTTGACGAAATGTGTCAAAATATGTACAATTTTGTTAATTTTACTTATTTTGACACATTTTGACACGGTTTTGACACAGTTTTGTATAATATGACACATTTTGACGAATTTTGTCATGTTTTGTCACATTTTGACACATTTTGACACATTTACCGACATATGCTCACATGTTCCCACATTTTCTCACATATTCCCATATTTTTCCACATTTTCATTTTAAACTAATATTTTAACACATTTTGACACGTTTTGACACGAAATTTGACAGGTTTTGTCACATTTTGACACATTTTTACATATTTTGATACATTTTGACACATCTTGTCATATTTTGACACATTTTGTCATATTTTGACACATTTTGACACATCTAGACACAATTTGATACCATTTCAAACATTTCGATACGTAATGACGAATTTTCCCATACTTTCTTTGCACATTTCCTCGCGTTTTCTAACATTTTCCCACATTTTCCCAAATTTACTCACATCTCCTCTCATTTTCTCATGTTTTCTCACATTTGCCTACATATACTCATATGTTCCCATATTTTCCCACATTTTCATTTTAAACTCATAGAGTCATGAATTCCCATATCCACTTCAGACTTATCTTGACTACCTACAAACAAATGTATATATATATATATATATATATATATATATATATATATATATATATATATATATATATACCAATATTTTAAAATAATGACAGTATTACTGTACGATAACAGGTTTAAAATTTTCACTATATTAAAATATTGACAGTATTATTGACCGTGTAAGGTACCTTATAAAAATTGGATATTGTTAATGTGATGCAATTTCCATGGTGGTATCCATTGTTACTGGATAGACAATGGATACCACTATGGAAATTGCATCACATGAACAATACCTAATGTTTATCAGATATGTTTTGAACAGCAAGGATTTTGAACGACCAATTGGTGGCGAGAGTCAACAGATTCCTATCAGAATAGTATAGTTCAATTTAGTCTAGTTTAAAATTAAATCCCGAATGGAAAAAAATAAATAATAATTATCCCATATTCATAATCTTGGCTTGTATCGAAACAAATTAATAGATAGTGAAACAAATATCCTAATTATCTTCTTATTATACTTTCAGATAAGTGAGATTTTGTTAACCCTAGGATTAGAGAAGACGCGTCAAACGCGAGCTGCTAGACTTTCTGGAGGACAGAAAAAGCGTTTATCCATAGCGTTGGAGCTAGTCAATAATCCATTAGTTATGTTTTTGGATGAACCCACGACGTAAGTACAATAAATGATATTATAAATTATAATCAAATATACTAAAACATAACTGACCAACTGTCTATTATATATATGGTTTCTGTTTAATATATGATTGACCTCAGTCCATCTTTTCTGCGGTTTTCCTATTGGCGATTCAAGTCGGCTGATACTCGATCTGGTGGCAGGAAATGAACTATATTTAGTAGGGAATTTGTTTGCATAACATTTGTTTTTCATCTTATACATGACTATAGACCCAGGGTTATACTATTTATACCTTAAAAGTACATTAACAATGGCGTATTATTGTAGAAGTGACTGAAATCATATGATTTTAATGCAATCAGCTGATCAAACAATAACAAAGATCAGCTGTTTACCTACTACTATTATTCTAAAATATTGACAGTCATATTGATCGTGTATTACTTACAAAACCGTCAAAAATAGACTAATATTGCCAAGAATTCAATAAAGATTTAGAATTTTTGGAAAACTATCCTACTCACGCTAGTACATTGGAAAATATAATGGTTCAAATTAGCTACACTATTTACTAATAGTCACAAATTTTCAGAGGATTGGATAGTTCATCCTGCACGCAATGCATCAAACTGCTGCAAATATTAGCTAGACAAGGAAGGACAATTGTATGCACAATCCATCAACCGTCAGCATCTCTATTTCAACTCTTCGATCAGGTGTATGTGCTGGCGTCGGGCGAATGCCTCTATCAAGGCAGCACAGGTCAATTAGTGCCTTTCCTGGAAGAAGTTGGACTACCGTGTCCCATGTATCACAATCCAGCAGATTACGGTAAAAACCGAAACAAACAAAAATGCTAATATTATAAATTGGCAATAGTACTGATTTGCAAATATTTTCTCTCTTCAGTAATCGAATTGGCATGTGGAGAATATGGCGACGACAAGATTGATAAAATGGTGAAAGCTACAGATAACGGAAAGTGCATAACGTGGATGAATAATTACAAACAATTGGCACTACAATATAGTAATAAAGGTAAGCTGTTTATATTCATTTTCCTAGTCCAATTGAAATAAATACTATAGTGTATTATTAATCGAAGTAGAAAAACTAATATTGACCCTAATTCACTATAGTTTCTTGCATAGTTTACCGCTCTCTAGGAAACCATATTGATTTATATATATATATATATATATATATATATATATATATATATATATATATATATATATATATATATATATATTATACACATAAAACTGCGTAATATCAAAAATTACCGCGTTTTCTACTAGAAACAGGATTTTACCATTAATAATACTGTTAATTCCATAAAAAATTATTCGATATATTCGATTAACAAATACATAATCATTTTCACCAATGAAATCATCATCAATTATCTTAGTTTAAGGTAGAACTTCAAATTTCTATATTTAAGTTCAGTACAAAATATTGTGTTATTATAATATAATATAATATAATATAAAATATAATTATAATCACATATATCAACTGTATAACGCAATAAGGGACAATAATAATTATATTATTTCAGAAGCCAAAAAAACGAAGGCAAATTCAAATGAAGAAGGTTCATTACATGCAAACTCTTCCTATGATCAGCTCAAAATTTTGCTGCGCAGAGGATTTTTAAAAGCAAAGCGTGATTCGGTAAGACATTCTAGATATAAAATATAGAGTAATTAATCAAGGTATTAAATAAAACCTATTTCTAATTCTAGACTTTGACATACATGCGCCTCGCAGTGAACGTATTGACTGGCATAATGCTCGGCACGCTTTACTGGCAGGCTGGAAAGGATGGCACCAAAGTATTAGATAACTACAACCTTTTGTTCTCAATTCTCATGCACCACATGATGTCGACAATGATGTTAACCATTCTTACTTGTAAGTATACAAAAATTACTCATATTACAATAAACGGAATTAGCTGAAGTTACTTCATTTTTCGTAACCAGATTGCTTACGAAAAATGAAGTAACTTCAGTTTATTCCGTTTATTATAATAGTATTTCTCTTTCACTGATTTTGTCGCACTTCTTTCTTCCTTTTGATTGTGATTAGCTTCTCCTCCAACCTTTCTTCCTTTCATTCCTTCTCTACCAGCCGTATGTGCTTCCTGATTTCTTTTAGCATTACTGAAATGATCTCCTTCTCTCGTTAGGTTTTTCTTTGATTATTCATATTTCTTCTAGAATTTGCACCTCTCTATTGATTATTCATATTTCTTCTAGAATTTGCACCTTTCTATTGATTATTCACATTTCTTCTAGAATTTCCACCTCTGTATTGATGATTCATATTTTTTTTTCTAGAATTTGCACCTATCTATTGATTATTCATATTTCCTCTAGAATTTACACCCGTCTATTGATTATTCATATTTCTTCTAGAATTTGCACCTCTCTATTGATTATTCATATTTCTTCTAGAATTTACACCCGTCTATTGATTATTCATATTTCTTCTAGAATTTGCACCTTTCTATTGATTATTCATATTTCTTCTAGAATTTCCACCTCTGTATTGATGATTCATATTTTTTTCTAGAATTTGCACCTATCTATTGATTATTCATATTTCTTCTAGAATTTACACCCGTCTATTGATTATTCATATTTCTTCTAGAATTTGCACCTTTCTATTGATTATTCATATTTCTTCTAGAATTTCCACCTCTGTATTGATGATTCATATTTTTTTTCTAGAATTTGCACCTATCTATTGATTATTCATATTTCTTCTAGAATTTACACCCGTCTATTGATTATTCATATTTCTTCTAGAATTTGCACCTTTCTATTGATTATTTATATTTCTTCTAGAATTTCCGCCTCTGAATTGATGATTCATATTTTTTTCTAGAATTTGCACCTATCTATTGATTATTCATATTTCTTCTAGAATTTACACCCGTCTATTGATTATTCATATTTCTTCTAGAATTTCCACTTCTGTATTGATTATTCATATTTATTCTAGAATTTACACCTCTTTATTGATTATTCATATTTCTTCTATAATTAGTTAGCACCTCTGTATTGATTATTTATATTTTTTTATAGAATTTGCACCTCTCTATTCTCCCTCTTTAAACTCACTATTGTCATTTTCTTGCACCATTATTAGCAGCTATTGGGGAGTATCTCCATTGTTTTTCCGAATAATTTGATGGTGTTTCCGCCCTAGGACTTCAATTTGCCAAGTATTTTTATTTAATTGCTTAAATTGTATGCGTTTTCATTGCCTAGGTTTTACTAAAGTTCAATACGCATTCACAAGTAGCGCCATAAGAAAAGTATAGTCCTGATCCCAGTTATAATGTACGAAAAATTAGTTGCATCGCTATGAAAATAAACCAAAGAAAGTAAAGGCAATGAAATAATTAATACATTTTATATTCTAGTTCCGAACGAGATGTCCATTCTTATCAAAGAACACTTCAACCGATGGTACTCATTGAAAATGTATTATACATCAGTAACACTAGTGGATATCCCAATATCGGTAAGTATGAGACTATGATAAAGAAACTTAACTTTCCATAAAATCTAATTAAATGAGAGGAGCTAAATATGTAGTGAATTAACTGGTTACAGACACTAAACTTGTTTTACACAGATTTTTTGGTGTACTTTGCGGGAAAACGGTATGAGATAACAGAAAACTACCAAAGGAACGTGTGTGCTTGAAATTCCATAAAAAATTTCGATTTGCAAATTATCATTAAAAGACATTAAAAGACAAACGTTATGGCCGAAAAACAGGTCCAACTTGAAGATAAATCTGATTTTTGCAATTATCCTTCTTGCACTAAAAGACAAATTACATTTTGCATACGTTTTATTTTTGTATTTTACGGGAAAACGATAAGGGGCAGTGGAAAACATCCAAAGGCCTGTCGAGCTTGACATTCTTTATAACTCTGCAATAACTTGGGCAATAAAAGTAACTATGTGCATTTCTCTTTTAGGTGGTTGGATGTCTACTATTCACCATCATCATTTATATCATGACTGGCCAGCCGCTTGAATACGAACGGCTTAAAATGTTTGCTATTATAAGCGTTTTGGTGGTTTTTGTTGCCCAGAGTGTTGGGCTGATGATTGGTGCTCTCTTCGATGTTGTGGTAAGTTTAACTTTAACATTTAAACTTCGACTTCTTATCTTCTTCATATGTCATCTCTCTAAAAGAGTTTGGTGACCATATGTCATCCCTATCTTGTGGAAGTCGTATTAATGTGAAAGCATCCTTGATTTCCTTAACCAGGAAAGCTTCTTCATTCCAACAATGTGTTTTCCCTCTATTTTCCCTTGCATGATTAATTTTAGAAATGGTATTTGTTATTTTGTTATTTCGAAAGATGGTTCCAATACTCAGCTTTTTCTGCATTTCACTGGACAGGCAGGGTAACAAACAACGAAGTACTTAGAAGAATAGACAATCTTTTAAGTACTTCGATGTTTGTTATCCGGTCTGTCCAGGTAATTTTCGATATCATCCGGTGCACTCACATCTCACAGGCTTCAAGATTATTTATTGAAGATATTTTTAATGACTCCGT
The DNA here is from genome assembly GCA_963942505.1 of Lordithon lunulatus. Taxonomy (NCBI): domain Eukaryota; kingdom Metazoa; phylum Arthropoda; class Insecta; order Coleoptera; family Staphylinidae; genus Lordithon; species Lordithon lunulatus. The sequence continues at coordinate 55,780,673 of OZ012670.1, forward strand.
ACAATAAAACCGAGCAAACATAAAAGTTAATCTCTATAGTATTACTGATCGTGTAAGGTATAGTAAATGAATGGAATGAATAGAATACTGATATTTATCCGGATAATTGATTACTTGATAAATATTGAAGGAGGATTCAAGCAAATACTGACAGTGCTAGGATTGACAGTATTATTGACCGTGTTAGGCTAAATTCACACATAAGCGGCTTCGGGCGCAGGCGCGGTGTAGGCGAGGCGCAGGCGCGGTGTAGGCGAGGCGCAGGCGCGGTGTAGGCGAGGCGCGACGTCGCACAGTTGATTGTGATGTCCATATGCAGTGAAGGGGTGGACATTGCACCTTATGTTTACATAGAGGCAGCGTGGAAGAGTTATGCCTCTCGCCTCTTCGCCTACCGTGTCTTAGGCGAAGAGGCGAAGACGCGGTGCCAGCGCTGCGAGAGGCACGACGCTTCAAGCCCCCTCTATATAAACATGTAGTGCAATGCTTACTTAGGTGACGAGACGCGGGCATTTGCCTCGTGCCTCTCCCCGCGTCGGTACCGCGTCTTCGCCTCGTCGCCTAACACACGGTAGGCGAAGAGGCGAAACTCTTCCACGATGCCTCTATGTAAACATAAGGTGCATATTGCATATGGACATCGCAATCGCCTGTGCGATGTCGCGCCTACGCCCGACGCCGCTTATGTGTGAATTGGGCCTAAGGTGCCTTTATACTTATTTTAATGCATGTCAATTTGAGATAGATATAGTTAATAATTCTATAATTATTTTTCATTCTAGAATGGTACATTTTTGGGTCCAACCCTCTCCGTGCCCATGATGATGTTCGCTGGTTTCGGAGTGAGATTAAACGACCTACCATCCTACCTCTACTGGGGCAGCTACATATCGTATCTACGTTACGGTCTTGAGGGCATAGTAGGTGCTATTTACGGTCTTGACAGGCCCACAATTGACTGCCCGGAAGACAAATACTGCCACTACAGGTACCCCAAAAAGTTCCTCACAGACATCGACATGAAACCCGATCAATTTTGCAACGATGTTATCTCGCTGGTTTTAATCCTATTTTTCCTGAGGATGGCGGCGTTCGTGTGCCTCAGATGGAAGCTAGTCGCCGTGCGATAGAACCAATTTGCTCAATACTCTTTGTAAATATTACTATATAGAAAAGACACCGTTGATGTTAAACAGACTGAGATCTAAAAGCATCTATAGGTACTGAAGATTTAATGATAGTTTCTTTGTTTGTAAATATACTTATTATGATAATTATTTATGCTACAACACAAACTCATTTATAGTATGATCAGAAAATATATTACTACAACAAACAATATTTATTGATAGCTATGTAGTTATCAATAAATATTGCATATATAGGAATATATTTAAAAACCGGTTAGAAATGTTTCCTGCTTTCACACGTGAGATTAAAATTATATATATATATATATATATATATATATATATATATATATAAATAATATATAATACAAATAATTGAAAAGAAAGTAAGGCACTACAATTAACAAATAGTACAATTAAACAATTTTTTCATATTAAGAAATATAACCCCCGTATTCACAGACGTTCTATAAATCTATCAATAGCTATTGAACCCAAGAGATATGGGCATTAATGTAAACCACTTAGTGAAGTATATATTTTGTTATATACTTCATTGAACAGTGTATTAGTAAGACATAATATAAATGGGGCTAACGTTGCAGCATAAACGAACAATACTAAACAGAATAAATGATATTTTATTGAAACAATTTTGTGATGAAACATTCCGTTTGTGACACTATGAGCGATTGTATATTGTACACACGGGCATGGTGTCGATTTCAGGGTTTTTTTTTATATTCTAAGGGGCAGTTTTATGTACGTCGATAGGCTGTGTTACTTCAATGCATTTTTTTTAAATAATACTACTTCTGTAAGCTGTGAGACACGATATTTATTTTGTTAATTATTTATGTAAATATTAGTAGTAGTTCATTAGAATAATAAATTTAATACATGATCCAGAAATTTGTTATATTTATTTGGTCATCGTTTGATATTTAATTATAAATCATAATTCTAATCAGTATATGGCAATTGTTTATTCGTTTAGATTTCTCAAGGACTTTTCACAGAACCTTCTAATACACGTATATAAGGACGAGAGGGACAGAAGTAATAGATTATGCGATGGTAAATGAGTCTCTAAAACTCTCAATCCCCAATGATTGGTATGAGACGTACTGTAGGCTGTAGGGTCGGATTTAGACTTGATAAGGCCCTAAGCTATTTGAGATATGTCTGTATTTTTAAGTCCATATATATGACAATTTAGATTGTCTCGCATCTTGGCTAACTTTTGAGTCAAGAAATTGTCTTGTCTAAAACGACCTTTAGAAGAACCCAGTCAATAAAAAATCAAGTATATTTTTTTAAGAAATAAATGGTATTAGAAATAACGACTATGAAAAATTGGAAACTAAAAAAATTCAACATATCAACAAGTCTCAACTCATAATAACAGAAAGTAATAAACCGTAATTACCTAACGAATACATCCACGTGAAACCTCTCCTAATTGTACCACAAAAAAAAATACAATTTTTTTTTTCAATGTCAATCAAAACTTTCATATTCAGCCGACTTTGATTAATAAACATGTACATTTTTTCTTTCATTCAAATTGAATTGCGTGACATCACAGCTCGAAATTCCTAAACTATCGGTATCAAGCGATAGAAGATCCATTTAATTTGGCAATATCTGGGATCGTTGGTTTAGTGTAGCAACACACACTTAGTTACGCAACGATGGGCCAGCCAGAGGCCGGAGAAGATTAATTGGGCACCAACTGCGCTCCAGCGGCGGTGATTTCAAATTCAGGCAATTAATATAAAAAAAATGTTCGGCCCGCATCCTGCTATTTGCATACGCACGGATCGCTTTCCTGTTACACCTCCGAGGAGGAAAGTGAGGAATTGGAAATGTTCGCGCCGCAGAGCTGCGGCTAATTAAATGTTGCTAATTGTATGTAATTAGGATTGAGATTTTAAAGGCTGTATTTTTATAATATTTTCGCGGTTATAATGAATAGGAAGGCACGATACATCTTCCTATTCATTATGACAACAAAAATAGATTTAATTTCGTATTAAAAGGCAAATTGCAGGCTTGTAACAGCTGTCATTTTAGCAAACGATCCATTTTGATGGTATCAAGTGAAAAAATCTGATTCTTTCTCCAATTTTATTCAACACCTGTACGAGACGCATCCGTCCGTGAGAACCGAGACAATAATTATGAGAATTATGATAATTGGGGAGTATTTTGTTGTGCGAAAGGACTTCCGATTGTTTGCAAATAGCGTCGCTATTAAAACAAAACGCGAGATATTTGTTTCCGTTGTGTGTTGCATACGTGAATAAATAATATGCTGAGAGGATTTGATATCAATTCGGTTTGTAGGATATCAAATACACACTATTCTACAAGTGTTTATCTTGAATTTTGTAAAATTCAACATTGTAATGTTGAGATGTTGTACGAATTTTACCAATTTGAAGGTAAACACTTGCAGAATAATTGGTAGCAATTACACACTATTCTGTCGTATAGTTCATAATAAATAAATTGACTATCAACTCACACATAAAAATAAAGGGCAAAGAACTTTTATAAATGAAATATTTTTTCTTTCTCCTGCAGGCGAGAAAAAAATAACATATATTAGCTAGAATTTAGCCGATTAGAGTAGTGGTAAAAGGACTGCATCCCTCTTGCGATACAAACGAAATAACAAAGGAATTAGAGGACAAATTCTTCAAAATTATGAAGGTAGAAAATAAATTAAGAAAGATAACAAAACACGGCTACGAAAAACTACCGATGTTTATCTTAACTTTTGAAAATACAGAAGACATAAAGAAAATATATGAATTACAATATCTGTGCCATATGAAGGTAAAAATAGAAGGTATGCAGCTGCACAAAAAGAAAATAGGGATAGTAGTGGAAACAAAGTGGTTCGGGTCAGATTTGACCCTACCATACCAACTAAGGTTTAAAACGACAGGACAACAACATTGTAAGACTAAGTAAGATCTACATATGTTTGGTGCACCAGAATAAAACTTTAAGAAGTGGTTATATATATATATATATATATATATATATATATATATATATATAAGACGAGTTTATATAAGATGAGCTTATATAAGACGAGCTCTAAGATTTGTTGGAACAACCAGGCGTAAGAAATTGTGTGTAACATCAAATATAATTAATAACTGTAGCAAATAAACATCCCATTTACGGTAAAACGTCCCACTTTAATAATAATACAAACTATTGTAATAAATCCTTCTCTATAACTAGTTTATATGTTATTTACATTTTCGGCAGCAAAACGAAAGTTACGTGGTACCTTGCACAACACATTGTTTATTACAGTCTGCTATATCATCAGTGACATGTCATTTTAGAATTATTATGTAGGCAAGGAAGTGTGCATACCGCAGCTGCGTTTAATACGGGTGATTTCCTACAGAAATTTATTACAATTAAAACTATCCATTCCAGTTACCTTTTTATATGGCGTTGTAGTTTACAGAACAACGAGTGCTCTAATTATGTAAGTAGGACTCGTTCTAATGAGGATTGCGGTTGAATATTGTTTATATCTTTGGCAGCGGTTTGGCTGCTGGAACAATTGGTAAGGATTATTTGTTGGCTTCATTAACGAGACTCATTTCCGTATATTATAGTAGATATGTGTGTGAGAATTAAATTACAGGATATATTTAGTATATTTCATAATATATGATTTTGTAACAAAACTGTAACCACGATTTACATCTTTTAACTGAAACTTAATGTAGTTTTAGTTAAAAAAAAACATGAAACATCTACAACTACACTCGACGCATATAATTATTTAAAAAAAAGCACTATAGTAAAAGCAGTCGATCTATTTTAATGCGGTATGTAAGCATTGCAACAAGAACTAGCGCTTCTAAGAAATTTATTATACTTTAACATTTACAACTAGTTACATAAGCAATATAATCCATTCAAATTAGAACGCTTATATTCGCAGATGTCACTAGCTATCTCCGTTTTGCATATACATTTCGCGTCAGGCGCCTCCGCCAAAGAGCGCAATGAGAAAGCTGATTTATATCTGTAAATGGCAAGAAATTGGCAAAAGTCGATGTCGCACATGCTATTGATGCTGCTGAAGCGATCAGCATAGGTAAACGGTGTGCGTCTTAGCACGAGCAAGAAAACAACAACATATGGCGCGGGCCGGCATGGAAATAAATTTTAAAGTGAAATTAAACTGAGGGGGAAATTGTTTTCTTCCAGCTTCAAATTCCTGATTAATTACGAATACGTGAGGCGAATTACTAATAATAACAACAGATAGTTTATAATAAAATGTTACTTAATTTAACGGGTATCAGTTTATTGCCAGCTAAGGCTAAGGAAGTTTACGAAAAAGAGTTGAAGATGAATTTTATTTGTCTGTAGCTGGGGAGGAAAACGGAAATTATGAATCATTTATGCTCTCAGATTTCTTAAATATAAAGAGAGAGAAATACACATTTTTATCGATGTGGATTAATATATTGTAAATATTGGATTGTTAAGGCGTCTACTTTGTGATAATTCATTTTAAGGGATAAATAAAACGATTTTTTACTTTGTTTTTTATCACACTTCAGTTACACTTTGCAACTAGTTTCGGCTAAGCTCTAGCCATTTTCGAGCTCCTCCGATGAGGAGCTCGAAAATGGCTAGAGCTTAGCCGAAACTAGTTGCAAAGTGTAACTGAAGTGTGATAAAAAACAAAGTAAAAAATCGTTTTATTTATCCTTTAATATATTGTATGTTGAATGCTGTTTGTTTGATGATTCGTATTGGTAAAACTTCGCGATGATAAAAAACTTGGACATTATAACCCTCTAATGTCCAAATTTTTTTTTATCATTGCAAAAAAATGTTATTCAAGACCACTTGCGTATGTATAAATGAATAAAGTAAAAACCAAAGAGAGCAAGGGTTTGAAATACATGTAGATAATATATCACTTTATGTTGCTATAAGTTAATTACAGGTGTATTAGAAGTTGATTGAGCATAAAATAAACAATTTACACTTGCCTAAGTCACTCGCTAATTGTTCCAATATCTCCACCACACAAACTACACTAATCTAATCAAATTTCACTATTAAACACCGAATCAATATGTCTCTTCATATAAACACTATAGTCGCGCACGAATAAATCTCTTCGACTGACGAAACTTGCTTTTTCCAGTTTAAATCGTCGTATTTGCAATACATACTAATGTGGTCTTTATATGCGTGGACTTATGGTTTATTTTAGCATAACGCGCCGAGCAACAACATGCAAAAAACGCTACAGATAACAATTCTATTTTCGCGTATGCGAGCCCACCAAAAAAACACTCAATTATATTCATCTTATTCTTGGAATATTTTACCAATACAGAGTTTATAAAACATACAAAATTAACATTATATGTCAACAAATAAATTAGTAAACATACAAAAACACATACATATGAAACAGGGTCCGATTCCTGATACTATTCGTTTCGAAACGAATCCTGTCGCACCTTTTTCAAGTATTTTATATCTTCAACTTTTAGCTCTACAGCACATGATGAGTTGTAAATGGAAAGTTATCCAGCCTGAGCGACTACCAGCAGAAGTACTCAAGTTAATCAAAGAAGAACACCTCCACATCTTAGTAGATCTATTGAACGCCATATATTGAACAGGAATAATATCAGACGAATGTCATCAACTTTCAAGTCAACTACTCGAAATAAAGGTCAATACAATTTCACAATAAGTAAAATTTAGACGTGATCCCACCCTTAAAGTATAGCCCTATCGTACAATTAGTAATATGTTAGTATATGATTACCGTATTACCCCGAGTTGTCCTAGTTTTATAGGTACGCGGGCGATTTTTTAAATTTGTTGCGTTTTTAGAAGTTATCCCGGTTTTTCTAAGTTGTTCAGATTTTTAAACATTGGGCCTAATTTCATACAAGTTTGTACTATACAGTATAGTAGTTATTACAGATTAAAATTAAAAATGTTTTTTAAACGTTGACGTACCGTTGGAAACTACTAATACTCACATTTATATTTATATATTTATTATATTATAAAAATTGTATTAGAAACATTATCAAAGAAAAATTATATTGCAATTCAAATCCCCGTAAATTTATTTTTATAAATTTATTATATTATAAAAGATTTATTAGAAAAATTGTCAGAGATCTCAGCTGAAAAATAATATTGCAATTCAAACCCCCGTACATTTATTTTTATAAATTTATTATATTATAAAAAATTTATTAGAAAAATTGTCAGAGGTCTCAGGTGAAAAATAATATTGCAATTCAAACCCCCGTACATTTATTTTTATAAATTTATTATATTATAAAAAATTTATTAGAAAAATTGTCACGAGCTCTCAGCTGAAAAATAATATTGCAATTCAAACCCCCGTAAATTTATTTTTATAAATTTATTATATTATAAAAAAATTATTAGAATCATTGTCAGAGCTCTCAGCTGAAAAATAATATTGCAATTCAAACCCCCGTAAATTTATTTTTATAAATTTATTATATTATAAAAAATGTACTAGAATCATTGTCAGAGCTCTCAGCTGAAAAATTATATTGCAATTCAAACCCCCGTAAATTTATTTTTATAAATTTATTATATTATAAAAAATGTATTAGAATCATTGTCAGAGCTCTCAGCTGAAAAATTATATTGCAATTCAAACCCCCGTACATTTATTTTTATAAATTTATTATATTATAAAAAATGTATTAGAAAAATTGTCACGAGCTCTCAGCTGAAAAATGATATTGCAATTCAAACCCCCGTACATTTATTTTTATAAATTTATTATATTATAAAAAATTTATTAGAAAAATTGTCAGAGCTCTCAGCTGAAAAATGAAACCCTCGTAGGGTTTAAATTGCAATATCATTGGTTTGTGAATTTACAGATGGCAATGGCATGGTATTACTATATTAGTTTGCCTCAATTCTATACAATTATGTCTCTATATTGTGATGAAAACAATAAACTAAATGGTCATTCAGTATACCAGTCTGCGAGAAATTGTAACTGAGAACAGTGTTGGTTGTTGTGAAGGAAGGGAGAGTGGAAGAGCATAAAACAATCTGCTGCCCTTTCTAGCGCTTCAGTGTGCGAACGCGTTTTCGGTGGAAACGGTGTTGTTCAGTGCAAATAGGATGAGACTAACAGTACTGGTACGTACATAAGTATAAATAAACTGGTTATGAGTGTGGACGGGAGAAAGTAATGTGATGAACGAGGATCGCACCGCGAAGGAGACTTCCTCAATTCCAAACGGTTCTTACATAATTTGCGTAATTAATTGCATGTGTGTGTGTGTGTGTTTGTGTGAATCGTATTAGGTATTTTATAATTTTTTAACAGGTGGTTTAGTCATTATTTTCTCTTTTCGTTCCCAAGAAACACACACAAACTGATAATAGCATACCCAGAAAAACTATGTCTGTTGCGATTTAAACTTTGAACTACACTTTTATTTAATATTGTAATTTTATATAAATGTTATTTAACTAGATGAAATTCCCGTCATTCGAATGAAGGGAATTTCACCTAGTTAATTAAAAAAAATAATGAACTAATTATATCGCCAACTCCTCTGAGCGCATAGTTTTCGTTAATAATTACGTACTATTGTGTATTTCTTCTTGTAACTATAGGCGCTTTCGTTTAGCATGGTTTATCATTGCTAGTCGCCCCCGTGGCGTGCAGTATCGCTCAGTTCTTCAGGTCGTGCACCGCCGGTTGTAAGGGCCGAGGTAGAATTATACGTGATAAACGAAAGGCACTTATAGTGTAGTGTAGAATTTAATATTAGTCGCATATTAAGTTTCTGTACATTGATTTTAGGTGAAACTAAAAAATTTACATCACAAAGTTTAGAATGACAAAAGATTCATAATGTCTTAACTCTGTTTCTGCACAAATGTCATAAATAACAGGTCGGCCAGCTTCAATACATTGTATTCGTTTATATATATATATATATATATATATATATATATATATATATATATATATAATATATATATATATATATATATATATATATATATATATCAATTAATTTAAGATGAATTCGTTACTAATTGCGGGGAAACAATATAAATATTGAACAAGCCCAGTTTGGTTAACCAAATTTTTTCTTAGTGGGATACCACTGTTTAACGAATTGTTAAAACAATTTAAGAGCTCTGTATCCATTGAAATAAGCTGTGCCAACACAAGTGGGGTGCGCGGGTGTCTCAACCGCCCACTCCACTTGTGTTGGCACAAGTAAGGTGGGCAATATCTCAATGGATACAGAGCTCTTACATTGTTTTAACAATTCCATAAACAGTGTTATGTACTAAGATACACGACTTTCCGAATTATTTGCTGTCCCCATATGTATCTAGCTGCGTCACCACTATCACTTGAATTTGCTTATTTTTCGAGAAAAATTAAAATTATACATCTACATTGTCTCTATAAAATTTTCGTACAAATGGACCGTTCCAAATTATATGCAAAACAAAATTTCAGATGCAAATAACTTTCACGTCAGATTTTTTTTATTAGGATTCGCCGTATACACACTATATTTTACGAAATTTTGAAAATTAGTTATAGTCACTTGATTCCCCATTAAATTGTCTTTCATTTGCTATAAAGTATCCTGTGACTACTTTACAAGTACTACCCGAAATGATGCTTTAAACACGAATGAAATCAATTTGCAGTTGTTTCAGTCACTATTTCGCTCTATACACAATACATTTTATGAAATTTTGAAAATTAGTTATAGTCACTTGATTTCCCATTAAATTGTCTTTCATTTGCTATAAAGTATCCTGTGAGTACTTTACAAGTACTACCCGAAATGAAGCTTTAAAGCTTTAAACACAAATGAAATCAATTTGCAGTTGTTTCAGTCACTATTTCGCCCTATACACACTACATTTTATGAAATTTTGAAAATTAGTGATAGTCACTTGATTCCCCATTAAATTGTCTTTCATTTGCTATAAAGTAGCTTGTCAGTACTTTACAAGTACTACCCGAAATGATGCTTTAAACACGAATGAAATCAATTTGCAGTTGTTTCAGTCACTATTTCGCTCTATACACAATACATTTTATGAAATTTTGAAAATTAGTTATAGTCACTTGATTTCCCATTAAATTGTCTTTCATTTGCTATAAAGTATCCTGAGAGTACTTTACAAATACTACCCGAAATGATGCTTTAAACACAAATAAAATGAATTTGCAGTTGTTTCAGTCACTATTTCACCCTATACACACAACATTTTATGAAATTTTGAAAATTAGTGACTGTCACTTGATTGCCCATTAAATTGTCTTTCATATACTATAAAGTACGCTGTCAGTACTTTACAAGTACTACCCGAAATGAAGCTTTAAACACGAATGAAATTAATTTGCAGTTGTTTCAGCCACTATTTCGCCCTATACACACTACATTTTATGAAATTTTGAAAATTAGTTATAGTCGCTTGATTCCCCATTAAATTGTCTTTCATTTGCTATAAAGTATCCTGTGAGTACTTTACAAGTACTACCCGAAATGAAGCTTTAAACACGAATGAAATCAATTTGCAGTTGTTTCAGTCACTATTTCGCCCTATACACACTACATTTTATGAAATTTTGAAAATTAGTTATAGTCGCTTGATTCCCCATTAAATTGTCTTTCATTTGCTATAAAGTATCCTGTGAGTACTTTCAAGTACTACCCGAAATAAAGCTTTAAACACGAATGAAATTAATTTGCAGTTGTTTCAGTCACTATTTCGCCCTATACACAATACATTTTATGAAATTTTGAAAATTAGTTATAGTCACTTGATTTCCCATTAAATTGTCTTTCATTTGCTATAAAGTATCCTGTGAGTACTTTACAAATACTACCCGAAATGATGCTTTAAACACAAATGAAATCAATTTGCAGTTGTTTCAGTCACTATTTCGCCCTATACACACTACATTTTATGAAATTTTGAAAATTAGTGATAGTCACTTGATTCCCCATTAAATTGTCTTTCATTTGCTATAAAGTAGCTTGTCAGTACTTTACAAGTACTACCCGAAATGAAGCTATAAACACGAATGAAATTAATTTGCAGTTGTTTCAGCCACTATTTCGCCCTATACACACTACATTTTATGAAATTTTGAAAATTAGTGATAGGCACTTGATTCCCCATTAAATTGTCTTTCATTTGCTATAAAGTATCCTATGAGTACTTTACAAGTACTACCCGAAATGAAGCTTTAAACACGAATGAAATTAATTTGCAGTTGTTTCAGCCACTATTTCGCCCTATACACACTACATTTTATGAAATTTTGAAAATTAGTGATAGTCACTTGATTCTCCATTAAATTATCTTTCATTTTCTATAAAGTAGCTTGTCAGTACTTTACAAGTACTACCCGAAATGAAGCTTTAAACATGAATGAAATTAATTTGCAGTTGTTTCAGTCACTATTTCGCCTTATACATACTACATTTTATGAAATTTTGAAAATTAGTTATAGTCACTTGATTCCCCATTAAATTGTCTTTCATTTGCTCTAAAGTATCCTGTGATTACTTTACAAGTTCTACCCGAAATGATGCTTTAAACACGAATGAAATCAATTTGCAGTTGTTTCAGTCACTATTTCGCCCTATACACACTACATTTTACGAAATTTTGAAAACTAGTTATGGTCACTTGATTCCCGATTAAATTGTCTTTCATATGCTATAAAGTATGCTGTCAGACTTTACAAGTACTACCCGAAATGAAGCTTTAAACATTAATGAAATTAATTTGTAATTGTTTTAGTCACTATTTCGCCCTATACATACTACATTTTATGAATTTTTAAAAATTAGTTATAGTCATTTGATTCTCCATTAAATTATCTTTCATTTTCTATAAAGTAGCTTGTCAGTACTTTCCAAGTACTACCCGAAATGAAGCTATAAACACGAATGAAATGAATTTGCAGTTGTTTCAGTCACTATTGCGCCCTATACACACTATATTTTACGAAATTTTGAAAATTAGTTATAGTCACTTGATTCCCCATTAAATTGTCTTTCATATGCTATAAAGTACGCTATCAGTACTTTACAAGTAGTACCCGAAATGAAGCTATAAACACGAATGAAATTAATTTGCAGTTGTTTCAGTCACTATTTCGCCATATACACACTACATTTTATGAAATTTTGAAAATTAGTAACAGTCACCTGATTCTCCATTAAATTGTCTTTCATTTGCTATAAAGTATCCTGTCAGTTGTTTTGAAAAGTTGAGATTGTCCATCTTGTGTAAGTAAACCGCCGTTCTCCTTTTCAATGTTGTATTCTTCTAATGTCAAACGGTTAATTTGTAGTTGAAAATGAAATAAAGATACTTTATTATTATTATTTGGTAAAAAAAAATCCCTTGAGGGGTGAGCTCGAGTTTTCAAAGTATTTCCAAATTTGGTCGCGATCTATTGGTCACAGACATACATGCACACTCACATACAGTGAAAGAGACATTTTTCAAATATAGTCTATTTCTCTATGTAGAGTACGTATAGTGTTTGATTTTCACTTATTATTATCCCCATTTTTGAACAGTTTTTTCGCCAGTTCTTAAATATGCTTGAGATATAGATCTTAAATAGAGTCACGGGGCCGACTCTATTGCAACACTTTTATGGCTCTGAGAGTGCCTTTCCTATTTTAATTTGAGATGCAGTCTTTATACATCCATTTTACCGTTCGTATGAGAGTTTATGTTAATTGATAAAAACGCCTATACCTTACAGTAGAAGGCATAGGATTAAATAGAAATATGATACAGTACCTGCAAAAATAGGAAATAAAACTACAAATATAATTGATAAAAATGCCTACATCTTACGGCAGAAGGCATAGGATTAAATATAAAATATAATACAGTACCTGGTAAAAACTTGTGGGAAATACTGGCAGAGCCAGCCTCTAATTTAGGAGCAAGTATTTCCCACAAGGGTTTGCCAGGTACTGAATCATATTTTTATTTAATCCTATGCCTTCTACCGTAAGGTGAAGGGGTCTTTATCCTTTATATTTGTAGTTTTCTTTCCGTTTTTAGCAGGTACTGAATCATATTTTTATTTAATCCTATGCCTTCTACCATAAGGTGTAGGCATCTTTATCCTATATATTTGTATTTTTCTTTCCATGTTTGGAATCATGTGTGAGCTGTATCAGCCATATGATACAACTCAGGCATGATTTCCAAAAATGGTAAGAATGGTTAAGTCTACGAACAAGAGATGGATTTTGTTGTTGTACTTTGTTGTCTTTTTTTCAATAATTTGGGTTATTAGCTGCGTGTATGTCTTTAATGCATTGCATTAATACAGTTTTGTTCGTTGCAGTTTACTTTCATTCAAATTGCGAGGTGATTTTTAACCAATAGCAGGGGCTCGCGATGTAATTGCGACTAGAAATGAATACTTAGTTTATTGCTAATGATAAAAAAAATCGTGCATACTTATTGCGCGATTTTTTTTATCATTAGCAATAATCTAAGTAATCATTTCTAGTTGCAATTACATCGCGAGCCCCTGCTGCTGGTTAAAAATCACCTCGCAATTTGAATGAAAGTAAACTGCAACGAGCAAAACTGGATTAATGCAATGCATTAAAGACACAAACGCAGCTGGACAATTTGGTATTTTAAAATTGCGAGGGATAATATTACATAATAACTAGGTAACGCATTAGAGCGACAGGTTTTTGCCGATCCGCGCTGGCAGGTGAAAGATGATTTATTTCAATATCTATAATTGGTTACAGATATTCACTTAAATAAGAAATCATGTAATATGGTAATAAATTCCACTAATTTGGGTTACGCAAGGCGAAAATCGTCCATTTGAATTTAAATGTTATGAATACAAATTAAGACATTTATAAACATCTAAAGCTCTAAGGTGATATAAAGCTATTTAAGTTTATTTCCTATTCGTGATTCAAACGTCACTTTACGACAACAAAAGTCAACTGACAGGTCTGACGGCTTCAAAACATTTTTATATTATAGCGATTTAGGCTGTGTTGTATATATAATGCGATGGCGATTATGTTAACAGCAATATATGCAATATCTAACAATATAATCACGAGTTATAGTTACTTCGCCTTTATACAATCCAGCCTAAATCGCTATAATATAAAAACAGAAGAAATTGTCTTGTTTAAAACGACATTAACGAGAAATTGGCGAATTTTTAATCTAACTACTACAAATGTTGACTGTGCAGAACAATTCATATAAATTATCTTTTAACCATAAAAGATAATTTATATGAATTGTTCTGCACAGTCAACATTTGTACAATATAAAATAATTCCGCACATACTTTAGACAATATTATGATAAGCAGTTACATTCCCACATGTTTATTCAATTAATACGTCTTCAAATTCAATTAGCGTCAAACTAAAATCCCATTTTCTACTTGTCCATTAATTACTTTGTATTTTCTATTTTGGCGCGACTATTAAAAAGCCAACAGTTTCAATTACACAGATCGCAGTTATTCATCATGAGAGCAGATAGAGCTCGGTTGTTAACCTTGTGTGATATGCCGTGAGCGACAAAATTAATTCAGAAACTAATTACTTTAGTTTATTACACGAAAAACACTCGTTTCTTCTTACATGAGTCATTAAAGTATTACTGCTGCCATCATTTTCAACTGTGAATAATTTTGAAGGCTTCATTTATTTACATCTTAAAGTAGCGGGTTTATGGTGACATAAAATTATAAATAAGGAGAGTCAATTTCATAGGATTATTTCTTATAATATTGTTGTTATAGAATATGTACTAAGAACTAAATTGTAAGTGAATATTCTTTTATTTTGTGAGCATAAAGTACTATAGTATGTACCACACTGTAAGTAATCCAAAATATTCCTTATTTAGTTAATAATCATTTATAATTTAACAGATCTTATTAAAGAGGGTTTATCCAGACAAAATAATAAATCATAAATTAGAAGGAAACAGTTCTAATATATGATTTCATTTATTATTTTGTTTGTATAAACCCACCTCAATAAGACCTGTTAAATTATAAATGATTAACAACTTCGTCAAACATTTTTTATACATGTTTATACATTATTCTTCATCCGTGAGACTTTACTAATGAATGAAAATAATTTAAATATATCTCATTTTGTAGCCAAATAAGCAGCTATTCTAATAGCCTATTCATAATTTTCAAAATAATTTAATCTACTTTTTTATGATTTTCTTATTTATACATGAAATATTTATTGAGACATTGCATGTCAATTATATCCGTGAGACTTTACTAATGAATGAAAATAAGTTAAATATATCTCATTTTGTAGCCTAATAAACAACTATACTAATAGCCTTTTCATAAGTTTGAAAATATTTTAATCTAATTTTTTTTATGATTTTCTTGCACATGAAATATATATTCATACATAGCATGTCTTGCAAATTTTATCCGTGAGACTTAAATATATATCTCATTTTGTAGCCTAATAAACAGCTATACTAATAGCCTTTTCATAATTGTCAAACTATTTTAATCTAATTTTTTTTATGATTTTCTTATTTGTACATGACATATTTATTGAGATATAGCATGTCTTACAAATTTCACCCGTGAGACTTTACTAATTAATGAAAATAATTTAAATATATCTCATTTTGTAGCCTAATAAATAGCGATACTAATAGCCTTTTCATATTTTTCAAAATATTTTAATGTATTCTTTTATGATATTCTTCTTTGTACATGAAATATTTATTGACACATAGTATTTCTTGCAAATTTCATCCGTGAGACTTTACTAATGAATGAAAATAATTAAAATGTATCTCATTTTGTAGCCTAATAAACAACTATACTAATAGCCTTTTCATAATTGACATAATATTTTAATATATTTTTTTAATGATTTTGCACATGAAATATTAACATTTACAACCATACATGATATAATTGTCTTTGAATTGAAACAAAAACATCAATAACATTTGTGGAAAGGAAAATAATTGCATTTTACATGTTTCGAGTAATAAATTGATATCAGCAATATATTATTTACTTAACAAATACGTTAAAAATCAGCATCTTACACATCTAAAAATTTGAGAAAGTCGGTATTATATCCAAACATACAATTAATTCTATTAATTTGTTTCAAACCGAAACGACACGCAATTTCGTTTTTAAACGAACAACGATTTCCTATTTTCTTTTCACATTCATCATGACATACAGGCAGCTATTGGTAGGGACGACTTTTATTAAACACTTTTTCGTTTTTCGCGAATAAAAGTGACGGTGAAACCGCAGTGTGGCACCACGATGACCAGCTATCACTTTCCCATCGCAAATTTATTTATTTTTAAGAGGAACTTTTTAGTTTCGGATAATACTATGCAGAATAAGTCTGGACAAACAATAAGAAATGATTAGATTGCACGTTAACGATTTTTTACTACAATGAGAGAATATATACAATATAATAAATTTTAAGTTTATTATATTTCACTAAATGAAATGCCTGTCGTTCGATGAATACTACAACTATATATACAACTACTTATATCTCGCCTACTCCTGTGAGTCCTATATCTAAAGGTTTCCTCCTAAAATATTATAAATTATAATATTGTGCGCCCTGCTACTTCTTTTTCTTATAACAATTCAGTTGCAACTTTAATATCTTTTAATTGGTTCGAGAAATGAAAAATTCATAAGGATCCTTTTTGTAGAGCGTTCAATTTAGTACGAGAATATGTGTTGAGAATTGCTATACGTTCAGTCAATAGCGAGATATGATTTTTTTTTTTGGTTTGGGACTGACGTAAAAATGAAAAAGTATGATGAGTTCCTCCCAATCATAATGTTTCCCATTAGTATTAAGAGATCATCTATATAATATCAATAATATAATAATAGAATTCAAATATCAGGCAGATAATTTGATAGCACATTGATAGATTCGTATATTAACAATCTTACTATCTAGAAACCACATAATGCAATCAAATCAAACACTAATTACAATACAGCACCTCATTAATAATATCTCAACACGCATCCACTTCAGGCGACCACATCCGATATAATTACAAACAAGGTGCAGCGCGATGTAATAAACAATAGGCTGATAGTCAGCACAATTACTTTACATAATATGAAGTAATACAGACTTATCTGAGGTAGGAGAAAGTGAGTGTATGTATAAACAAAACTCTAATGCAGACGCGCCATCGTGGGACGTTTCATATAGCCAGATTAACAAGAGTTTCCTTATGGGTAACATTATTACGGGCCAGCGACACATATTTTACCACCTTTAAATAATCAAGAGTCTTAATTAATGAAGCATCGCATGGAAAGTGCTTATTAGAAATGCCCACCAATTTCCGCTTCAGATTGGTTCGTGCAAAAGAAAAGCGCGGCAACTCGTGTTTGTGAGGCAGGAAGTAATTTGTTTTAGATATCGAGCACACTAATCAAATAAATGAGACTGAATGAGACGTTTGACTTAATTGATATTTAATAAATGTAATTATAAATATAACTAACTAATCTGTTAATTATTAAACAGACTATTTGTAAAAATATTAGAATAGCTGTATTAGTATTAATTATTCCTCAGATATTTGCTGGAGGGCATTTAGGAAACTTAAGGTCGGTTTAGACAAGACAATTTCTTAGCTCAAAAGTTGTTCAAGAAATGAAAATGAATATCCTTCTCCCATACAATTTGTCCTTGACAAATAGAACGCGTTATATTTTTCCATTCAATCTACAATCCAATTCAATATTTCAAATAATTTGCTGTATGATACGAGACAATTTAGATTGTCTCGCATCTTGACTAACTTTTGAGTCAAGAAATTGTCATGTCTAAAACGACCTTTAGTTTAGAGTGATCGCAAAATGGACCTACATATTATCCATGCACCAGCCGCGACGACCACATGTCCGAAATCTTACTTAATTAAATATTAATGGCATAAAATTATCTTTGAAAAAAATTAACATTCGCCGCCATTAAAATTATTTTTCTGTGTTTTAATTAAATTCAAAGTTCTATACCTCAAAATGAAACACCTTTATAAAGATATAAAACTACGATTATTTAAAACTACGTGAAATTCACGAGGAATACTTAATTACAAAAGGATAATTCAATTGATTGAATCATAGAAAATTGAGGAAAACTAGTTAGTATAAAATTTTCACACCATTAGTCATGGGTAATCTTGTTAGGCCAATTACTGAGCTATGAGAATTTAATATTTATAAGCATAATTTTGGGTAGTTTATAGTCACAAAATATGTACTTGTGTTTATATTTTAATTATTTAGTTACAATAAACAATATAATGGGTAATTTCTCTCTAAAATTAATTTCATATTCTATTTCATTAACTGTGTCTTATTATTTTATTGCCAGTCCAGTTAGTTCTTATTTTATTTCAACATAAACCATGCTAACTACTATAATATGTGCAAAAACAATTTTGATTAACTTCCTTGTTGCTACAATATTCCACGTAATTTAATTTATCATACGACATACGGTACCCGCAAAATTCGAAACGAAAGCGTCCGAAATTTCGTTTTTCATGCCATGCAATGGCTCCTCTGCCCAGCGCAAAGAAAGCGAAGGTCGCAGAGGTGATGGCGAAAGTGGCCGTCATCTGGCAGTGGTGAACTTGAATTTATCTCGAGCGTGCGATACATTTCTCTTAAGCCGCGCAGAAATGTTAATTGCCCAACTTCGCTCTTAATATTGGCACTATTTCCATAACGAGATTAGAGATCTATCTTGGTGTAATTGGACATACGTATGGTGCCATAGCTGTATTAGTTGGCTCAATACTTGTCTTATTAATTGGGAATTGAATAAATTAGTAGTATAGTATATTCAGACAATTATAATCTGGCTAGAACTGATTACACTACTATTATTATTATTATTATTACGACTACTTTATTTCATGTAGGAGAAGACTGTTTAAACTATTGAAATATAGCTTTACGCGTTACTAATCTAGTGTAATGTGCTTCCTAATTTATTCAATAAAACCTTTTTATGCTGAACATAGGTTACTACTACTTCTACTGGGAAACCTACTTGTTCCTCTAGTTATTTTCCTGCCACTGTATATGCTTTACACTTTATTTACTTCGCTAGTAGAAAGGGTTTCGTCCTCTTCCGCCTTTTTTATATAATTGTGTTATCGAAGAGTCGACGTTCAATCAATGTAATCTTGTTATTGTAATTTAAATTTATCTAGTAATAATATAATAACAATTCTTAACTAATTATTATATATTTCAGCTTGTCGCAGTGATCTGCGTGACTGGAATTTCATCAAAAGTCATCAAAAAATCCCAGAAGGAGCAGGCGCTGTTCACGGACGAGAAAGGAACGCAAACGAAGAAGAAGGTGCAGCACCAACCAGCCATAATAGCAATAGAAATAGTTGACCCGAATGATAACTCAACTAAATTAGGAAGAGGCAGAAAACGAACTATTGAGTCGTCCCTAGGTTATGGATATCAAAGTTTATTCAATGTACAGCAAAAGCCTCCTAGGTATGAAACCTATAAATATTCTCAGCACGATATACCAGGTGGAAAAACGACATACGCAGCAACACCCACGCGCCATCATACAACACACCAAACATCTAGTAGTAAACCACAGTTTGAAATACAGAAGTCTGTTCAGTACGATTTGGGCAGTACAAAGCCAGAGTTCATCCCACACAAACCACAAAGGAATTTAAACCAATATTACCAACCAGGCACCACGTTATATTCAACTTTAGATCAAAACGGGCACGTTGGAGGGCTAACGTCACAAGAGCCACAGCAGTCCCACAATGGTATGGTACCAGTCATCATTTTGAGGGTATTCACAAACCAACTATCACAACCAGGCGCGTTGCATGCTAACATCCCACAAAACCACCCATACGCAAACCTAAATTCAATCGATCTCCAAAACTTATTAGCTGGTTACGTCCAACAACAACACCCACAAACTCATCAAACATACCAACAACACCCACAAACTCATCAAACATACCAACAACCGCAACAAGTTTACCAACATCAGCAAACATACGAGCAACCAGCACACCAACAACAAACATATGAACAGCCGATATATCAACAATACGAAGAACCATCGCATCAGCAACAAACATACGAACAACCATCACATCAACAACAAACATACGAGCAACAAACATATGAACAACCCCAACAAGTATACTACCAACAACCAACAGCAGTTTATCAACCACAAGCCTACCAACAAACTTACTACTCACAACCTCAATATCAAAAGTACCAGCAGCCCGCACATGACGACGGTTTACAAACGCACGAAAACTACCCGGACGACGCTCACACAAAGGTAATCTTCCACAAAGAGCCCGTTAAGCAAGCTACTAAACCAAAACCCGTGACCAAAGTAGCCGCTCCAACAACAACAACAACAACACCCCAAAAATTCAGAATAACAATCCCCGAAAACACTTACAGTAAAGTCGAAGTGCAAGAGTACGAAACGCCTCAATCCCCGCAACAGCAACAACAGTACTATTACTACCAACCAGACGCAGAACAGCAACAACTATACTATCAGTATCAAGACGGCAAACAGTACGTGCAAGTAGCCACATACCCCCAAGAAGAACAACAATACCAACAGTACCAAGATGTGCAATATGAACAACAGCCGCAATCGTACCAGGAGCAGACTACTTATGAACAGATTGCACCGCAAGAGCAGCACCACGAAAATCATGATTACAATCAGCATAAAATGGCAAGCGATTTGGGAAGGGATGTGAACCCTAAAGTATATAACTATCATGCGCATGGTACGCAACACGCACAGAAAACGAGGTCTACCAAAAAACGGCGAGTTAGATTGCCGACAAAAGAAGTTAAAACTACTGAAAAGAGCGAGTGAATATATAATGAGAGTAAAAGGCCAAACTAATCTAATTGTACAAATAACTGATGTGTAGCTTAATGATGATGGTCTAGTGTAATAGATGATAATAGTTTTCAGATTGAGTATTAGATGGACAAATAAGCTAACATTATTTTTTTGGTTATTAGTGATAACACGGAGTTTCGGTATATATGTTTCAGGATATAAATTAGTCAGAACTGTTTGTATTAAATTTGCCCGTATTAATCAAAATCCCATAAGCTATTTAATGGACGCAAATGGACCTAATAACCAAGAAAAATTTACTTATTTTAATAAAATTATATAATCCATGCCATACATGACATTACCAATAAATGAATAGATTTTTATGGCTCAGTAATTGTGTCTGTATTTTGAATAATAATAATAATTAATTATTGTATCTGGGATCAATAACGTATCAAAAAATCTGTTCTTCAGACTAGATATGAATTTTAAAATTATGTAAGAACCGAGTCTATTAGAATTGAGTGCTGTCTGATTGAAAGTATTGCGGTTTCTTTAGTCGCCCAACATCTCTCGGTATTTTAATTATTGTTTTATGTACCATAATGATTGTATATTATCTAATTGTAAGAATTTAGTCTGTAAGGTTTTAATTTTAAGTTGTGATTGTTATAACGATGTGCAATATGAGTAAAGTATTATATTTTTTATAGTATTTGTTGACTAAATAAATTAATTTGAACTAATCCTGTGAGTTTTACCGATTCACGATCGATAGCCAGTTACAGAATTTGCCTAAGAGTGAATCATATTGTAGTAGATTCGTTCAAGAAACTTGAATAAGTATCTAGTTTCATTATCATTACCAGTTTCGTTGAAGTAACATCAAAACAAATCACCAACGTGCAGAGGCTGTGGGGAAGAAGAAGAAACCACACTACATATAATAAGTGAATGCCTTGCAGCTAGTTATTACATGTAGTGAGGTTTCTCCTTCTCAGGCAGGAAAAAGCTCTTTGGTTCAACGTGAATGAACCTAAAATAGCTCCAAGCTCGCCCATTCATGAGACTTCTGGACTTCATTTGAAGATACAAAGCTCATGAATGAGGAATAGTTATGGGGGAGCACAATAGGCCAACCGTGGCCGCAGTACAGTGGGATGCTACAGCGAAACCAAACCTTTCAGGAAAAGACAAAATAGATTCTTATACGAAACATTTTATGATTTAGGGCCGGTTCTACAATTGCATTTAACTGGAGAATAAGACTATTCGTCGAATAAGTTTGAGATATTAACGCCAATTTGTCAAAATTATTCCAGGAATAGCCTTATTCTCCAGTTGAATGTCAATTGTAGAACCGGCCCTTACACGGTTAACATTTCGAAATGTTTGCTAATGTAAATTTTTGTATATTTGGATCGAATAAACAATATAAGGGGCGGTTCTACAATTGGCATTTAACTGGAGAATAAGGCAAGGAATTTGTAGAATACGTTTGATATATTGGCGTTAATATCGCAAACTTAGTCCTCGAATAGCCTTATTCTCCATTTAAATATCAATTGTAGAACCGACCCTAATAGTATAACATGAGTTACAGGGTATTATTTGTAACATTCGCTGCCTAGTCCTTGTTGTAATATTAGTTACATACTATTTGAGGTAATATTAGTTGCCTATGTCGGTGTTACATTAGATACACAATAGTTGGTGCAGCACTAGTTGATTGGAATGATATTATTTGCCTAGTATTTGGTGTGTTGTTTGTTGTCTGTCTATACCACTATTGGTTTTTAATAAAGCTATTTAATTCTATGAAAAGATAAATTGAAATCCCTGTTTATAAGAAATATAGAATAAGGCCGGTATTTTGTAACAAACTTTGATTTAATGACTGATATAATAATAAATATATTATTATATCAGTTATTAAATCAAAGTTTGTTACAATATACCGGCCTTATTCTATATTTCTTATAAACAGGGATTTCAATTTATCTTTTCATAGAATTAAATAGCTTTATTAAAAACTAATAGTGGTATAGATAGACAACTTATGTCACACCAAATACTAGGTAACTAAGTAATATTTTACATGTCAACCTTTCAAACACGATATAATATAAACCAATACCCAGCTCAGTGGCCTAGTAGTTAGAGGCGCCGTCCATCTCGTACTACCATTGGGGAGCGTGAGCATCTTTCACAGTTTTTCAGAGGTTTTTTTTGTGAAATTAGGATAAATACCGGGTAATTAAACTCCTCTGAACTCGTTTTACCGGTAAAAAAGCCTCTCAGGTGATAGCCCTAGACATAGACTTTTTTTAATATTAAAAAGATAAGATCCAATTTTTGTATTAATTTCTCACTTGGTAAAGGTTTCCCGCATAACGCAGCATCGAGCTTATTCTCTATTTTTAGCCCAAATATGTATATATAAAGAATAAAATCACTTAAATCGAAAATCAATATAAAACACATTTTAAGCAAGTCAATATAATACATTACTATAGTAATAGTAATCTATTTAGTATAGTATTAATTACTATTACTATTACATATGTATACTATGCAACTAACAGTGCACATAATAGAAAGTTTAAACTAAAAGTATGCATATCTCCTCAAAGATGCCGTTTATTAGTGAAAATTGTTTATAAATAGGTATTGCATTGTATGCAATTAACATTGCATTATAAAGGCACCTTACACGATCAATAATACTGTCAATATTTTAGAATAATGACAGTATTACTGTACGATAACATGTTTAAAATGTTCTTTATGCTAAAATATTGACAGTATTACGAATGGTATAGGGTATAGTAATGATGGAATGAAGATAATACTAATGTTTGTTAGGATAATTGATTACTTGATAAATATAAAAGGAGGATTGAAGTAAATACTGACAGTACTAGAACTGTATTATTGGCCGTGTAAAGTGCCTTATAAAACAACTGCCTACAATATCTTCTTAATTATTACAAAGAACCCAGGTTCTGCATATACCTTGGGGTATTTCTTCTTCTTCTATAGACGCATGCACAATACACATGTATGCGTCTACCAAGGATCGGTAAACTGCGGCTCGCGATGACTGTATAAGACACCTTACACCAGCTTACACGATCAATATTACTGTCAATATTTTAGAATAATGACAGTATTACTGTACGATAATATGTTTAAAATCTTCATTATTCTAAAATATTGCCAGTATTACTCAACGTGGAAGGTATGTTAATAATGCAATGCAGAAAATACTGATCTTTATCCGTACAAATGATTACTTGATAAATTTAAAAGGAGGATTGAAGCAAATATTGACAGAACTAGTATTGACAGAAACAGTACAACTTACCCTCGTAGAGGGAAGTTAAACGCCATCTGGCGGCACCACATCAATTAGCAATACACACCCATATGGTAATAACAGTCAACATGCTCATGTCTTCAGGATCACCGGGTAGTGCCCTCACACTTATATATGTAGTATTGACAGTATTATTGACCGTGTAAGGTGCCTTTATGGATACGTAAGTGCGGCTCTTTAAAAATATGTTTGTAATAATATATAAGTATAATAAAAAAATTATATCGGTCGAAATTCAATTAAATTGAGGGGTACATTTGGCTCTTCTGTCTTACTATTGAGACAAGAGCCTTGGGGTACAATTTTTGAGCGATATCTGTGACCATGCTTAAAAATAATATCATAGCGATGTAGTAGTAGCATTAACTCATAAATTAATGTTAAAATATTGTCACGTTTTTATTTTATCAAAGGTAACAAGCACCTTTCTCAAAGCGAACAGTCAGAAATCGACTCGAAACCCAATAATACCGATCCGAGAGACGTTAAATCCTTAAGACAGTTCTAATACAAGACCACTTAAGATTTTATTTATCCTTAAAACCTTCCTAATACAATCCACTTAAGATTTTATTTAATAACTGACTGCAATAACACCACATTAGCGTCAACATAAATTTTCCATAAATATGGAATCCG
Source organism: Lordithon lunulatus (assembly GCA_963942505.1). NCBI lineage: Eukaryota > Metazoa > Arthropoda > Insecta > Coleoptera > Staphylinidae > Lordithon > Lordithon lunulatus. The sequence continues at coordinate 55,805,878 of OZ012670.1, forward strand.
CTTTCGATACGCATAAATTTCTATACATTATCATCTTTTTTGTTTTCGCCACAATATTCAGGCGTTAATCCGGTTTCCACGCCGCTTTTTTCCTACATTCCGCGCGCGGTTTTCACTTTCTATGTACGCACAATGATTGTTACTCTAGCGTTAAATTACACAAAAGCTGGATTCCGAGAAGTCGTGACACTTCGCGAAAAAGGAACAAGCATATAATACGCATTTATTTTAATGGAACTACTTCCTCCAGTTGTTGCAGATTGTTGCATAGAAAATTATATAATAAAAACCACAAAGCAAATAGTTTTAATAGATTCATTGTATATTTCGTGTGTTTTTTGCTATTATGTATGAATATTAAGAAGAATGGAATATATTAAGTCATTCTATGATAATGTAGGTCAGTTATTTAAATATGTCAAGATTATTTTTATATAACACTTTACTCCATTGCCAATATTTCGTGCCACAATTTGGCACTTCATCAGGGCTTAGCTAGATTAATATATATATATATATATATATATATATATATATATATATATATATATATATATATATATATATATATATATATATATATATATATTTCTATCACATTTCTGTATTTTAACATAAGGCAACTCCATATCCCGCTCGACGAATTAGTACCTTGACGTTGGTGAGTAGGCTTAAACACATGTACAATGAGAATTTCATCTTTTTAATATTACAGTCAATAAATTTATTAATATTATTATGTCAATTAACTTACTTTCGATAAGATATCATTAATAAAGATTCTAGTTAGATAAATCATGTTTAGTCTGATATCTATCGTAACAGCTTATCTGTTTAATTAATTGAATCGGTGAGTGGAAAAACCATTAACTTCAAAATCGTAGTTTAGATCAAATTTGTTTTGTGGAAAAAGTATACATGTAACAACAATTACATGTACAAGAGAGTTGTAGAGGATGACGTCTTCTACAACTCTTTTGTACATTTAATTGTTGTAACATGTATATTTATTCCATAAAACAGATTTTATCTAAAGTACAATTTTGGAGTTATATATCTACTCGCCGATTCAATTTCAATCTATTTATGGGAACATACTCCTTAAATAGAATTATTTTCTAATGTTATTTACTGCATATATATTTGTTTATATTTATCTATTTGCCTTTTACATTTCGGTGTAAGTTAAGATTATTTAAATGGTTTTAATATACCGTGTACTGGGATGGTAACCATAATTCTATTACTTCATACTTCTGGGGAGAGTGCTGAAACGTTTCTAGGGAGACTATAGTAGCTACTGGTGTAATTGAGGGTCCCTGCACACAAATGGAGGGACGGTGAAATAATAAAGTAAAATAAGAATCAAAAACGTCGAGAGTAATTTCATACTCCACTACAACTCTGTTAAGGATTGTTTCTTGATGTGTACCATAACATCTGATGTTTGATAACAAATATTTCTATCACATTTCTGTATTTTAAAATAGTGCAACTCCATATCCTGCTCGACGAATTAGTACCTTGACGTTGGCGAGCAGGCTTAATCACATGTACAATGGGAATTTCGTCTTTTTAATATTATAGTCAATACATTTATTAATATTAATATGTCAATAAACTTACTTTAGATAAGATATCATTAATGAAGATTCTAGTTAGATATAATCATATTTAGTCTGATATCTATCTTAACAGCGTATCTGGCTAATTTTATAACGCATTTTAAATCGCACCCCTGGGTTTATGTAGACGTTTAGTGCTGTGGTTTTAAGGTGAGAATAACCTTGTCTATTGTATATTACCATATATATATATATATATATATATATATATATATATATATATATATATATATATAGAGAGAGAGAGAGAGAGAGAGAGAGAGATAGTGAATGGGTATAGTTTGGTTTTGATCCACCCAAACCTCCACATTTGATTGCATTTATTCCTTATATGAATACAGACGTGTTACATTGGTTAAACTACTCGAAAAAGTGTGTAATCCTATGGAAAAACTATGCTATATATATATATATATATATATATATATATATATATATATATATATAATTATGCATCCAACAGTTTGTATTGTTGTCATTCCTATAATAATGCATTCCCCTAATTATCCCACGCTGAATATGATTTGTTTGGGGCGTTTGCAACAAGACGTGCAATTATGTGGAGCATAGGTCGAGTGGCCTAACGAGTGAGTGAAAATTGCGGCATGCAAATGAAATTATAAGCGTCGCATTAAAATTAACTATGTAACAGGAGAGGTTTCTCGACATGTGGAATGTGAATGGCTCTGTGTCAAGTTTGCTGCGACACGGTCCGCCGAGTTTGAACTGGCCGTGGAGAGAAAACTCATCAGTATTTTCTCTAATATTTATCATAATATACTAATATAAGTTATTATTTACTTTTTTAGTATAAATATGTATTATGTCAAATGTAGTAAATCTCTCGATACCAATATCCTGGTATTAATTACTGGTATTTAATTTTATTACTGATTCATTTTTTGATAGAAACATTTCTGCTTATTGTACATAGTTATATAAATAAATACAAAATATGTGCAAAAATTAACTAGGATGAATTCACACAATATCTCGAGTGGTTATATACAAAAATTATACAACTAACCCCCTAGGAGGAAAGTTAAACGCCATCTGGCGGCACCACATCAATTAGCAATGCACACCCTGATGTGGTGCCGCCAGATGGCATTTAACCTTCCTCCTAGAAAGTTAGTTGTATAACTTTTGTATATAACCACTCTAATATTGTGTGAATTCATCCTCACTAGCTGAGCTACACTTATAAGATCTAATAAGATCGAAATCTAGATATGTAGATTACTAAGAGGTGGATTCACACGTATATATGTTTTACAAAATATGTGCAGATGTTTAAATCTGATGATGATGTTTCTCTTCATTCTAAGATGTAATTCTCTTCTAGTCTGATTGTCATGTATTTGTTTATTAGATATTAGTTTAGTTATGTTGTTTTTAATTTTGTAGATCATTAATAGATTGTTTAGGGTGATCATGTTCTGTATGTTAAGTTCTTGTGTCTTTTTGTATAGTTGTAAAAAAAAAGACTTTTATTTGGCATATCAGCCCAACCCTTCCCTTTTACACAATTCCAGCCGAAAAAAAAACAACACTTTCACAGAAGGAAACCAAAAAAAATACAAATTAACATAAAATACATCATTTTTCTAATCACTAAAATAAACCCCCTCTGCCCTCGCCAATTTCCTTTCCGACGTCAGCCTCCTGCAGATTTTCACGCCTTTCCCATCCTCTCCTAACCATTCGTTCAGCTTTCTGTACTCTCCAACCTACTCTGCTTTCACTCCCTCACATTCTCTGCTAAGGTGCCACCACGTGTCACTCCCCTTTCTACACAGCGCACACGCGGTATACCCCAGCCCCATCTACACTTTTCTTCCTCGCTCTTCTGACCCACACCTCGCTCTTGCCATGCATACTTTGTCCTCTCTGCTCCACTCTCCCCTGGCTAAGTAGCAAGGGAGTTTCCCCTGTACTTGCCACTCTACGTAGCCCGGGTTGTATGAGCTCTCAGCCATTCTCACTTGCATTTCTTGCCGCCACTCAATATCCCTCAATCTCTCCCTTATCTCAGTTCCTAGGCTATCCCTTTCTCTCAGCTTCTCCTCTACCCACATCTCAGACATACCCACTCTTTCATACATCCTTTCTCTATCCTTCCTCCATCTACTCTCTGTTCTACTCTTACACCTCATCCACACCTCCCGTACCAGTCTTTCCTCGCCCAAATCCTGCAATCTTTCCTTAAACTTTACAACCCTCACACACGACTCCCACCATACCATACACCATACTCATACGACTTGTCTCCTGCAACAGCACTGACCTCAGGGTCGACCTTTCGAGCCCTAGCAGATTCTTCAGGAACCAACTTTGCTCCCTTTCTATTACCTCCCATTCATGCAATCCCCACACTTCCACTCCATACAACAATATAGGTTTTACACATGCATCCCATATCTTGCACACCATTACTAGGTTACCACCGCACAAACTCCCCCATTTTCTGCACGCAATCCCCCAAGCCATTCTTGCTTTCGCCTGCATACACTCCATATGCATCCTAAGCCCTCCTCCACAGTCAAACCAAAAGCCCAAATATTTAAAGCCATTCACTCTCTCAATCAGCCTTTCCTTCCATTTCAATTTTAACTTGGGTATATAAATATAAATAACAAGGGAAGTCTGGAACCAGAAATAAACAACAGAATACGGACAGCAAACAAAAGCTACCATATGCTAAACAAAATAATACTTAATAATAAGCAGGTATAGAAGAAAACAAAACTCATAATCTTTAAAACAATATATAGATGAACACTGATATACGGAAGCAAAACATGGACGTTGGATAAGAGACTTAAAAGCAAAATACAGGCAGTAGAAATGAAGTACTTAAGGAGGATAGAAGATACCACAAGAATTGGCAGAATACGAAATGAGCAAATTCGAACAACTCTACAGATAGAAAGTATACAGACAACTATAGAAAGAAAACAACTCGGATGGTATGGACACATAATTCTCATGCCAGAAGGGAGACAGACAAAAAGTGTATGGAACACAAGAATACAAGGAAAGAAAAGAAGAGGTAGACCACACAAAACGTGGCAAGACAACATACATGAAATACTAACGAGGATTGGCATTGGATGGCAGGATGCAAGGCGAATGGCGAGCAATAGGAAGGAAATCTACAGAAAATACAATAGATTTAAAATACGTTTAATTAATCTTGACACCCGAAAGAGTATAAAGAGATTTTAAAAGATTATATGTATAAATATTTATAACATCTTTCAATTTACACTTCTTTCATAAGAAACAGGACAGTTTAAGATCCTGCTTCCTATGGTAGCGATATTGGCCCGCATTCACTCTTCAAATTACAAATTCCACATAGACTCTCTGAAAAGAAACACAACCAGTCAACATCGTCGAGCCATAGGAGATAGTTCTCACTTAAAATAGTTTGTTGTATTCTCAACATTCCTATATTTCATATATTCATTTCATTCCTGCTACAACATTCATTCCACATCCGAAGATATCAGAAGCTGCCAACATCACTGAGCTACAAGAGCTAGCTCTCACTTTAAATAGTTGTTAATCTTTATATATTAAACATTTTTAAACTTGTACGAGTTTTCCTCAATCCTGAGGTGGTGGCAGCGAAACCCCAATACACATCAAGTTGCCGCGGTGACGGACGTTGTTAAAATATCAACTACAATCATATTTCATATAATAATAATAATAATAAAACATGTTTAATGTATAATATATTAAACATGTTTTATTATTACTATTAGTCTGAATAAAATGTGATTGTAGTTGATATTTTAACAACGCCCGTAACCGCCAATAGTAATAATAAAACATGTGTAATACATTATACATTAAACATGTTTTATTATTATTATTATTAGTCTTAATAAAATGTGATTGTAGTTGATATTTTAACAACGCCCGTCACCGCCAATAGTAATAATAAAACATGTGTAATACATTATACATTAAACATATTTTATTATTATTATTATTAGTATTAATAAAATGTGATTGTAGTTGATATTTTAACAACGCCCGTCACCGCCAATAGTAATAATAAAACATGTGTAATACATTATACATTAAACATATTTTATTATTATTATTATTAGTCTTAATAAAATGTGATTGTAGTTGATATTTTAACAACGCCCGTCACCGTGGCAAGACCACCTGTTAGCTAGCACCGGTGAAACCAATGCTTATTGTATTAATAATTTCTTTTTGTTGGGTAAAAGTGCGACATACGACTCGTTAGAGCTCCCACAAATAAGAATCGGGCGACAGCAAAAGCACTCGAGCAGCAAAAGGAACACGCCAATAACGCGTTGCCGGGTTATTGATCTTGACACCGCGCGGCTCGCGGGTTATTGTATTCGCGGCCGCGCGAGAAAAACAAAACGTTGGAAAACACGCCAGTGCGAGTTTTTTTTTGCCTTGCTAACCGAATGAAAGTAAGAGCGGACGAAAGTGGCGATATTAATAGGCGGTGATTGAATAAATCAATCAAACCAGCCGTAATTCATTAGTTGTTTGGCGTTTTTATAGATATGCACACCTGAAGTTGAGAGTATCTAAGAGTGATTTAAACGATTTTAGGTATCATTTAACAACTATGTCACACCAATGGATTATTTATTACCTCTTTGTGTGGCTTAGTAGATAATTTAAATTAACATCAAATAATTATTTATGATTATTTTTATGAAACTATAGATTAAATAAATAAAAGTAGTTACTATATTCTGTAACTGACCTATTTATTTTTGGAAGTTACATTTGTCATCTCAGTGTGCGATATGCAAACATTCTAAACTATATTAGGAATCCAGATATTGATAGTACAATCAGATATCTTTATTATTTGCCCCCAAGTGAACTAAGACACTTAAAATGCTTTAAACCCTCAGACTTAGGGCCGGTTCTACAATTGACATTTAACTAGAGAATAAGGTTATTCCTAGAATAAGTTTGACATATTGGCATTAATATCTCAAACTTATTCCACGAATAGCCTTATTCTCAGGTTAAATGTCAATTGTAGAATAGGACCTTAGTAAACAATGTTGATCAATAACATACTATAATTAAGCCAATTCAAACAAATTGAGTAAAAGAAATGGAGGAGTTCCAATGGGAAAGAGTCTGTACTGTCAGTTACATGTCTTATCAAATACTTATTGTCTATTCTGACGGATTGTATGTAGATTGAGGAAATAAAATTAAAAACAAAAGGATTTTTCTCATTCCCGTCATTTCCATTAAATTTAAAAAAAATGATATTCCGTAATATTTTATATTATGTACCAATATATCTATAAATATTATATAATAATATAATAGACAATCAATTTCTTGCTTAAATGACTATACCGAATTAAGACTAATATAAATATATATAATAATATAATAATAATAATAATGTTTTGGCCCTTAATTCATCACTTCAGAAAAAAATAGACTTTTTATTGGGAGTGTAAAAAAATGCATATATATATATATATATATATATATATATATATATATATATATATATATAATAATATAATAATAGTGATAATGCTTTGGCCCTTAATTCATCACTTCAGAAAAAATAGACTTTTTATTGGGAGTATAAAGAAATGCATTTATATAAATAATAACATGAGATGCAGTTTTTTTTCTCGCTTTTTTTTGACGAATTGTATCATTAAAAATTTCACTCTTCACAATGAACCATCATTACTATCCACATTCCTATGGATTGTCTCCCAAAAAAAAAAACCAGCAACCGACGCGCATAACAAGTTTATTATTCTGTAATTTGTGTGTGGAAAGTGCGTTGCAATTACGGGCACTATGTGATTTGGCAAATTATTCCATCGCAATTACCACATGTTTGTTGTTAACAAAAAAAAAAACTAAAAAAACGGGCGCAATTAATTGCACGTAGTCGGTGGCTTGCAATTACGTTGGTAAATAGAGTGGTGCGCGGTTAATGAATTACTTTTCTACACATTTGAAAGCTTAAATGACTACAAATTATTTAAAGTTAGTGTAGAAACATACTTACTCCAAAAAAATACAAAAAATATAATAGTAGGAGCACACAACTTTCCAAATAAATTAATATTGAATTCAACATTTAATATATTAAATTAGATTTAATTAATATATAATTTTGGCGTGGATTATTCCCAACGTGAGGCTGTAAATTACTAAATTATTAGAGTATCATGAAATATAGATTATAGATTCTATATAATAATATTAATAATTTGAAATTTCCGTATATCTCGGCAACTCCTCTAATTAAGTGTGACTTTTTCCTCTCAAAACAATATCTAATTCTACTAACTATGCAGATACATACATCTAACATAATAATGGACTATGGACGATGGACTACTATCACGGTGTTTTTGTTAATACAAATATAAAAATATTTGTCACATGCACTGATTTGGGTGCGGGAAATACAATTTCCCGCACTAGTGCGGGAAATAACCAGTGTTGCCAACTTAAAATTCGGTACCAATGTAAATGTGTATTTATAAATATGAGAATGCCTGCAACCACAGAGTACATCTCTTATACTTCAAATAGCATTAAAAATTAACGATGTGGCACTGAATAAATACAATTTTGAAGATAATATACTTTGAATTAAATGGTAATTTACATTATTAGTGCAGGAAGGCAAGTTTCCCGAATGAGCGAATGAGATGTATTAAGAGAGAATTCTCATATTTATAAAGGCACCTTACACGATCAATATTACCGTCAATATTTTAGAATAATGACAGTATTGCTGTACTATAATATGTTAAAAATGTTCATTATTCTAAAATATTGCCAGAATTACTCATCGTGTAAGGTATAGTAATGATGTAATTAAGAGAATACTCATCTTTATCCGGATAATTGATAACTTGATAAATATAAAAGGAGGATTGGAGCAAATATTAACAGTACTAGGATTGACAGTATTATTGACTGTGTAAGGTGCATTTTAAATACACATTTACATTGGTTCCGAATTTTAACTTGGCAACACTGGCTACTTCCCGCACTAGTGCGGGAAGTAGTATTTCCTGCATCCAAATAAATACGGAAAGTAACATGAGTACAACAATTACTATTACGTATTCATGTTGTATTGATATTAATGTGTTCACATATGCTTCTTCTAATGTCATTTTTTTAGATGTAATATCAATTTTTAATATGTTAATTTTCTCTCTCATGGCATATCTATTATAGTTTCATGTTTCTTATCAACATACATAATAAATCTATCTACTTTGTTATATTTGGATGTCATAATTTCCCCCCAAAAAAAAACTAGGCCTGTTCATGAAAGTGCAGATGCAACACTGATTTATATTTATGAACGCGGGCTGCTCGATATAATAATATCGAGCAGCCCGCGTTCTTTTCCAATGCATACGCTTAGCGAAACAAATCGTGAAAGTTCATTAACGGCCATTAGGCAGCCATCTTTTGCACATTAACGAGGTGTTAGATACCTAATGGACGTGATCTAATTAGTATTTGCAATTGCGGGAGACTAATGTATGCGCGTTTAAAGAATGTACATGTTTAGTTTGCATTGAACTTGCATAGTTTACTATAGCAACTCATAAGTAATCGTCGTCACAGGTTTTCGGACTAGATTTTACTTTTACTAGATTAATGCCAGTATTCACCAACATCCCATACACTTTATAGGTTCCATTAGTTATTGAGTGGATAAATTTAAAATGTCGTTATGACAGAAATGGTCAAAATAAATGTCAACGCCTAGTGATTGGAGCTTTGATGACACATTTTATTTAATTTTACAGTGTTTCCAATAGAACGAATATAAAGTAACTACACTACTTAGATAATCTATTTATTGTTACTACAACAACGAATACTTATGGGATCAATAACTATTGATAGATTTATAGAACGTTGGTGAATACGGGGGTGACCCCCATATACTATTTCAAATGACTTGAACTCTACACTACACTGTTATCCATTATTTTCTATGATTCAATTAATTTCATTTATGAAATTAAGCCTAATTCATAAAAATATTTGAGAAAAATTTAGTACATAGTTCAAGTCGTTAACTTGACTATACTGGTCCACTATTTCAAACGACTTGAACATGCACTACATTATTTCACACCTTTTTTTACGAATGAAGCGTAAATGAAAAAATGAAAATAATTTAATCATAGAAAGTAACGGATAACAGTTTAGTGCAGAATTCAAGTCATTTGAAATAGTGGACGGGGATAGTTTGGTTGGTGGGGGCCGCCCACCCACCCCACTTTCGCTCGTATACGTTTTTCAATGGATACAGACGTTTTATATTGTTTAAACTATTCAAAAAAGAGTGTTATCCTATGGAAAAACTATGCGAGCATAGGTGGGGTGGGCGGGTGTCCCCCACCAACCAAACTATCCCCGTCCACTATTTCAAATGACTTGAACTCTACACTACACTGTTATCCGTTACTTTCTATGATTAAATTTTATTTTATTTTATTTTTTCATTTACACTTAATTCGTAAAAAATGGTGTGAAAGAATGTAGTGCATAGTTCAAGTCGTTTGAAATAGTGGACAAGCATAGTCAAGATAACGACTTGAACTATGCATTACATTGTTTTTCAATGTTTTTATACGTATCAGGCGTAAACTAACAAATTAAATTAATTAAATAAAAGAAAGTCACGGATAACAGTATAGTGCAGAGTTCAAGTCATTTAGAATAGTAGACGGGGATAGTTTAACCAAACTATCCCCGTCCACCATTCTAAATGACTTGAACTCTGCACTATACTTTTTTTAGTTTTTTGTTTTCCTTGCCTATGATGGGACCTATAAAGTTTATGGGATGTTGGCGAATACGGGCATAAACCAATAAACTAGCCCCCTAGGAGGTAAGTTAAACGCCATCTGGCCAGATGGCGCTTAACTTTCTTCCTTGGGGGTTATTTGTATACTTTTTTTTAAATATATATATATATATATATAGAGAGAGAGAGAGAGAGAGAGAGAGAGAGAGTAACGTTTGACGTTTTCTGTTTATATATCAAATTTAAATTATTTTAACGTCATCCATTTTTTGAATTAATAATTTCCTATAAATACCTTTTGTATGCTGCATCTAGATCGATAGCTATTACACATACTCCGTGCCCTGATGAAGTAGCTAATTAGCTACGAAATATTGGCAAAAGGAAGTAAAGTGTACTTCTAGTAAAAATAGCTGCAATACCCTAATAAAATAGAAATATATATATATATATATATATATATATATATATATATTTAATATGTCTTAATTAACACAGGAGCGTTTCGTTACGGTACTGTGTTTAGTTGTCACCAATTAAATAAAAAGAGCTCTAATAATATTTGTAGGTGCATTGTTCTGTGGTTAATTGAAATTTCAAACTCACCATGGCACTGGACACGGTGGACAACCATAAAATTTCACCTGACACGCACCTGTAAAGAAAAAAAAGAGAAAAATGTAAGTGGATGTAATACGGCGTGCGATTGCTTGCATTGTGACTCTTGTTTATAGTTTTCCATTTTGTGCGTTTCAATTGAAACGCGTGCAAATCTAGTTAGTGATAGGAAGGAAGTTGAATATCAAAATCGATTTACTTGGGCTGTTAGGGTGCGGAAGTAGCGATTATTGTTTACTTCCGTGATAAAAATATCTAGTAGTACAGAATACAGAAGTGGAAGTAGACATTGCTTGGAAAATTTTAAATGTGTGAAATGTGTCATCACACATTTAAACGCATTTAAACATATTTTGATACGTTTTGTCACAATTTTACACATTTTTACACATTTTTATACTCTTAGACACATTCTGCTTCGTCTTTGGCAACTTTTGACACGTTCTGACACATCGTGACACATTGTGACACATTGTGACACACTTTGACACATTTTTATAAATTTTTACACATTTTTACATATTTTTACACATTTTTATACTCTTAGACACATTCTGCTTCGTCTTTGGCAAGTTTTGACACGTTCTGACACATCGTGACACATTGTGACACATTGTGACACACTTTGACACATTTTTATAAATTTTTACACCTTTTTACATATTTTTACACATTTTTATACTCTTAGACACATTCTGCTTCGTCTTTGGCAAGTTTTGACACGTTCTCACACGTTGTGACACAGTGTGACACACTTTGACACATTTTTACATATTTTTATACATTTTTACACATTTTTACACATTTTTACACATTTTGGCTCATTTTGACACATTTTTACAAATTTTGGCATGATTTTCCACATTTTAAGACAGTTTCTCACACTTTCCCATATTTTCCTATCTTCTCCTTTTCCATTTTCTCACATTTTGCCACATTTTCTCACACTTTCTCACACTTGGTCACATGTTCACACATTTGGTCACATGTTCTCACATTTTCCCATATGTTCTCACATTTTCTAACGTTTTCTCACAGTTTCCCAGATTTGCTCACACATTCCCACATGTTCTCAAGTTTTTTCACATTTTCACATTTCCATTACTGCATTTATTCGGTTTATTTCGACAATTTTAGACATAAAACGTAAAAAATATTGATTGTTTTTTTCTATAAATTATTCGCGACAACTACAGCTTCCTTATAATATAGAATTGCATCATACTGAGAAAGGCTGCACCATCATATCAATGCGAAAATGATTTTCAACAACCCGAGAACACTGAAGAGAATCAAACGTATTTTCTACTTTTACTTTTCTCTTCATTTTGTAATAGATGCATCTGCATCATAAGCAGCTATTTTAGGAAACCCGATATTCATGTTAACGTTTAGAAATATAATGTTTTATAGATTGAGTTTCAGGCTATATAATTATCCACAGATATATAAGTGTGTGTCCACCCCTTAGCAATCTACATATCTAGATTTCGATCTTATTAGATCTCATCAGTGTAGCTCAGCTAGTGAGGATGTCTTCACACAATATCTCGAGTGGTTATGTACAAAAATATTACAACTAACCCCCAAGGAGGAAAGTTAAACGCCATCTGGCAGCAACACATCAATTAGCAATGCACACCCATATGGTAATAACCGTCAACATGCTCATGCCATCAGGATCACCGGGTAGTGCCCTCTATGAAATAATATTCCAACACAGTGCTTGAGATATCAGCACAAGGCTAATCTTATAAAACATATATAAGTGTGAATCCACCCCTTAGCAATTTACATATCTAGATTTCGATCTTAATAGATCTCATCAGTGTAGCTCAGCTAGTGAGGATGAATTCTCACAATATCTCGAGTGGTTATATACAAACATGATAGAATTTGTATATACCTATCTATATCCTGATGGCATGAGCATGTTGACGGTTATTACCATATGGGTGTGCATTGCTAATTGATATGGTGCCACCAGATGGCGTTTAACTTTCCTCCTAGGGGGTTAGTTGTATCAATTCTCCACAGATTTTTTTACAATTAATAAAAACCATTAGTACAAAAGACAATATAGATCGGCATGCAGGATTGTCCATTACAGTAGGGGGGAAATGATGAAAGAACTGTGAGCACGAAATACCTAGGTACACTAGTGAACGATAGATTCTACGTTGCTCTTGATATCTTTTTGGGGGGTACAAGATATCAAGAGCAAAGTAGAATAAGCGTTCAAGAAACTACGCCCCCCCGGCTATGTGATAAAAAACACCACAGAATAGTCAAATGCTACGCATGGGGCGCGATTTTTGACCGATCGCTATTAGCATTCGCTATAATTCGTACACGTTTCATAGCGCTGAACTAATAGAATTCACTCAAAAATTAATGTCAAAACATAACTATTGTCGAGCATTGGGTTCTGCCATAACCTTCCAGCATCTCTCACGAAACGATGAGTCACAAATTTACACCATTCGCAATTATAGCGAACGCCTCTAAATCGTTATATTCATAGCGATCGGTCAAAACAAAAAATGATGAGAATTCCATGGGTGGACCATATTACCAATGAAGAGGTGCTAAGAAGGATAGAGATGGATAAATCTCTATTCGACAACATAAAACTGCATAAGATCGGGCTAAATATTAATAGGGCCAAGATATCGGATCCCTCTGCTGATTGTCGATAGGGAAATAGAAGGTAGAAGAGAAATCAGACTTAACCAGGGCTTATCAACATGGACTGGAATAAGAAACTTTGGATAACCATGCCAATTAGCAATAAACATATCCATAACTATTATAGAATAATTCACTAACGGACATAAGTGTATGGCAACAAAATAACAAGAGTAGTTAAGAAACTTTGGAGAACTATGCCAATCAGCAATAAACATATCCATAACTATTATACAATAATTCACCAACGCACATAAGTGTATAAGGCACCTTACACGGTCAATAATACTGTCAATCCTACTACTGTCAATATTTGCTTCAATCCTCCTTTTATATTTATCAAGTAGTGAATTATCCGGATAAAGATCAATATTCTCTTCATTACATCATTACTATACTTTACACGATGTGTAATACTGGCAATATTTTAGAATAATGATCATTTTAAACATATTATCGTACAGTAATACTGGTAATACTGTCATTATTCTAAAATATTGACAGTAATATTGATCGTGTAAGGTGCCTTTAAGACAACAAAATAACAAGAGTAGTTGCCTCTACAGCATACTGCACTGTTGTATTCAGAAAATTAAATCACCAACAATGAGAAAGTTAATGGCTATAGTTGTAAATTCTCATTCCAGAATAAAGCATTCAATATAAGTGCCTTTCGTTTATCACTCTGGACTGGTACGGGCGAATTGTTTCTTATTCTATTTGCCGCTTCCGATAAGCATAATTCTACCTCGGCCCTTACAACCGGCGGCGCACGACCGCAAGACCTGAGCGATACTGCACGCCACGGGGGGCGACTAGCAATGATGAACCATGCTAAACGAAAGCGTCTATATTTTACACAAATAGATTTTCTTTATTGCCAATACATTTTTAAACAAGTACTGTTTATCTTATATATTTCAATAGTAAACAACAATAGAAACGACTGTTTTTATTTAGTAACGATGTTTGTAATAAATGAGAAAAAGTGAAATTAAGCTTGAGCTATGTGCATGGTACATGCGTACCATTTTTTAGGTCAATTGTTACCTTGATTAATTAATTGCAAACGAACACGAGCCACTAAGTGTGCCGACAAGGCTTTTTTTAAGCGACATTTTTATTTATACCAATATTACAACGCTCCGTTACTTTACTGAACAATTGTACTAATTAGTTATTGGCTTCAATTAGCGTATGAGTGTTAAGCGCATATGTATAGAGGGGAAAGAGTGGGAAAATATGTTGTTTTCATTACTAGTAGGCTTCATATTATAATATTGTAAAGCTATTATTTATCAAGAAGGTTTATGTTGTTTTAAATAAACATAAACCCTCTTGATAGATAATAGCTTTGTAATATTTTAATATAAGGTATCAATTTCACAGGGCTATTTTCCATAATATTGTAACCGTCTGCGTATACATAAACATTGGTGGAGTTTGTTGCATTTAGGGGAACGCCAGTTGATGAAAGTATATTTGCTTCGTTCTCAGCGACGATACACCCCATTTGTATTCAGTTAAAACCGAGATATGTTTATGTATATGTATATTTATAAAAAAAACAGTACAACTTACCCTCGAAGAGGAAAGTTAAACGCCATCTGGCGGCACCACATAACCACATAACCGTCAACATGTCTAATAAGATCGAAATCTAGATATGTAGATTGCTAAGAGGTGGGTTCACACTTATATATGTTGTATATTTGTATGTATATGTATATGTATATGTATATGTATATGTATATGTATATGTATATGTATATGTATATGTATATGTATATGTATATGTATATGTATATGTATATGTATATGTATATGTATATGTATATGTATATGTATATGTATATGTATATGTATATGTATATGTATATGTATATGTATATGTATATGTATATCAGGCAATGATTTGTATTTATTAGATATTATATTATGAGTGATTTGTATTTCCTTTAAAACTAAGGCTTATTTAAGTAGTGTAATACTGCCTTATGTTAAATATAACAAATGTGCCAAGAGTGACAGGATAATAATACTATTTCACTATCTAAACGTCACTTTTGATATATTTGTGACATTTGACATAAGTCAGTATTACACTAGCGTTCGTGGAACGGGGATACACCAACATTTGTTTATTTGGTTTCCATAGCAACCAAATAAACAACTGTTGGTGTGTCCCACGAACGCTAGTGTAATACTGCCTTATGTCAAATGTAACGTTTATATAGGGAAATAGTTATTATCCTGTCATTCTTGACACTTTTTTGATATTTGACATAAAGGCAGTATTACACTCTTGACACATTTGTGATATTTGACATAAAGGCAGTATTACACTAGCGTTCGTGGAACGTGGGGCACACCAACAAGACCAATGGATGTTTATTTGGTTGCTATGGATAAAAAGCCAGTCTGAACTTACAGCACGATAAACGAAAAAAGCTTTATACATTCACATGATGGATCAGCTAGAACAAAGCGACCTTGACAGTTAAACCATTGATTAATCATCATTTAGATGTTCAACGTCTGTCAACGCCATGGCGCGTTTGCTTCACCGACCTACCGATGGCTCTGCCACTCAATTGATGTCGTACCTATTATAATTGCTAATAAAACGATCAAGACATCTTGTGCATCCCTAATTAACACGTATATAAATTTTAGTTGTGCATCAAACATTAAAAATGTATATTGGAGGAGCTATTAATACCTCAACACGTATAAACTATTCTTTGTATATCAACTCACTAATACCTTGATAAGTCTATGTGCCGCCTCAAATAAGTCTATGTACCGCCTCAAATAAGTCTATGTACCGCCTCAAATAAGTCTATGTGCCGCCTCTAACAAGTCTATGTGTTGCCTCAAATAAGTCTATGTGCCGCCTCAACTTCGAAAATAAATCAGAGATGCATACGAAATTTATTGTCCACAAATAACTGCAACAACTTAGCTAGTGAGGTTTAAATGTTTATAAACCTTCTCCAAGTTAAACCTCCAACTAAAATTAGTCCAGTTAAAACGGTAGTTTCCATGGCGCCCCGGCTAGCAAAATTCACGGTTGGCGAATTTCCGCGAGCGCCGCGCGTCTCCTGAGAAAGTCCGCGCGCGCGCTGCTAATTGACGGGCCGCCGAGCACTTGCTCTTTCGGCACTGGTAGGGGGTATGTTATATACCCACTTTTATCGGGTTCGTCTATCATTTATCTACGAAACGCACATCAGAAACGAGAAACGAACATTTTGAGTCATAAACGCGCGCACGAATTACCGGGTTGTCCTACAAATGTGTCAGTGACGGGGTGGGAGAAGACGAAGCGTTGATTTGCAAATCGAAAATCTGTGATAATCAAGAAGGAGGGACGTATTGCATTGGATTATGAAGTTCTTTGTAAGTAACTTTGTAGATATTAATAATAAGTAATTAAATAATTTTAAAAAACTTAATGCTGGCAAAAAAAGTGTCTTAGAAATACCCTGTAGGGCCGTCAAGTTTAAAGGACTAGCTAATAATAATAATAAGATAAATTTATGAAATTATTTTCATGACTGAATAAATAGTAATGTTGCTACTTGTATTATGTAAAGGCCTTTCGTTTATCACTCTGAGCTGGTACGGGCTTGTTTCTTGTTCTATTTGCCGCTTCCGATGCGCATAATTCTACCTCAGCCCTTACAAACGGCGGTGCACGACCGCGATAGTGCACGCCACGGGGCGACTAGTAATGCTAAACCATGCTAAACGAAAGCGCCTGTAGTATTCCATTATAAAAATAGAAAAGGAAACTTCTTTAACCCTTTAACAACGGCTATCGTCATTAGACCACAAAATAACATTATTATAAAGCTGTTTTCGTTTATCGCTATTTGCAGCTCCGAGCGAATTGACTCTAGTTATATTTGTCGCTCACAATGCGCACAATTCTACTTTGTCCCTTACAACCGGTGCACGACTACAAAACTTGAAGCGATACAGCACGCCAGGGGGCGGTTAAACGAAAGCACCTATATACGCGATTTGATGTATAATAATACTATAATAATAATACCGCGATACTGAACGCCACGGGGCGACTAGTAATGCTAAACCATGCTAAACGAAAGCGGCTAAAGTATTCCATTATAAACATAGAAAAGGAAACGTCTTTAACCCTTTAACAACGGCTATCGTCATTAGACCACAAAATAACATTATTATAAAGCTATTTTCGTTTATCACTATTTGCAGCTCCGAGCGAATTGACTCTTGTTATATTTGTCGCTCACGATGCGCACAATTCTACCTTGTCCCTTGCAACCGGTGCACGACTACAAAACTTGAAGCGATACAGCACGCCAGGGGGCGGTTAAACGAAAGCACCTTTATACGCGATTTGATGTATACCCGTATACGTAAGCCTTGATTGATACTACACAACCCAACTCAGTGGAATAGTGGTTAGAGGTCCGTCTCATACTGAGCATTAGGGAGCGTGAGTTCTTCAGTCTCTATGAAGTTTTGTATTCTCTCAAATCAGTCTTTTCTTATTTACCAGCTTATTAATATCTCTAACCCAGCTCACTAGCCGAGAGGTTAGAGGCGTGAGCATTGGGGAGCCTCGCTTTTCGCGAATCACCTTTCACAGTCGTTCAGAGGTTTTCTGTGAAGTTAAGGTAAATACCGGGTGATTAAACTCCTCTAAACTTATCCCACTCTCAAATACACAAATAAAACTATCGAGTCATAAACAGCTTGAATCTTCACCCATAAACACTAAATTTCATTTGATTTATATTTCAATCATAAAACAAGCTTCCTTATATTGCATTCGTAAACAGTTGTTGCATATAATTAAACACAACAATAACATTCCTGTCTTTTATTGTATGTTCAATTTAGATCGGTATTCTTTTTAAGAAAACCAAAACTTTTAAAACCTCTTTCTCTCACGGACATGACCATGCAAGAGCGGCAAGATACTAGACATAAGACACCTGGCTGATTATTTGGTTTGTTAATTGAGGCTTTTTAATTAGCGGCGAATTTTCATATAATAAGAATATATTAATGTAATCAAACTACAGCTAGTTTTTATTGTTATAATAACAAGAAATGTGAGATTTATATGATTCCATCGTGGCGGCGCATTAGTACAGTTATTGACTTTTAAAAATACCGTTTTGGTGTGTAATTAATGGAATTAATTAGGCTGTTAATTATAAGTTGTAAAGCGTTCCCATGAATGGATTTATTCTGATTGTTTTTATAAATGCAAAAAATTTATGAATACGCGGCATTAAAGTTATAAAAAAAAATCAAGATTTATTTTAATAACCTTAATGCCGCGTATTCATAAACGTCTATTTAAAATCAAGCCCTGTTAAATGCAAAATGTACCTTTCAATTTTCATAACTGTTATCAAAAATGAAGAATTCGTATAGATATCCATAGAAACATTAATTATGAATAAAAAATATATCTATCTATAAAGATAGATAGATATATTTTGTATCTATAAAGTTATAAAGATAGCCGTAAGGCTTTTCCGCCCGTAAAAGAACTTCCGAGGAGTTTAATCACTCGGTATAAAAAAAAAACTTCTATCTTTATAGGGCTATTAGCCGTGAGGCTTTTCCGCCGGTCAAGGGAGAAGCTCAGAGGAGTTTAATCACCCGGTATTTACCTTAACTTCACAGAAAACCTCTGAAAAACTGTGAAAGGTGATTCGCGATAATTCGCTCCCT
Source organism: Lordithon lunulatus (assembly GCA_963942505.1). NCBI lineage: Eukaryota > Metazoa > Arthropoda > Insecta > Coleoptera > Staphylinidae > Lordithon > Lordithon lunulatus. The sequence continues at coordinate 55,825,393 of OZ012670.1, forward strand.
GCTGGGGATCGAACTCAGGCTCCCCAATGCTCAGTACGAGACGGACGACGCCTCTAAGCACTCGGCCACTGAGCTGGGTTCACTCGGTATATATCTTAAGGTAAACAGAAACCCTCTGAACATTTTTGAAAGATTATTGGCAAGAAAACGCCTAGATAGGGTTTGAACTCATTTCATATTCTCTATGAATATAGAAGATACATTTTACGTCGATGAAAAAATCCTCAGAGTAGTCCTAGACACCGGCATGGACAAAATACATATTATCAACGTTTACGCTCCCGACACTAGCAAAAGCAAAGAGAAAATTAACACCTTCTACGAGCATTTGCAGACCGAAGTCGACAAAATACGTACCTAACAGAAGATCCTAATCATGGGCGATCTGAATGCCAGAACTGGTAATGCAATTATAGATGGCGTAAAACAACGTTTCAATGAAGCACACGTTAACAACAGCGGAGAAACTCTCACCACATTTTGTGCACAAAACGAGATGAGAATAAACAATACGTATTTCAATCACAAGCCACAACACAAGATAACCTGGTCCAACACGCAAGGACACTCATCCACGATCGATTATATAATCTCAAATAGAGCAGTACACCCGAGTCAGATAATCTTCGTACGCTCGCTAACGTCAGCGAACATTGGATCAGATCACCAACTAGTCATGACAAAACTTCGACTCACAACACAATTGAAAAAGAAGCTACCACCTATCTACGTAGACAAACTGAACATCGAATCCATTAGTGACCCCACCGTGAAGGACTTGTACGAAAAAAGATTAACCCAAAAGATCAGAGAACAACCATTTCTGGACGAGGACGACGTGGAAACCAGTTGGAAAAAAGTAAAATCACGCATCGAGAAAGCCGCCAATGAAGCACTAGGCAGAAGGAGGATAAACAAAAACCCAAAGAAACACAACACATCATGGTTCACGCCAGAAGTAAAACAAATGGCAAGAGAAAAACGAGAAACCTACCAGAGGTACCTATATAACGGAACGCTGTAAGATTGGCTACGTGACAGGGATACAAGGAACAGAGTACAAGCAGAACTACGAAGAATAAAGACCGAATATTGGGAAATCTTCACTGCTGACATCGAACATGATCTCTACGAAGTCAACGAATACGTAACAACAAAAACCATTCCGGAAGAGGTATGGATAAACCACTTTAAACAAATGTTCGAAGATGATAAGATACAACATCAGGAAGCGCCACCAACGGCAGAAACAACTACTCGCATCAACCAGGAACTGGTGGAAAAATACATCAAAGAGCTAGAAAACAGGAAAGCTCCAGGTATCGACGAACTGAATAACGAACTGATAAAATATGGAGGTAAACCACTAAGCTAACAACTGGCTAGCCTTTACCAGAAGATCCTAAATGAGACAATCATAGCAACTGACTGGAAGAAAAACTTCACTATCGCCATCTTCAAAAAGGCGACAAAAAGCAACCTGCAAATTACAGAGGAATAACTCTCCTGAGTGTCGTTATGAAACTATTTACGAAAATCATCTGCAACATCATCTCAGAACGCATACCCATGCGAGAAGAACAACAGGGCTTCCGAAAAAATCGGTCCACAACAGACGCCATATTCGTCATCCGATAAATAGTAGAGAAATCAATAGAATACGAGAAACCAGCGTATATGTGCTTCATAGATTTAACCAAGGCGATCGACCGAGTGAGGCTAAATGACATTACAACCATATTGAGACAGGGAAGAAATCGTTAGGACCGTTGAAAACATGAACACCAACACAACAACAAGACTACTTGTTAACAACAGCTTGTCCAACGAAGTGCCGATCTCAACAGATAGGAAATAAGACAGGTGGATTCAGTAATCCCGACACTCTTCAACCTAATTATGGACAAAATAATAGTAGACGTAAAAAACGCGGGGCATGGAATCAGAACTAGTAAAGGAAAAATATCAATACTGTGCTACGCAGATGACGCAGTAATAATATCCGAGAACGAGGATGAACTACAGAGGCTACTACATAAATTTTACCTAACCTCGAAACGCTACAATATGCTGATTGCGGCACAGAAGACAAAAACACTAGTTGCAGCAAAAGAGCCCGCAAGATGCAAACTGGCCATTAACGACGTAATAATAGTGCCGGTAATGTCCTTTAGTTACTTAGGGGTAGACATAACCGTCCATCAAGACAGGACGTCGGAGGTAAAGAACCAAACCGATAAAGCATCTAGAATATCCGGGTGCTTAAGAGACATAATAAGGAAGTACCCATTTCTGAAACTGGAATCAAAGACCCGAATATATAAATCATGCGTTAGACCAATAATCGCATACGCCGGAGAATCTAGAGCAGACAACAGCAAAACCAAGAGCATAACCTGAACGACAGAGATAAGAACGCTCCGTAGTTTCACGGGACTACGTGACAGAATACCCAACCAAGACATAAGACAAATGTGCGACGTACAGGACATAGTAAGGTGGATGAGGCAGAGACTACGAGAATGGAACCAACACATTAACAGAATGGAAGACACTAACATTGCAAAAATTGCCAGAGTTGGAAACCCACACTCTAAAAGGCCCCCAGGCAGACCACCATAGAGATGGAGGGATAGCTGGGTGACGACAACACAAGCAACTCCTTAAAGCTGGAAAACAAGCTGTAAGCCTATTTCAAGAAGAAGAAGATATATATATATATATATATATATATATATATATATATATATATATATATATATATTCCCCGCACAATTTACTGCACCTATCTAGAATTATTGTAGCTTTCTGTGTGATTTTGCTTATGTATGACTTCCATTTTTGATCAAAGAAAACTTATATGATATTTGGAATTTCTACACCATTCAGTATAGTGCAGTTTAGACCTTTTGGTACTCTTCTTCTTATATAGTTGAACATTGTGGTTATCAGAAGGTTTATGAACAAGCCTTCCTCCTCACACCATGTGACAACAGAGTGCTTGACATATCCGCGCAAGGCCAATCTTATAAAACATATATAAGTGTGAATCCACCTCTTAGCAATCTACATATCTAGATTTCGATCTTATTAGATCTCATCAATGTAGCTGTAGCCATAGAGGGCACTACCCGATGATCCTGATGGCATGAGCATATTGACGGTTATTACCATATGAGTGTGCATTGCTAATTGATGTAGTGCCGCCAGATGGCGTTTAACTTTCCTCCTAGGGGGTTAGTTGTATCATTTTTGTATATAACCACTCGAGATATTGCGTGAATTCATCCTGACTAGCTGAGCTACACTGATGAGATTTAATAAGATCGAAATCTAGATATATAGATTGCTAAGAGGTGGATTCACACTTATATATCTCTAAATTTAGTTAATATTCTTTGCTGTCTAATAGACACCTATTACTGTTTTTGTTGTGCTACAAGAAGAGTAATAGGTGTATATTCCTTATAAATTTTACGAACAATTCTTAAAATGTTTATATGAAGACTATATGAAAGAAAGTATTAGTCCACAATATTAATAATAATATAATTTAGAAAATGAAAGTCCTGAACTTGGGGCGAAAGTAGCTTCTTGCCGAACTCCAATCGAGCGCATCTAATCGCATGCAAAAAGAACAGCAGCGCAGTTTTTTTTGCTGCAGACTATTTACCAGCGCCCGTCATGCGTGCCCTTCATTATTTATACAGTTTATTAAATAGCGCGACGCTGGCCGCGTGCACGAATACATACATAATTTGCACGACCTGATAATCCCGCAAAACATTAACAATGTCGAAAAATTAAACGCAATTAACGTGCAGTTATTTAAAATTAGTCCAGTGCAATTAAACGCGCTGAAGAAGATACAAAGTAATGTGGCTAATTGCAGTTTCATACTAATTGATATTCAAAGAGATTATTTGCAGATGTTACAAGTGTGAAATATATTAATTAAGCTTGAATGATGTTCAAAATCATACACAGCACATATTATAAGTTTGCACTTACTATTTTGATAATAATTGTAATAATTAGAATCATACAGCTATTGGAAAGACAGCAATATACAGTGAAAACTCTTTTTCGGTGTAACTTCACGCATGCCAACTTTTACTTAGATGGCATTCAGAACAATCCGAATAATTCCGATCGTTCTGAAGTTACACGAGAAAGCTGAGGATTCAATAATGGAGTTAAAGAGATCAAGTAATTAAAAAGAGGCCGTTTGGCCAATATATGTACCTTGGTAAATAGTTTTTCCGACAAAATTAGTGAAGTTAATCTGTTGTTTTTTCCGGAAAAACTAGTTTAGCTTTCTGTATGGTTTCGAATATGTATGAGTTCCATTTTAGGTCAAAGAAAACTTCTAGATATTTTGAATTTCTTTAAGTTCTGAAGTTACAGTTAACTTAACTAGCTTTTCCGGAAAAACAACAGATTCACTTCACTATTTTTTCGGGAAAAACTATTTACGAAGGTACTTATATTGGGTAAATGGCCTCTTTTTAATTACTTGATCAATTTAACTCCATTATTGGAGTTAAATTGATCAAGTAATTAAAAAGAGGCCGCTTACCCAATAAATGTACCTTCGGAAATAGTTTTTCCCGAAAAATTAGTGAAGTGAATCTGTTGTTTGTCTGGAAAAACTAGTTAAGTTAATCTGTGTTTTTCCGAAAAAAAAAATAGTTAAGTTATTCTGCTGTGGGCACCAAACAATTTTATGAATGAATTAATATTAAATCAAAATTTAACATATTTCAGTTCGACTAATTTCGATTTACATTTTCACATGTTCACTTTTTTTCTCTGTTTGAGAACCGAAATCATGCGAGCTCACTCTCTCAAACGATTTCCAAATTTTATCGAAAACCATTTAGCCGTTTTCTCGGAATTTTGTTCACAGATATCCATACATACACACACGAATAGAAACAAAAAAAAAACTTCTATCTTTATAGGGCTATTAGCCGTGAGGCTTTTCCGCCGGTCAAGGGAGAAGCTCAGAGGAGTTTAATCACCCGGTATTTACCTTAACTTCACAGAAAACCTCTGAAAAACTGTGAAAGGTGATTCGCGCAAATTCGTTCCCCGCTGGGGATCGAACTCGGGCTCCCCAATGCTCAGTACGAGACGGACGACGCCTCTAACCACTCGGCCACTGAGCTGGGTGCATAGAAACATTTTCCAAAAATAGTCTATTTCAACAATATTAGTCATGAAACGTAAAGAAAAGTCATAATTGGCAATTTTTCGCAATAACAATACTTTCCTGCTGTATTAGGAAACTAAATATATTTAAATTATAATATTTTTTAGATCCTTGCGGCACTCTACCTGAGTGCGCCAGTCACCAAAGCAACGTCGCCGCCCCCGAGCGAGGCCGACAGACGCGAAGGAATAAGCTACTCGACGAATGTGGTGCACAGCGACCCGAAGTTTCCTGATCAACAGGCTCAAAGCTCCATCAGCTTTAACCTTGAGACGCCGGATGCCGAATATTCGAAAACCTACTCGACGCACACCACACCCAAGCCTACACACTACCAGCACTATACCACGCAGAAGAGCGTCGAGAACTACCCCAAGCACTTCACCACACACAACGTGCCCTCATCATACAAACAGTTCTCCACACAACAACAACAAACACCATACATCACCCACCACCAACGCACGAAACCATACCAACAACAACACACGTACACAAAACTTCCTAAATCAGTTCCATTCAGTCAATCCCAATCGTTCAACGTGGGCTACAGCGTGAAATTCGCAAATGGGCAGGAGCAACAACGCGCAAAAAGTTTAAAAGTTCCACGACAAGAGTCCGATATCATAACAGGAAGCCACAAAGAAGAAGTTAACAAACCAATACACTTCACAAACCCAGATTTCGATCACAGTGTATTTTTCGAAAAGAAACCCAAACAACAACCTAAATACACAAAAGCTACAAAATTCATCCAACAACAACAACAACCGCAACAATATGACATACAAAACTTCCAACAAAACATTGAAAGTGGCATCCCTGCCAACCTACAACCCGCAGCTAGTGCCACATGGAAAACACTAGGCCCATCAGTGGAAATTATTAGAAGCAAAGAAGTTAGAGTGCGACAGAATAATAATGGGTTTGATCATGAAAGAGCATTAGGGAAGAGTGAAGGGTTTGATTATACAAACGCGGTTGATTTCGGAGGGATGTTACAGCCCGTATCCGCCTCACAACACCAACCAGTCGCTGCTCTACTACAGCAACCAGTGGCCACCCCTCAACACCAGTTCGTGCAACAAGTCGCCCCTCCCAAATTCGACGCATCGCAATATCAGTATCAACCCCCAAAACTACCAATCGATACAAGCCTACTTCGCGATCCAATCCTAACAATGAATAAACAACCAATGAACAGCGATGACAAACAAATCCCAATACATTTCGACACGACTCTACTGCAAGAAATGAGCAAAAAATACGCGGGTATCTACGAGGAAATTAATGCTGGAATTAAAGACCAGGTATATGATAACAAACAAGTAAATTATTACGACAACCAACCCTATCAGAACAACGAGCAACAACTGAACAATTTAGTAGCGGAACAGAGCAAAACAGTCGCCCAAGTCCACCCCAATCACAACTACGAGCCCACCACCAACATATTCCAACCCAAAATCCAACAAGACCCCCCACAACAAGACGAAATCAAATTCGCATACCCACAAACCCCCATCCACAAATCGAAACACCCCAAAAGCCCCGAACAACACAACTTCTCAAAACACAAACCTAAAATGTACATGGTCAAAGAAAACGTGCAGGAGGCCCAGCATCAACCGCCCCAAACTCAATTTAAAGTGCTCAGCAAGCCCCCGAACGGGTTTATGCGGCACGAGTACGACAAGCACAGCAAGGGCGGCCGTGCTGAAATACGGCAGGCCCGCGGCAATCCCAAGCGCATCATCAGGGACTACAGCATTGAAACCGATCTCAAGCCGCCGCCGATGCCCTTCAAGATTCGTCTGAGGCGGATGCACGCCAAACACTGAAGTTTTATTAGAGGTTTTCAGGATATTTATTAAATTATAATGTATAAATGTTGTTAATAAATAATTTAAATGTTTAAAGTATGCTGGGGAGGCGCTCTGTGACACGCGTACGATGGCTCGAATCCACCGTTAGTCGGGTGACCTTTTTCTACAAAAGGCTCAAGGACTGTATACAAGAGAACATTGAAATTTCATTCCGTTAGTTGGGAAACCTTTTCTACAAAAGGCTCAACGACTGTATACAAGAGGAAATTGAAATTGCATACCGTTACTCGGGAAACCTTTTCTACAAAAGGCACAAGGACTGTATACAAGAGGACATTGAAATTGCATACAGTTAGTTGGCAAACCTTTTCTACAAACGGCTCAAGGACTGTATACAAGAGGACATTGAAATTGCAGAAGTACATTGTAGACCAATTTTTGCTGGTACTCACACATACTGTATTACCATCCACATTTTTGTTTAGATATAGGTAAATTTATTCATCCCTACTAGCTGTGTGCTACAGTAAATTTATTTTTGTCGCTAATTCCCCACTTGATCCTGTCGTAATTTAAATTCGTTGCCCAATATTGATTGCAAAGACATTTGAATATACCGCCAAATATTCCGGCTAGATCACAGTACAATGACGAAACATTTTTGCCACTACCGGATTGGTCGACGGAAAATGCGACGTCCTCTTGTATACAGTCATTGGATTCGGCATACCATTGATGTTGCATGAGGTACAAGAGGTCCTTGAAGGGCCGTAGGGCACACAGCCAAGGTTATAAAATATAGTATGCTGGCTATATTTAATTAAAACTCTGCAGAGGGATACTTTATACTCTCTATTTGTGGCCATGGGTAACAGACCAATCTGCTGTTTTATACGACCGTATGAACTTACAGAATGTACCCTTGAGGTCTATTATGTAAGTTTAGACTAGTCTGTTACCCATGGCAACAAAACTCACAACTTTTGGTATGCGTTAGTTGGCCCCACGCTCTACGAACGCTAGTGTAATACTGTCTTATATTAAATATCATAAAATTGACGTTTAGATAGTCAAATAGGTTATTATCCTGTCACTCTTGACACATTTATGACATTTGATATACGACAGTATTACACTAGCGTTCACAGAGCGTGGGGCATAGCAACGCATGCCAATTAGTGCAATAAGTCGCTCCTCCCAAATTCGACGCATTGCAATATCAGTATCAACCCCCGAAACTACCAATCGATACAAGCCTGTTCACAGAGCATGGGGCATAGCAACGCATGCTAACAGTTGTTTAGTTAGTAGCCATGGCTAATAGAACTTACAAAATAGAACCCCTGGTATCTATGATAACTATAATATTAACATAGGTGAATCTAAAATTAGCCATTACACCAATTTTTTTTAGTCATTTACTAAATTAGTACAGACATTGTTTACTATTTTTCCTAGACTCTATAAACGTACCCTTACAATCTACTGAAAAGGTAATGCTGCATTATATATTCACCAGGTATAAGTAAATAAAATGAGGCGAGTAAATATAGTACGGCTAATCCACCTTCTACTTACCGAAAACAGGTAATTGAGTAGTTGAAAACTACTGTTTTACGGTACGATTTTCTACAAAGTCGTGGCCTTGAATTAAAATTTAGTGGCATATATGGAATTCCATCGTTTAGTTAAAAATTATATAAATGCATAATATTAATATCTGCAATAATTGTGTTAAAAACGTTCTAAACATGACCCCGGTCTCGTGAGTAATTATGTGAGCTTTCTTCTATGGTGTGCGCTCAGCGTGCAAAGATTAATAAATATATTTAATTGCACGCGCCGTGCACAAGACTAGATTTACGCGCTAGTTGTCCCAAATGTAGTTCAAAATTAACACTTCAAAAGGAATGTGCAAGTCTAGTTCTAGAAAGTGCATGCCATTGTAATTAAGAAAAATGTGTGTGTTTAATTGTCTAGACATGGTGAATTACGCGCATATTCATTTTGATACTATACATATAACAAAGATTACAATCGAATAATACAGTATGCATCAAGGTTATCATTTTTACCCCAGATATACATAGGCCGATCGAGGCGAATTTGCAATGGCGGATTTACTAAATGCACAGTAAAAACATTTCCATTAAAACACTACGTTATGCTAATGCCAGACAACGAAAGAGACCTGCAACGACTTCTACAGACATTCTCAGTACTATTGACCGTGTAAGGTGCCTTAATGAGCCATAAATGAAGTGAAGAAATCATGTCAAGAGCTCCAAGACCTACAAATATAAGATGTCGTGCGTTGGACAAGAAACTGGCGGGACCATGTGGAAGGCATGGCATCGCACCGGATTGTCAGGCCTTGACAGAAAAACCTAACAAAACAACATCCCTTGGTAGACCACCAAAACGATGTGCTAACTCTTGAATATCCAAATCCCAGGAGACTAAGGATTGAGAAGAAACTTAAAGCAAAAGGAATATAGTGTCTATAAAGAAGTTTCGGGGAAAAAATTGAAACAATAACAATATTCGCCGCGATATCAACCGAGTGCGACCTTGCACATCTAGAAACCTCGCTTGTCATCGCGTGGGACTGCTAGGTTGTCTGTTAGTCAGCTATATTTAAATATTTAAATGAAATAATAATGTTTAACCTAGGAACTTCTCTTGCGCGGTGCGGAGAAAGCAGATCCACTATAACAACTGGTTATAGGACTCAGATATTATAGTCTACACTAAGTGCTGACTCACCTAAGGTGGAAAAGGCAACTGAGCCATGGCAGGCTCTAATAGAGGAACGTCCTGATACAGTTGCCCACACTGCTCCTCCTTTTCAGCCTATAGGCTAAAGAGTAAAGTTCCCTTGTCAGCCTATAGGCTAAAGAAAAAGTTCCCTCTTTCTTTAGCCTGTAGGCTGACGAGGAGAAGCAGTGGGGGCAACTGTATCAGGACCTTCCTCGATTCGAGCCTGCCATGGGGTGCGATTTTTGATCGATCGCTATTATCATGCGCTATAAGCGTACAAGCTTCATAGCGCTGAATCGATAGAATTAACTCAATAAGGAATATCAAAATCTAACTACTGACAAGCTTTCAGATCTATCAAATATGAGCATTATCTTTCACGAAGCGAAGAGTCAAAAATCAACACCATTTTCAATAATAGTGAACGTGTCTCGATCGCTATATTCATAGCAATCGCTCATAAATCCAGACTCAGTTGCCTTTTCCGTCTTAGGTGAGTCAGCAGCCTACTTTGTGCAGACTCTGACACCTGAGTCAGGCCCATAATCAGTTGTTATAGTGGCTCATCTAGTGAGACATTCTATAATACAATGGCAAATGTCCTCCATGTAAATCTCCACCTTTGTCGGCCTGTGAGAGCCCAGCTGTATCGTAGACTGACTATGGACCAACACAAGATCGTCCTAATACAGGACCCCTACATTCTTAAAGCTAAAGAAGACGGCAGACCAAGAAGAAAAAGAGAAGTATACATGAAAATAACAATTATTATCAAATATACTCCCTCATAGGGCGATTGATCGTAGTCAATTGAACAAATATTTTTTTATATTGCTTTCAATATAATTTGAAATGCCACGAAACCAAATTTGATACATTCTGAACAGAAACGTATAAAGATAAGCCAACTAAAGCCCTGGTTTCCTAGGAGAGCGGTTGCTTAAAAATGGCCGCTTTTGACGTCACAAAAATAATTCTAAGTAGATAAAAACGAAGATAGTTTCCTATAAAGTGTAATACCTCAACGTACTGCAAAAACGCAATGAATTACGATGAAAAATTGTGAGTTCCTCTATTACATATACTTAAAACGACCTTTGTGATTTGAGAATGACGTCAAAAGCGGCCGCTTTAAAGCGACCGTTCTCCTAGGAAACCAGGGCTTAACAGAAGCTACAAAAATTCTGTCGTGCACTTTTGCAGTTTTCTAAAGTACCACCTAGAAAACTGCAAAAGTGCACAACAGATATAATTTTTCCACTATTTTGGGACACTATATGTCACCACGTGACTGAAATACGACTCAAATATTTTTTTTATCGAAAACAATAACAAAAAAACCATAAAAACTCATAAAATAACAACGGTTCCACAAATTCATAAATTTAGTAATTCCATTATGCATTTTATACGTTCACAAGATAAATTAGTTGCCTATATTGTTTAATAATATATAAACATTTTCTATGTAATGTATCTACATACTATATGCAATAACAATCTCAATTTTAAGTTACATAAGTTGCAGTACAATTTGTTGTTATTTGTACAGCTATATTGCACACTGAGATGACAAATGTAACTTCCCAAAATAAATAGAGATACATAAATGCATTTTAAAGATTGCAATAGTTCCAATAGCTGTACCATAGAGTATAAATGTTATTTATATATTTTTTAAATAATATTTAGGTTTATTCTAAACGCAAAAAAGGTTTAAAGAAGTGTTAAAATAATTCTTATGTAAATTTTCAAAACAAAAATCAAAACTAAATTAATTTTAGAAGTTACAACACTTCTCATAACGGCAACTTACACGGTCAGTCCTAGTACTGTCAGTATTTTCTTCAATCCTGTTTTTATATTTATCAAGTAATCAATAATCCGGATAAACATCAGGATTGTCTTCATTCCATCATTACTAAACCTTATACGAGATCTAAGGCCCAATTCACACATAAGCGGCGTCGGGCACAGGCGCGGTGTAGGCGAGGCGCGACGTTGCACAGGCGATTGTGATGTCCATATGCAGTGAAGGGGTGGACATTGCACCTTATGTTTACACAGAGACGGCGTGGAAGAGTTTCGCCTCTTCGCCTACCGTGTCTTAGGCGAAGAGGCGAAGACGTGGGGCCGGCGCGGCGAGAGGCACGAGGCAAATGCCCACGCCTCGTTACCTAAGTAAGCGTTGCACCACATGTTTATATAGAGGGGGCTTGAAGCGTCGTGCCTCTCGCAGCGTCTTCGCCTCATCGCTTAAGACACGGTAGGCGAAGAGGCGAAAGGCATAACTCTTCCACGCCGCCTCTATGTAAACATAAGCTGCAATATCCACCCCTGCACTGCATATGGACATCACAATCGCCTGTGCGACGTCGCGCCTGCGCCTCGCCTGCACCACGCCTGCGCCCGACGTCGCTTATGTGTGAATTGGACCTAATACTGCCAATATTTTAAAATAAACATGTTTACGTACAGTAATACTGTCATTCTTTTAAAATATTGACAATATTATTGTTCGTATAAGGAGCCTTATTACACATTAAATGGGACGTAGTAGGTATTAGTGAATTTAGGAAGAAAGGTGAAGGCCAAACGACACTAAAATCAGGAAACATCATCTACTACGAAGAAGAAGAGTCCACCCTAAGAGGAGTTGGTTTTATCATCCACAAGAAACATGCCAAGAACATCACTGAGATTGGAAGCATACGCTCGAGAGTCGCCTACTTAATACTTACAATAAACCACCAATATACTCTTAGAATCGTGCAAGCATACGCCCTACTACCAGCCACGCAGATGCAGAAGTCGAGAGTTTCTATGAAGCAGTTGCCACAGCTATGAGCTACTCCAAAGCGCAATACACGCTTCTAATTGGCGATTTTAATGCCAAAATTGGCGGAAAACAACAAGAAGAAGAAATTTCCATTGCAAACTACGGGCTTGGTCAAATGAATGAAAGGGAAAACCTACTATTGGAATTCTTAGTACAATATGGCCTCTACGCAATGAACACTTTTTTCAAAAAAATAATAACGCGGAAGTGGACATGGAGGAGCCCAGATGGAGTCACAAAAAATTAACTACACTACATTATAAGTGATAGGAAGGACATAATACAAGATGTCACAGTACTCAACAAGTGTTCAGTTGGCAGCGATCACCGAATGGTCAGGGCAAAGATAGTGTTAATCTTCCGGCACTCGCGCCCAGTCTCATAGAGACATAGGTCTATGAGACTGGGCGCGAGTGCCGGAAGGTTAAACATTAAAAAAGAAAGATCTAAACTAACTAAAAAACAAGAAACTAACAAATGGACGATCTATCGAACAACCAGATACATACAAACAAATAATACAAACAAACTTACCAAGGACTAGCGAACATGAGGCCTGAAGAAGTAAATGATACCATCGTTTCTGCGCTAAAAGAGGCAGTAAGGAAATGCAAATGTAAAGTGGAAAAGAAGAGTGGAAAATTAAGTACACACACAAAACAGCTTATGAAACACCGAAGAGACCTAAAATATAAAGACTCACAAGAGTATAGAAACTTCAATAAAGAAATATCTAAAGAGACGCGGAAAGATAAACGCAAATTCAACACCGAAAAGATCTGCGAAGATATAGAAAGGAATAGAAATATGGGTATGGTAATGAATAGAGAACTAGCTATTGGGAGAAACGACATCCATATATTAGCAGATGCAAATGGAAACATAACAACCAATAAACACAAGATCATAGACATAGTTGAACATTTCTACAGAGAACTATATAAAGTAACAGATGACCACCATGAATACCCTAAAATACCCAGTCTTAAATCAAGGATCTGATGATGTTTCTGACATCACAATAGAGGAAATTAAAATGTCACTGAGGGAAATGAAAAATAGTAAGGCCCCGGGTGAGGATGAAATAGTGATCGAAGCTATAAAAGAGGGCGGAGAAAAATGTATCCAGGCACTCCACACTCTGCTCAACAAGTGCCTCAGTGAGGAGAACATCCCGTCCAAATGGATCAATGCTTTGATTATTATCATGTACAAAACAGAGAACCCAACAGACCTCGCAAACTACCGGCCTATCAGCCACCTTTCACACATTTATAAGCTGTTTATGAGACCATAACTAGCCGACTAACATCTAAGCTAGACTTCTATCAACCCAAGGAGCTAGCAGGTTTTAGAGCAGGCTTTAGCACAAATGACCAGCTACAGGTAGTCAAGTCACTGGTCAACAAATGTGTCGAGTACAATAAACCTCTAGTCCTCATATTCGACGACTACGAAAAGGCGATCGACTCCATCAACCAACGAAAACTAAATGAAGCACTAGCTGAATGCCGTATAGATCACAGATACTCCGCACTAATCAATAACATATACAAAAATGCAACTGCGTGTGTGAGACTGCACGAAGACACCTACAAATTCGGCATAGAGAGAGGAGTACGGCAGGAAGACAACATCTCGCCCAAACTATTTACTACACTGCTTGAATACATGTTTAAGAAGATGGACTTCGAACATCTGGGGGTCAACATGGCAAACTATAATTTAAAAAAAAACCGAATCGCCTTAAATTATCAAAAGTTTGGCTATCCCTGGGTTAAATGATCTTAAAATAATTTTAATCAAATTTAATATTTCGCACTATAAGGCAACTTCATCATCATCATCATCATCATCAAGCAGCCTGTAACTATTATATATTATACATTAATATATAAAAGAAACAATTAATTCCATTAATGATAAAAGATAAACCATTTGTTGTCCCACTCAGTGTACTATGGAATATAATTTAACTCGCGACAAATTGTTTTCCTGTGTGTAAACAATTTGATCGTTTCAAGTATCAAAGCAAACGCGCAAATGATTTCACTTTCTACCAAATACCTTTTTATATGTGCCTTAATAAATAAATAATTATCGTCACGGCATTCAACTCTAATAAACTACTGCATAACCTGAATGCCGCTCCGCAACCTTTCTATGTCATATTATGCACTAATGGTAACACTTTTTTTAAAAGTTTCTTTTATACATGTCCCCCGGCTATAGATTTGCGATTTGTTATGCATTAATAGAATCCTTTCTCAAACGGCACTTTCTTCCAACAAAAATAATCAGTGATACATATGTATTTACCAAATACAAGTTGTTAATAAATTTAAATAAATTTAAATTTGCCCTAAAACTAGTTGCTAATGAGTTATTATTATACTATAATAATTTAGGATGAAATAAAGAGGTTTTACAGTACATTCTTTCGTGACTCGTGATTTTCGAAAGGTTTCATTTGTAATGTAATGAAAATTTGTAAACATTTAGCTTAATAATGAAACGTTCGTAGCATAAACATGAGGCCTATAGAAGCAGAGGTAATAAATGTAAATAAGTAAATAAATAAAATTTAAAAAAATAAAATAAATAAAACATAAAGATACCACTGAGCAGAAGAAACATTAAGGTCGTTTTAGACAAGACAATTTCTTAGCTCAAAAGTTGTTCAAGAAATGAATTCATATATCCTCCTCCTATACAATTTTTCCTTGACAAATAGAATGCCATTCCATTCGATCTACCATCCAATTCAATATTTCAATATTTTGCTGTATGATACGATACAATTTAGATTGACTAACTTTTGAGTCAAGAAATTGTCTTGTCTAAAACGAGCTTTAATTTAATATCCGTCAACTACATTGCTCCAAAATGTTATAATATATAGCCGCCTGAAAAAAAAAACATAAACCTAAATCAAACTGTTTAAATTAAGGTGTCACACTTTTATAGTGGATAATATAAACATTTTTTTAAATTGTATGTACAAACAATAACATACTATCAATATTGTATGTTTCCAAATTCGCCAAGACTATGTGTCTATTTTATGTATATATTTTCGTAATAACAAAATCTAAATGATCTTGAATCATGGCACATACAAGTACTACGTACTTAGGTGCAATAATGGAATTATTATAAAAAATATTATAGAATAACGACAAAGTGTATACATGTTTATATGTAAATATAAGTGAAATACATAAATACAAATTTGACAACTATGAAACCTAAAACTTTGATTGATAAAGCTAGAGGTATGCGTTATATCGTTCGTCTTTATGTCAGCCGTAGGATCATGTGTCGGTTGTTTAGAACCTTAGAAAGCCTTAAGAAATCGGCAAGCGACAATATTTCAATTAAAGAATTAGCTGCAGACCGTTGGATGATATGGATGTTTCTGTTTTTACCGTGAGAAGAAAACTAGTTGATCAGTGGAAGGTCTATAGTCAGGACAGAATGTCTCAATTACGAATTACACGCGCACATGTAAATTGGACTATCAATGACTGAAGGAAAATTCTATTCCCTGATGAAACAAGAATAAATCTGAAAATTTCCGATTAGGCGACAGCAGGTTACAGACGAAGGAGAAAGAAACGCTGCGTTCAATTTCGTGAACCATCCATCCTTTCGTAGTGGGTCTAAAATGTTTTGGGTGGGTATTTATTTGGATGGTCGTACGGAGTTACTCCCCATTCATACAACAGCAATGAATGCTGTATTCTACTTAGAAAAGACCAATATACGCAACATCAACACAAGCATAGAAAGCTAGCTTAGGGCCGGTTCTACAATTCACATTTAATTGAAGAATAAGGCTATTCGTGGAATAAGTTTGAGATATTGACGCCAATCTTATGCCATGAGTAGCCTTATTCTCCGGCTAAATGGCTATTGTAGAACCGGCCCTTAAAAAACTAGCTGTTTTGCTGACTTGCGTCTGGTTTTTCTGTAGCATTGTACTGCCTCATTCATGAGCTCTGTATCTTCATAAATAATCTAGCTTACATTTGCTATGAGATCTTCATAATTAATTTGCGAACGATATTCAATACCTGTAGCGAGTTCAATAATATTTCAACCACGGCACCTCTCCAATCCTGTCGACGCCTTTCATTAATTTCATTCGGAAATCCTTCGCTCGTTCCGTGGGAGAACGCCGCTCGGTGTAACGGCATTGTTGCGATTCAAATTCACGAGTAGAGAGTGGCATTGTTATGAATAAAACGCTCGCATCGAAGTGCCATCAGAGATCTTAACAATGCACGCAAAAAAAGTGCTTGATTGTAGATGGAATGGCAAGATAATTTGTATCATAAAGTCACATTAGTAACTCTGGGTGTAGAGGAAGTCGCAACAATTAATAAGCGCGAAGTTCAAACCAAATATCACACATGTATCCCTATAAGGCACCTTACACGATCAATAATACTGTCAATATTTTAGAATAATGACAGTATTACTGTACAATAATATGTTTAAAATGTTCTTTATTCTAAAATATTGACAGTAAACATCTCGTATAAGGTATAGTAATGATGGAATGAAGAGAATCCTGATGTTTATCCAGATAATTTATTACTCGATAAATATAGAAGGAGGATTGAAACAAATATTGACAGTACTAGGACTGATAGTATTATTGACCGTGTAAGGTGCCGTTATGAGAAGTATTGTAACTTCCAAAATTAATTTTCAGGTTTTGATTTTTGTTTTGATAATTTACATAAGAATTATTTTAACACTTCTTTAAACCTTTTTTGCGTTTAGAATAAACCTAAATATTATTTTAAAAATTTATAGATAACATTATACTCAATGGTACAACTACTGGAACTGTTGCAATCTTTAAAATGCATTTATGTATCTCTATTTATTTTGGGAAGTTAAATGTTGAACGTGTAAGGTATAGTAATCATGAAATGAAGGGAATGCTGATGTTTATCCGGATAATTGATTATTTGATAAAGGATTCAAGCAAATACTGGCAGTATTATTGAACGTGTAAGGTGCCTTTATCTTACAAGAAATAATGAGAAACTCAATTTAAACAGCTGTCTTGGTACCAATGAGTTCTGAATAAACGACAGCTGTTATTATTATTGTTTTTATTATTGTTATTATTATTCAGAACACACTAGTACCAGATTTCATGATGATAGCGACTGCGAATTGACAATTTATCATATAATCCAATGAATAGCCGGACCGAGATTCAAATCCGGACCGCACGTTCGTAAAGCGGAGGTGCTAACCACTGCACTATAGTGCCTTTCTTATATCACTCTAGGTTGGTACAGGCTTATTGTTTCTTGTTCTATTTGCCGCTTCCGATGCGCATAATTCTACCTCGGCCCTTACAACCGGCGGCGCACGACCGCAAGAACTGAGCGATACTGCACGCCACGGGGGCGACTAGCAATGATAAACCATGCTAAACGACATCGCCTCACATACGCTGTGGCATCCTGGTTAAGAATCACTGCTCTAAAGCATAGTTCAGACCTACATACACTCGCCCGCAAACAAATGTTTGGTAACATTTGCCTGCAAACATAACGAATACATTTGTTGTGCGAAAAAATTGACAAATATTTAGTATACATAACATTGCGACGTGTTAAATCAACTATTTTACTATATTCTTTTTGTTTGAATTGATTTATATTTACAATACTATTTTAACTCAATTTTAACTAACCCCAAGTACATAAGTTAGTTGGGGTTAGTTAAAATTTAGTAAAGTAAGTACATACGTTAGTTACTTTATAGAACTGTTTCATATAAGACCGTAAAGATGATAGTCCCAATTCGATTCATGCTATAAATTCAGATCCTTGTTGACGCATTATTTACGAGCCGCCGTTATTACTTTTTAGTCGCCCCAGATTCGTAATAGTGCAATAAAAACCTATATTCGCGAATTGGGAGATTGTTTGAAATGTAGCTGGCTGGGAGAATGGCAACGATAGCGCGTCACACGCTCGTGGCCAGCGGCTAGAAACGTTTTAATAAACCCGAGCACATTTTTTTCCGCATCTTCAATTAGCTGCACTCTCGGGCCTTGCCCGCCAAATGGCAAAACTGCTCGTTAGTTTCATTCGGCGGCTTTAACGGCGCCAGAAACTGTTTCTAGTACAGCAAACTCTTAATCAAAAACCGAGATCTGATATGACACAATTTTAATTAATTATAGTTAATTATAGTAGTATTATTTATTTTATTTTCATTTTTATGTATTTTTTTGTTGGTCTTGATGTTGATGGGCATTTTTTGAGGGGTTATGCCAATTAAAGGTCTTTTTTTTAGTTAATTATAGAGACGATTAAGGTGGAATAATGATATAGTATATTAAAGAAAATTTCTATCTTTATAGGGCTATCAGCCGTGAGGGCTTTTCCGCCGGTGAAAAAAATATCTCAAAATATCTCAAAATATCTCAAAATATCTTAAAATATCTTTAAATATCTTAAAATATCTTAAAATATCTTAAAATATCTCAAAATATATTAAAATATCTTAAAATATCTCAAAATATCTCAAAATATATTAAAATATCTTAAAATATCTTTACATATCTTTAAATATCTTTAAATATCTTTAAATATCTTAAAATATCTTAAAATATCTTAAAATATCTTAAAATATCTTAAAATATCTTAAAATATCTTAAAATATCTCAAAAAATATCTCAAAATATCTCAAAATATATTAAAATATCGGGTGTAAACGCGCTGTAACACTGCGTAAACTTGCTGCTGTAGAAAATACCTTTTTTTAATTTTTTATAACATGTAAATAAATAAATATTTAAATAGCACATTTTTACTCCCTAGGGACTATTCCCTAGTAAGTAAAAAAGTTGATATTTTTCTTTTATCTGTTGTACAATTTATTTATTTACATGCATTATAAAAAATAAAAAATATATCAACTCTACAATTTAAAGTGAAACAATATCATTGGAAAATAATTGTGGAATAGTCAAACTCAAACGCACAACCCGTCACTATACAGTAATAAATCTGCTCAATATGATGCCACAACTAATTACATATTTGCAGTACGTGCATTGATTAGATTTGCCACTGCACGTTTAATAGATACGAACGTTATATGGGGAAACATTAATAATATTGCAGCGTAGTTGCAATTAATTTTAATAATATCTGGAAACGCATCCTGTGGTTAGATCCTAATCCAAAGGCAGTGTGGTGTGCAGATAGACGAATGTGTAGCAGTGAAAGTAAAACGCATTATCCAATGTCCGAAAGTAAAAGTGGTGAATGTTGGGTAGGGCTTCGGATGAACGCAATTGCACTGACCTTTCAATATTTAATATCGCCAGCAATTACCAAAAATTATAGAAATATATATATATAGAGTTGATTTTTTATAGGATCATTTAAATCAGTTTGGTCCTTTTCTTAAAAAAAACAGATTGGCCCTTCTTGTGCTACAGTCGATATATTAACTTTATTGCCAGACATATTGTCCTGAATAGGTAGTAAATCACAAGAACATAGTTTGTGGTAACAATACATACCTATATATATATATATATATATATATATATATATATATATATATATATATATATATATATATATATAGAGTTGATATTTTATAGGATCATTTAGATCGGTTTGGTCCTTTTCTTAAAAAAGCAGATTGGCCCTTCTTGTGCTACAGTCGATATATTAACTTTATTGCCAGACATTTTATCCTGAATAGGTAGTAAATCACAAGAACATAGTTTGTGGTAACAATACATACCTATATTGTTACCACAAACTATGTTCTCGTGATTTACTAACTATTGAAGACAATATTTCTGAAATAGTACAACTAACCCTCGAAGAGGGAAGTTAAACGCCATCTGGCGGCACCACATCAATTAGCAATACACTGACGAGATCTAATAAGATCGAAATCTAGATATGTAGATTGCTAAGAGGTAGGTTCACACTTATATATGTTTTACAATATTTCTGGCAATAAAAGAGCCAATCGGCTTTTTTAAGAAAAGGACCAAACTGATTTAAAGGACTTAATACTAGTTAACTAGCCTACATCCAAAAAGGCAAATATATGTAGTCATAATTATTTTTAGGTCGATTTTCATATACAAAAATCATCTAAATCATGTTTTATTATTGCAATATTGAGTGGCAGCGGTCGTTGTTAATCTACTAGTCCTAAAGTATCATTTTGTTGATTAAATACGGTTCAGTTTAGACAAGCGTATACAAAAAACTACATTTAATACAAGTGTGACCTATTCTATCGATACAACCTGTATGCTTTTTTTAAACTAAATTTTGGCAACTAATCCTCCGAGTAGGAATGCGCGATTATTGAAGCGGATCGACCGCGCGCGCGCTTGGAAACAATGCGTCCAGTAAATTAGAAAGGAGGAGACTTTTTTTTGCAGTATCTCGAAATAAATTAACTTAATCACATTCTAAATATGAAGTCGGCGATTTGTTTCCCAGCCGCTGTTCGTTAAAAATATGCACTCGTACTACGTTTACTACTATATAAGGCAGCAACAATTATACAGTACTTAAGAATTTATAATGATGAACTACAAGCTAGTTCAATATATCTAATTGCAGGTTAATTTACAAGTAATAATAGTAAATTATAATTTTTAGTACTGATTCAAAAAAAAAAATGGAAAATTCGCTGCTTTCCAGTTAGCCGTACTTGGATCGCGCGTGAGCCTTTATTGCTCACGCGCGATTCAACCTTACATATTCAATAATACTGTCAATCCTAGTACTGTCAATATTTTCTTCAGTCCTCCTTTTATATTTATCAAGTAATCTATTATCTAGATAAACATCAGTATTCACTTCATTTCATCATTACTATAAAATAGTAATGCTGATCGTGTAAGGTTACACGATCAGCAATACTGTCGTATAAATTAATGAAAACTACCATTCATTTAAATCAAAGAAGAGACTTACATCACCACTATACAAGAAGAAAAAGTGATATAGCAACAGGAAAAAGCCCCCACATCAGCTCTATGGAATGGAATAAATATTAGAATTAAACACTATTATAAACACAATAATTTACCTAAAGACATAAAAAACAATACCACCTTAAAAGCCATTTAAGCAAAAATTAAAAGACCTCTTAAATCCTGAATTGAAAAAAACAAGCAAACTAAACAAAATACAATACCACCATCAACAACAACACCAATAACAACAACGACAAAAACAAGAACAACAAGAACTCCTTCACACCAGGCTGTCCAGGTCAGTGGATTGGTGACAGCACTGAGAGGGAGCATAATTTTTCGAAATTACTATGTTATTTATATGAAACATATGTATGTATTCAAAATTAATAAATGATATCTAAAAAACAACATATCATTATATATATTTTTTTAAAATACATCACTGATGTAAAGGAAGGTATTGTATTACCGAAAACGTGTTCACGTTTTCAAACTAAGATTGTGGAAATATGCGATAACTTTTCGGGAAAAAAATTACACCAGAAGAAAGGTATTGTTGCCGTGTATCATTTAGCAAAAAAAAAATTGTGTCTAAAATAGACGAAATAAATGCGATGTGTGTGTGTGTGGTATGTCCGTATGTCAGTATGTCTGTCTGTCTGTCTGTCTGTCTGTATGTATGTCTGTATGTCTGTATGTCTGTATGTCTGTCTGCCTGTCTGTCTGTCTGTCTGTCTGTCTGTCTGTCTGTATGTCTGTCTGTATGTCTGTCTGTATGTATGTCTGTCTGTATGTCTGTCTGTATGTCTGTCTGTCTGTATGTCTGTCTGTATATCTGTCTGTATGTCTATCTGTATGTCTGTCTGTATGTCTGTCTGTATGTCTGTCTGTATGTCTGTCTGTATGTCTGTCTGTATGTCTGTATGTCTGTATGTCTGTATGTCTGTATGTCTGTCTGTCTGTATGTCTGTCTGTCTGTATGTCTGTCTGTCTGTATGTATGTATGTCTGTCTGTCTGTATGTATGTATATCTGTCTGTCTGTCTGTCTGTGAACAAAATGCCGGGAAAACGGCACAACAGATTGCGACCAAATTTGGCAAATATCTGCGGGCACTATCCAGGACGATCCAGTGAACACAATCGGTTCACTAACAGCGAAGGAATCAACAATCAACACGACGCACGGAGCATAATTAGCTGTGGCGGACCATTTAATGCTCACGGCGGGAAAACGGGACAACAGATCGCGACCAAATTTGGAAATCGGGTGAGAGTCTGCGCTCCGGCGAGCCTGTGAAAATTTGAGCGAAATCGGTTCACTAAAACAGAAGATTTCTCAATAATAGCGATTTCCTATTGCGCATATTTGAGTCCAGCAACAGGACACAAGACAGAAAGCACCCGATACCCCTGTTTTGTCATACAGTTTAAAATTTAAACAAAATAATATAGAAAAACAGTAAAAGAAATATTGACCACAAAACAACAAAAATTCAGCAATTAACAACCATGAACAGGACACGTGAGAACTTTCAACAGCAGGGACCACAAGCATTTATAGAAATGGCCACCGAATGCAGGAAGAAATACCAAAAGTTTTTTTTATATGTATATGTAATGATATAACTTACCCCCTAGGAGAAAAGTTTAACGCCATCTGGCGAGACACCACGTTAATTAACAATGCATTAGATTGCTAAGAGGTCGATTCACACTTAAGTCCTGGTTTCCTAGTGTCGATAAAAACGGCCATTTTTGACGTCATTTGCACATTACAAGATACGTTTTAAGTATATGTAATTGAATAACTCACTAGATTCCAGTGTAATTCATGACATTTTCCCAATACTTTGAAGTATACCTTTCTCTGGATTACCAGATTCATTTAAATATACGTAAAAGAAATGTGTTACGTCAAAATGACGTGAAATACGGCTGCTTTTGTCGACATCGCTTCCTAGGAAACCAAGGCTTTACTGAAATTATTTCGAATGAAAAGGTAGGTACCTCGAAATAATTTCATCAGTAAGTAAAGAAGATAAGGTAACATTGGCACGAGCAAGGTGCGTTTCGGAAGAAAGAGGTAGGAAAGTGTGGGCGAGAGTTATATCAAAGCGCCTTTCGTTTATCACTCTGTGTTGCTACCAGCTTATTATATCTTGTATTATTTGCCGCTGCCGATACGTACAATTCTACCTCGACCCTTACCACCGGCGGGGCACGACCGCAAGATACAGCACGCCACGGGGCGACTAGTAATGTTAAACCATGCTAAACGAAAGCGCCTCAAGTCTGTATTGTGTAAGGAAAATTATGTACACATGAGAGCATCTGGCGAATGATTGTGAGGCGCAGTAATAGAAGAGTGGGGAATTATTCTGAAACCACAAGCCTAGGAGCTGTGAAGAATTGATTTTACATAAATATACAAAAATATTTGATATTAGTAGGCGTGATATGTCACACACAATAAAAACCGCGAACCGTTTTAATTGTAATAAAGCGACGATTGTAACGGCATTTTAACGACCCACCGGAAAAACGGGGATTAATTACTTTTTCACGTGTGTTTTTACAATTTCTATTCACACTCACAATTATTATTACTATTCTTGATTAATGTGACTGCGTTAATAATAATCAAACACTTACGTGGATGGTAGTAGCGATGATTAAACTTCCAGTCGGCTGCAACAAAAAAATTAAAATTAGTAACTATTTAATATTCATATATGTATATGTATATGTATATGTATATGTATATGTATATGTATATGTATATGTATATGTATATGTATATGTATATGTATATGTATATGTATATGTATATGTATATGTATATGTATATGTATATGTATATGTATATGTATATGTATATGTATATGTATATGTATATGTATAAAAGAACTCATGTCTTTATACTAAAACTGAAAATAAATTCAATAATTAACCGAAAATATAAAAAAAAAACATAATTTTAGTGAAAATTCAAAGCTTAACACGTTTATCAATTGGGTGGCACTGGTTCGAATTCCGGTCTAGTAGTATTTATATCTAATTCTTCAAGGGACTCTTCTTTAAGAAAGGTCTCAACAAATCTTAAGACAAACACAACACATTTTGCCATTGTTAAAAAGAAAACTATAATGGCCAATATAAGCCAATAGTTCAACCATTTATTTTTTACACAGAACACAATATAGTTTAGAAGTCTGATAGCACTTCATTTGATACTTAACGTTGATGAAACTCTTAACACATCAATATTCCGTGCATCCGTTACTGAACTAGGATACAACTGTTGTAACCAAAGTATTACTTTTTACATAGAATGGAACATAGTTCACACTTAACATTGATTGAACTTGGTTTAATGATTCCACAATATAAACAACATTTAGTCATGATCATTCCAAAATACTTTTCTTCATATAAATTCTATACTCTGTTGTATTTATATCTAATTCTTCAAGGGACTCTTCTTTGAGAAAAGCCTCAACAAATCTTAAGACAAACACAACACATTTAAATGAGTCCGTCTGAATTGGATGTGTTAATATACATACTTCCAAATCTGTCTAAATAACTTTTCCCATACTGTAACTCAAAACGTATAGATCAGGTAGTCCTGAATGTGGGCGCCGAGGAAATCCCGGAGATTGATACTGCAGAGTTGAGAATGGCACTAAAGCAGATGAAAAACCGAAAGGCCCCAGGAGAAGACCGCCTTACAACAGAAATGTTGAATAATGGGAAGAGGGGCAACGCTGGAGCATGCATTGATGATCCTTCTTAACAAACGCGTGGATGAGGGAAAAATTCCCGACGCCTGGAGAATGCCTAGGTGATAATTCTCTTCAAAAAGTTCGATTTCTAGCAACCAGTGCGGCTATAGCACAACGGATCACATTCAAACAGTGCGTACTCTTATTGAAAAGTATACAGAATATAATATCCCCTTACACCTCGCATTCGTTGACTCCAAAAAAAGCTTTTGATTCGGTGGAAACCTGGTCGGTGCTGGAGGCAATTGGTAAGGCAAGGATTGACTCAAGATATACCAACCTCATTAAAGATATCTACAAAGGTGCTACACTACATGTCAAAGCAGAAGAAAATATAACAACCGAAAAGATTCACATACTGAGAGGAGTAAGACAGGGCGATTCAATTTCTCCAAAGTTATTTACGCTGGCATTAGAAGACGTGTGTAAGAACTTGTCATGGCAACAAAAGGGAGTCAACATAGATGGAGATTCTTGAGCCATCTCCGATTCACCGACGACATTGTGATCATAGGACTAACTTAGGACTATGTTATGTAAATAAAGGAGGCGTCACAGATGGTAGGCCTAAAAATGAATCTCCAGAAAACAAATCATGAGCCCAAACAACATCAATGTCAATATCGATAACCACACACTTCAATTGGTGGAAGAATATATCTATCTTGGACACAACATCAGGTTAGGCAAACCACACACTTCAATTGGTGGAAGAATATATCTATCTTGGACACAACATCAGGTTAGGCAAAAGCAACCAGGCAGCCGAGATAAGGAGGAGAATCAGTTTGGCATGGGCTGCTTTTGTAAAACTCGCACATATCCTCAAAGAACCGAAGATACCAATCAATTTAAAAACGGAAAGTATACGATGCTTGCATACTACCAGTCATATTGCACTATTGCCAACTGCATCTATAACAGCTTCGCTCTCATTTGAGAGCCGTACAAAAGTCAAACTTGATATTTTCTTTATATTTACAATATGATAGCCTGTAATAAATTATTATTATTGTTATTATTATGGATGTACTATCCATTAATTGTACTAATTAATTCGATTGTACCCATCACTAATTATTTCAAATATTAATTATCAATAAACAAGTAGCCCAAAAATGCAGAAATTCGTGAAGCACAATACACTCCCAGGGATGCACGGCGCTGATCCGCAAGAGGGATCAGTGAAAGTACCGCTGGTACCGACGACACTCAGCCACTATAAAAGCACACGGTTGTCTTGTCACAGTCATCAGTTAGTTTATAACTACTATCACTCCACTAATTCACTCTTAATATTGTTGGTTCGTACACGTACCAAGCCAGTGTACAATGAAAACCCTCGTAAGTATTCTAATAAATAATTTTATCATAACCACACATATAACAAGTATAACATATACAATTACAAAAAGTGTAGTGTCAAACACAAAAATAACAACAGTTTTCAAAAAATTATTTTATACTATAATCATTAGAATTATTTAAAAAAAAATATTATTTTGTTGATATAGCACTTTATATTAGATAGTGTATCGTTTTGATCTGGTCAAACTAAAATTACCTTAAATGTGATATCTACAAAGTAATTTTCATTTTATTATCCAAAAAGTATCAACTCTAACATTAATTATTGCACTAATGTAAAGTATAACATTTAAATCTTCATTATTTACTACTGCTACTAATAATAATCAAGTGTTTTTCATTTTATAGTGTAAAAAGTATCAACTCATGATTGCAGTAATGTAAAGTTTTGACCAAAACAAACATTTAAATCTTTAAATAATAAAGATTTAAATGTTTGTTTTGGTCAAATCTTGACATACTACATTGATACAATACAATTTAACAACATTAGGTGATTAATATCTTATTTTTTCAAACAACCTATATATGAGGCTGTAAGAATGATAGTGGTGTAAGTCACATTTGAATTATTGTGAAAAGGAGAAGATTTTGTGTTTGGTATTTACCTAAATCGACGTATGCAGTTACATTATGAATTCCGAATAAATTGATTCAAGTCTGTAACTGCGTATGTCGATTTATATAAATACCAAACGCAAAATCTTCTTCTTTTCAAAACAATTCAAATGTGACCCACAAAACTCCAAAAAAACTACAATTGTTTGACAGTGAGAATTGTTGGTCGTTTAGAAGTATGTGATTTGGGAGAATAAATAATTCTTTAATATATTTGATTATGTTTTAAGTGTTAATATCTATTATGATATGAACCTCATATCATAACAGATATCAACACTTAAAACATAATGAAATATATACAAGAATTATTTATTCTCCCAGATCACATACTTCGAAAGAACCAATAATTCTCACTCTAACATAATCAAATATATACCAGAATTATTTATTCTCTAAGATCACAAACGACCAACAATTCTCACATTATATCATAATAGATAAATAATAATAATAATTTAACACTTAAAACATAATCAAATATATACAAGAATTATTTATTCTCCCAGATCACATACTTCGAAAGGACCAATAATTCTCACTCTAACATAATCAAATATATACCAGAATTATTTATTCTCTCAGATCACAAACGACCAACAATTCTCACATCATATCATAATAGATATTAACACTTAAAACATAATCAAATATATACAAGAATTATTTATTCTCTCAGATCACAAACGACCAACAATTCTCACTGAATTCACACAGAAATGCAATTTATTTTTTTGGGGATTTACAGTAAACGCACCTTACAGCTTACCGATAAAAAAATAGTAAACATCATTAATGACTACATTTTCTATTTGTGTTTCGTAATAAAAAAACAATTTCTCTCATCAGAGCTTGTCAAAGAACTTGACAACATTCAAATTATTCATTAAATGACCCCGAAAAGGCCATCCATGGCATCTGTTCGGCGTGAAATTTCTAAACGCATGTTTTGAACCGCCACGTTGTACGTTTTATGCCGTTTGTAAACGGCAATTTGTAATAAATAAAGAAAGAAATCGCGAACGATAATAACGATCATCTGCACGCTCCATCAAATTACGTTTGTGGAATCGTTCCGTGTCGGTGATTTGCAATTACCAAAATAAGAAACGACTTTCTTTCGGCATGATTCATTTAAATTGACTAGTGTGGTACATTAAATAATGTAGGTTTTTAGTAGGGGTCGGGAAACTTTTCAAAACCAAGTGTGTCGATTTTAATTATACATATTATATTTGTAACTGTTTTTAATCACATGTTTTTGCTCTTTAAAGGAAGCCCCTTAAATGTCTTTGTAATGGGCTCTTATAATTCATAAGACTTTTAAATCAGCACTTAAATATCTCATTATTCTCTGAGGTTTTAGAAACGAGTATTAGTTCATTACACTTATAATAGTAGAATGCAACACAAGTTTTTTATTTATGCTAGATTTAATCATATTCTTGGTTGTATAAATGCGACTTAACTATAGTCCGTGATTATTATAAGTAACCACCCCTCAAACACATCACACAACTATCATTTTTGAAATATAACAGTATTGCACTAGAGAGAGTGGGATATATACATTCATACATTATAGTTCGGTTGTATAAATCAGATAACTCTCGAGTTAATTTCCGATTCAATTTCCAGTGTTGTTATTATCGTTGTATTTATCCTGGCGCTTATAATAAAAATGTATAACTTTATTCTAATATGAATCTTATTAGAAAAGTTATATTGTAATAAGTACAAAATAATTTTAATTAGCATTCAAAACTAAATCTGGAATGTTTTTAGACCACTTATGAATACAAATTGTACTTACATTCCCATGCTTAAATTTAAAAAAACTAAAACATGTGATATTCAAAAGAATTACAACAATAAACGTTTTTGTTTGTACTAAAGTAAGTTAATGTGTTTTTGACTACATGTATAGCGAACACTGCATTATCCGCAACATTGGAAAGTCGCGAACAAAATTGCCGGCTAATTGATCTAGGATTAATGCAACCGGAGCAAGAAGATGCATTACCACTGTCACACTTTCTCACATTCGCGATCGATATATAAAATTAGCATGTTTAGATCACCGGGCTGGGTGCGAGAGAAAATTACATTCTAATCGGATCAACTAGAAATTATAACACACCACAATGTAATTTTAATGTTGAACGTGACATATTTCCACTTACATTGTGAAATACAAGTTCAAATTAAATTCCAACTAATTAAAATTGTAATAGTGGTTACTGTATTTGTTAAAATTCTATAATTGGCTATGCCCCCCCCCCCCCCAAAGGCCCATAGCCAATTATAGAATTTTAACAAATATAGTAACTACTATTGCAATTTTAATTAGCCCTTCTGCGGTATACTAGATATACGAGTATACCGCAGAAGGGCACACTGAGGTGTCAAATGTAGTAACTTCCAAAAATAAATAGAGATAAATGCATTTTAAAGATTGCAATAGTTTTACCGTTGAGTAGCTTTACCGTTGAGTATGTTATCTATTTTTTTTTTTAAAATAATAATTTGGTTTATTCTAAACGCAAAAAAAGGATTAAAGAAGTGTTAAAATATACATAAGATTCATCAAAACAAAAATCAAAACCTGAACATTAATTTTGGAAGTTACACATGTCATCTCATAGTGCGATATGTCTATGTGAGTGTTAGGACTTGCTTCAGAAAATCATCCCCTAGTTTTCTAAAGTGTCGTCAAATGACACTAAAATACTTATAAATTCAAGTAGAGAGTAGATGCAGGTTCTGCCTCCTCCTGAAGAGAAGGAGGAGGTGGCGTCTATGAACCGGCAGTATAAAACAGAGGCTGTACAATACCGGTAGCTCTTTACAACTGATTTCAACAGGGTTAAACCTGTTTAAACAATTCAAGTAGAGAGTAGTTGCAGGTTCTGCCTCCTCCTAAAGAGAAGGAGGAGGTGGCATCTATGAACCGGCAGTGTAATACAGAGGCTGTATAATACCGGTAGCTCGTCACAACTGATTTCAACAGGGTTAAATCTGTTTAAACCTGAAGGTGCCCAGTGGGAGCGTATTGACACTAATTTGCGCCCCAGAGTTATAGCCCATTTAGCCCTGTGATTAGGGTTGTCCTTAGATTCATATACTTAATATTGTGTATCCTTATTTTAGATTTGCGTAAGCGCTCTTGCCCTGTTCGCATCCGTAAATGCTGGCTTCGCTAGCAGTTACGGCCATGGAGGCGGAGGTGAGGAAGGCGGCTACGGTGGTGGTCAATCCGACTACAGTAGCGGTAGTCACTCGGGCTACGGTGGCGGTGATCAAAGCCAACACGGCAGCAGCTATGGCGGCGGCGGCGGCGGCGATCACGGCTTCGGCGGCCATACCGGATTTGGCGGCGGAGACCACGGCGGCTACGAGCACAGCAGCTACGGCGGCGGCGGCGGCTACGGCGGCGGCGACCACGGCGGACATGGTGGACACGTGGTTTCCCAAACAGTAGAAATCACCAAACCAGTCGCCATCCCCGTCTACCAGCACGTCGGCGTACCAATCCCACACTCCGTACCGGTACCAATCCCGAAACCGATCGCTGTACCGGTGCCCCAGCCCTACCCCGTGCACATCCACGTGCCCCAGCCCGTCGCCGTGCCCGTCATCAAAACCATCACCATCCCCGTGGAGAAGCCAGTGCCCTACATCGTCCACAAAGAAGTACCGTACCCAGTTGAGAAACCAGTACCGGTGCATGTCGAGAAGCACATCCAAATCCCCGTGCCAAAGCCCGTCCCCGTCCAAGTACCCGTCTACAAAGTGATCTACCACCACAGCAAGCACTAACTCACCAAAAATTCCACAACATGAAGAACAAGCAAGACTGTCATTTCCAAGCATCACCCTCATAACTCGCTTAGTCATCGTTGTTTTTATTTTTATATTGTTGTTAATTTTAATATGTTGTTAATAAACTTATTGTTGAATTTATAAAAAAAAAGACAAGACTTTACCTTCGCAACGAAAGCAGAACAGCACAAAAAAGAGAGCGCTCTCCCATGTAGTCTTTTTGGACTTTCAATAAGCGCGTATTTTTCATATCCGGGTAATTAAGTGAGAGATTGTAATGACGGAAAGCGCGACTCGATTCACATCACAGTATAGTCGTTCGCAATTTTATTTATAGAGCAACTCTTTCCGGTGCGATTATGACCAGTAATTAGGTGTAATTGAGACATAAGATTTATGATATCAGATTGCACTGTTTCAACTTTAAAACAAGCAAAACAATATTAAAATAAAAGTAGATAATTAGGTCTGTAAATCACGTCTAAAGCAGCAGCAGTTTATATAAAAATGCAATCAGAAATTGATAATTTAAGTATCAAAGCCGATAGGAGATTGATTTCGTGGAAGCCGAAGAATATTAGAAATGAATGACGGTTTTGTTAACTTTGAAGAACACGCGTATATTAACATTCATCTAACTACACGTGAATATCCGATGGCTTAGGAATAATTTGGAGGAACTTTTATGTCTTTAACACAAATACACCCTTTAGTTATATTAAGATATAACTGAAGAACATATCTGTGTTTAAGCATATTAGACTATTTATTTATTAGTCGGGATCGTAGTCAAGACTTCGACAAAGTCCAAATTCGCATCAGCAGTCTTTCGAGCATCAGGGATGACAGCATATTCAGAGTTTAAAGAAATACAGGCACAAAGTAGTGCACTGGGGCCACTATTCTACCTGAGGCATCAATGACATAAACGGACCTAGAAGAAGAAATAATAGGCACCTTTGCTGATAATTAAGCCGTTGTAGCAATCATGATATTACAATTCTGATTCAGAGCACTCGTTCTTTTGGGGTGGGCATTACCCCAAAAGAACGAGAGTCTTTTAATTATAAAAGAGCGAATTGGGACGAGTATCGGAGGTATTTGGAGGAATATTCAGATGTTGAACGAGCTTGAAGCGTGCAATGTGGTTGACGGTCCCAAGTAAGTGACGGTGCTCCCGTGGGAGTCCCCCTTAGTGAAATGAAGAGTGCTGGGATGTAATTGACAGGAGAAAAGCGGATTGCCATAATCTGAAGCTCCATTTTACACAAGAGAATTACTTGACGGCTGTTACTAGAAGAATCTTTTGAAGGAAAATAAGAGGTAAATCTTTTCGAGCGTTAGGTAGCTGCCTTTGTCTACTAAGGCAGCTACCTATCGCTCGAAAAGATTACCTCTTATTTTCCTTCAAAAGATTCTTCTAGTAACGGCAACAATCTTTTTTTCTTATCAGTGTTACTGAGGTTTGGAGGAAGGTGAAACGATTTAAGAACTCATTTAATACGAGAAGAACACTCTGGGCGGCGAGTGGAGTACATAATTCCTTTCCTCATTGTATTCGTTCTGAGGGGATCCATAGCACTTGGTAAGAGGGTGGTTCTTACCAAGTGCCATGGATCCCGTCAGAATGAATACTATACGAATTCAGACAAAATTCTAATTCATTCATGGAAAATTCTCTAAGCATGGGAAGGGGATCTTCCTATGCTTAGAGAATTTTCCATGAATGAATTAGAATTTTGTCTGAATTCGTATAGTATTCCATGAACGAATTAGCCTGGAATCGTGTCCTGGCGAGGATGGACTGGTCTATTCAACATATAGGCATTTCTGAATAGTTCTGGATAGTTGGCTGGAGGGTAGCATAGCTACAGACACTAGGCCTCAAAATGGGCCCATTGTGAAACCTCCCTTATGGCCACTCACTCGTCCCACCAGTCAATTTTGCGTACGAGCTGCAAAACTCTGGCGGGTGAGGAGTTGTCAATGCTGGTCTACTAGGCCAGCACTCCCCTAGTATTAGATGCCTAGTGTTTACTAGATCTGGGCAGAGGCACATTACGTGCTCTGCTGTTTCTAGTTCTTCATTGCACCCTCTACATAACGGGCTGTCTACCAGACCCATCGTGTGTAGGTGTTTGTTTAGCCGGCAGTGGCCAGCTAGGATATTGGTCACATATAGGCATTTACCGAAACATTTTTCTTGTATATTTGACAAGATATGGAATGGAGAACACCCACCCTTCTCATTAAAATTAATGCTGGTTAACCCTATTCTAAAACCCTACAAACCCAGTAATGTCGCCTCCAGTTATCGTTCTATAGGCTTGTTCTGTATTGTGCTAAAAAATAATTGAGACCACAGTCAGGTTGGAAGTAGGGGATTGAAAGTAGTTCGGATTCTCAGAATAAGAGAACGTGGCGTTTTATAAACCATTGCTAGCTTTCATTACGTTGTAGAAATTCATAGTTTCAAAGGTACGATTTCTAAAACCAGATGTTTCCAATTTATATAGGAAGATATCTTTTATAGGTTTTTTCGAATAATTTAAAATTTCTCAATTCAGAGCTCTAATAGTTATAGGCGTCCTCAGTACGGATTGGGGAGCGAGAGTTCAAACCCTGTTGTGGGCGAAATTTTACTTTTCACAGTTTTTCAAAGGTTTTCTGTGTGCACCCACCTCTTAGCAATCTACATATCTAAATGTTGATGGTATTAGATCCCATCAGTGTAGCTCAGCTAGAGACGATGAATTCACACAATATCTCGAGTGGTTATATACAAAAATAGTACATCTAATTGATGTGGTGCCGCCAGATGGCGTTTAACTTTCCTCCTAGGGGGTTAGTTGTACTATTTTTCTGTGATGTTAAGATAAATACTGCTATGAGCTTCTCCTTTTGTCAGCGAAAAAGCCATCGAGCTAATAGCTATAAAGATTAAAGTATGTTTTTTTTAATTAAGAATTATTAAAACAGTACAACTTACCCTCGTAGAGCTGAGCTACACTGACGAGATCTAATAAGATCGAAATCTAGATATGTAGATTGCTAAGAGGTGGGTTCACACTTATATATGTTTTATAAGAATTATTAGTTCTCTTTATTTCCGTATTTAAAAATACTGTGACTTTTTAGGGATTGTCTATAGGAAATATGTTGTTAGTCATTTAAAATAAAACCTAAATCATTACATATAAAGGTAAGGGGAACAGCACCATCTAATACCGGTGTACATATAAAACATATGTAGCTTCCTCATCCTGTGTAAATTAAACGAGATCGCCAATAAATGCCATTACTAAGCGAGCATTTCCCGCGTCGTGTAAAATGTAAGTCGGTCTATTAATTTTAATATCCTGAACGTAATATTACAACAGGAAACCAACTAATAATTAGCATAGTATAATCATAATTGTCCTTATGTAATCAATCATCATTTACATATGTATACAAAGTGTACTGATTAATTTCTGATATTAAAATGTAAACAAATGATTACAATAACACTATATTATTATTATAACCTTTGCTAATAACATAATACATACTATAGCATACATTATATTCCAAAATTCATTAATGCTCTTCTAAAAAAAACAAATTTTGGATATTCAACGAAAAAATCTGCTATATTAACTCGATTCTATAAGATCAGACTAGTCTTTAACCCATGACAACCAAATGAACAACAGTTGGTATTCCTCACGCTATACGGACGCTAGTGTAATACTGCCTTATGTCAAATGTCACAAACTTGCCAAGAGTGACAGGATTATAACCTATTACACTATCTTAACGTCACTTTGGACAATTTTGTGACATTTGAGATAAGCCAGTATTACACTAGCCTTCGCAATACAAACAACAGTTGTTTAGTTTTTTTGCCTTGGGTAACAGACCAGCCTGAACTTACAGAATAGACCCCTAGATATTTTCTACATTGTAGCCTTGTTACACAAATAATTGTATATATATATATATATATATATATATATATATATATAAGTGTGAACCCACCTCAATCTACATATCTAGATTTATTATTAGATCTCATCAGTGTAGCTCAGCTAGTGAGGATGAATTCACACAAAATCTCGAGTGGTTATTTACAAAAATAGTACAACTAACCCCCTAGGAGGAAAGTTAAACGCCATCTGGCGGCACCACATCAAATAGCAATGCACACCCATATGGTAATAACCGTCAACATGCTCATGCCATCAGGATCTCCGGGTAGTGCCCTCTAGGGAATATTCCAACAGAATGCTTGAGATATCAGCACAAGGACAATCCTGTAAAACATATATAAGTGTGAATCCACCTGTTAGCATGGCATGAACATGTTGACTGTTATTACCATATGGGTGTGCATTGCTAATTGATGTGGTGTCGGCAGATGGCGTTTAACTTTCCTCCTAGGGGGTTAGTTTTACAATAATTATATAAAATTTGGTGTATGCGGTCGTGAAGAAAATGCGGTTGTGAAATAGATGCGGCCGTGAAAGGTTTATTGATGTTTTATGATTGACATACCTAAAAGTGCTAATTATATCATGATCGTCTAAAAATGTATGTTGTTTCTTACTTATTACTTATATTATAAGGATTTATGTACAAATTTCGGTATACTATCAAGTAGTCATCACGAAAAACAACTCAGTTAACTATCCGTGGTTTAGTTTAGTGGCCTGTACAATTTTAAAATATAGGGCGGTCACGTTAATGAGTGCAGGGTCTACAAGCTAACGATGACAATGGTCAAACCAGACTGGATGGTGAAGAGGACAGAAGCGGGTGTATTTAGAATGGGAAAAGGGACGAGGAAGTAGATTTTCATGCTAGCGATAATGGAAAAGGAAGTGCTGGAATGCAAAGAATTCCATATACTGTACTAGATTATTCCTAGGAACTGAGTCATATGCTACTTTCAGATTCACAAGTACAATGTATGCGGTCCTTGTTAATCTGAAAGTAGTATATGACTCAGTTACTTGACAGATAGTCAAACAGTGTTGAGAGCTTTATTGGCGATTCATGCCGGCTAATACTCCATCTGGTGGCACGAAATGAACTACATTTAGTAGGGAATTTGTTTGCATAACATTTGTTTTTTCATCTTATACATGACTATAGAGCCAAGGTTATACTATTTATACCTTAAAAGTACATAAACAATCGCGCATTATTGTAGAAGTGGCTGGAATCATATGATTTCAGTGCAATCAGCTGATCAAACAATAACAAAGAACCGCTGTTTACCTACTACTTTGAAGAAAACGGTTAACGTTTGAATCGCGAATACTTCAGCGTGAATAACTCTAGAGTGGGTGGGGGATGGAAGAAAGGCGAGTGAATGGTTCAGAGATAATTTGGGCAAGGAAAATTGCAAAAGGCTGGCGTGGTAGAGGAAGTGGGCTAGTGACTAGAGACTTGTCCCTCTCTAGGTATATTGTTATTTTTATGCTTACATTTTAGTATTATATATTATGCTAAGTTGAATTTTGTGTCTGTGCGAAATAAAAAAAATTCAAAATAAAGGTTTCTTGTAAGGAATATTAATTATTATTAATAATATCAATAATAATAACTACAATTATAATTATGTTTTAAGTTTCATACACACAATAATTGGTACAAACAGAATTACTATCCATATTTAAATAATTAGATATTTATTTTTATTTTTATTTATTTATTAACGCTATAATTAGCATTTTCATTTTTATTTATTTATTAACGCTATTATTAGCATTTACAACATACATGTATATATACAAAACAGATATTATCGTAATATAATCCGAATACTAGTAATTAAATTAATTATTAATGTTCTTTATCAATAAATTTTCTCTTTTTTTCTTTTATTGCACAAAGCATATGTGAATCTTTTGTCTATATTTTGTTTTATACCTTATACTTGCGCCGCAATAACTATTTTTGGACGACAGGAAAGTATTATAAAATAATTAACATATGTCGTGCTCGTCGTAAATTATAATGCTGTTTGTTTATCGACTATCGCGGGATATAATTTACGCGAGAAGTCGAGAATTAATATCGCCGATTTCAAATGCTCGCGGAGAAGAAACTTTAATGAACTAGAACAGCGCTTTCTATTAAAATCACAATATATAATTATTGTTGTCGAATGAAATTTAATTTAGAATCATGATTAATTAGATTAGTGCGATTTATGGATATATTGGACCGATCATAAACATTCTATAATCCATTTTTCTCTCTTCTGTACACCTTAAAAATGGTTTTAGATGTGTGGTGTTGCGGCTTAGGCGACGATATATTGATTAATTGAAAGGAAATATATTTATTAAATGAACCTTTTCAATTTATTGGCCAAATCATAAAAGGAACTCGCATAAAACATCCATTAAAAATTACTGACTGGTCTAAGCCTGTTAAGAGTCGATTTTCTGGTAATACGGCAAGGGCAGTGAGCATCTAAAGATCGTTTTAGACAACACAATTTCTTGACTTAAAAGTTAGTCAAGATACGAGACAATCTAAATTGTCTCGTAACATACAGCAAATTATTTGAAATATTGAATTGGATAGTAGATCGAATGGAAAAATATAACGCGTTCTATTTATAAAGGACAAATTGTATGGGAGGAGGATATATGAAATTTCTTGAACAACTTTGGAGCTAAGAAATTGTTTTGTCTAAAGCCCGTATGACATTGTCTAGTTTCTTATATCGTTTTATATATAAGAATTGATATATTAAACTGTATAACTATTTCTAAATGGAAAATTAACATTGTGTATTACGGTGTTGTTATTGTTAAGTGAATTTATTATTATTCCGCCGTTATATAATTTTCTACATGTGTGTATGACACTATGTAGTTTGTGTCTGCATCGAAAACGATATAAGAAACTAGATAATGTCATACAGGCTTTAGACAAGACAATTTCTTAGCTCCAAAGTTGTTCAAGAAATTAATTCATATATACTTTGTCCTTGACAAATAGAATACGTTATGTTTTTCTATTCGATCTACCATCCAATTCAATATTTCAAATAATTTGCTGTATGATACGAGACAATTTAGATTGTCTCGCATCTTGACTAACTTTTAAGTCAAGAAATTGTCTTGTCTAAAACGACCTTAGATGTTCACTGCCCTTGCCGTATTACCAGGAAATCGACTCTTAACAGGCTAATGCCAATATTCACCAACATCACATAAATATTATAGGACCCATAAGCTATTCAATATAGAAATTGAAAAAGTCATTATGACAGAAATGGTCAAAATAAATGCCAACACCTTGAATCGCGCTTGTGATTGGAGCTTTGATGACACATTTTCTTTAATTTGTCATTGTTTCCAATAGAGCGAATATAAAGTAACTACATTCCCTAGATAATGTATTTGTTGCTATATAGCCATTTTCGAGCTCAAAAATGGCTAGATGTTAGCCGAAACTAGTTGCAAAGTGTAACTGAAGTGTGATAAAAAAAACAAAGTAAAAAATTGTTTTATTTATCCTTTAAGGATGTATAAATTGTATTATAATTTTAATTATTAGTTTGTCTCATCAAAATATCAATCAATAACTTCTGTGTGATTTTTATGTAATACGACAAAGGTAGTGAAAACCCTCATTTCAATTAATAAGAGCAAAGTAATTAACTGTCTTTCATAAATTCGTCTTTTGTGAAAGACAGTATTCAGTTCAATTCAGAGACAGTTCTTCTTTTTAATTAATACGAGTGAAGTATTAATTAAAAACAAGATTTTTATCATCCGTATTATCCAAAAATCTACTTGCTAAATAGTTTTCTTTTTTCAAAAACCACCCTACTACTTATAATATTATATTACACTCCTATTATTTTTAGAAAAAAAAGTAATTATTATTAGGAAAACTAATCTTGTATCAATTTTCATTTGTCGTTAGCCGAAATAGGTTTGCTTAACAATATTCGTATGATAAAGTAAACATGCAATTTCATACAATTATCAGCGCCAGAAAGTATTGGTATATTTTCCTTGATGAGAGATTATTAGATTACTATAGGCAATTATATTGTTGGTAAGTGAAATTTGTAGCATACCGTTGTAATACGTAACTATTCAAATTTCTAATAGTGTAGAAATGGTTACCTACAATAAAAGCAGGTTATAGCGAAATTGGAGATTGTTTGTATAATATCCCTTTATATAAAAACGATGTCCATGTAGTAGTAATCGGCAAAACTTGAAAATGCCTAGAGCTTAGGCTAAACTAGTTGTTTTATACAATAAATAAGTGGTAAAAACCATATTAGTTTTATTCAGCTTCTTCATTGAAAATTAATTATTACAACATAGACGCCACGACCATTCAATTTCTAAAATGTTACAACAAAATGAAATACCTAGGAGTAGCACTGACAGAAGACGGAAAAATGAAAGGTGAACTTAGTAACAGAATAAACAACACAGTTAAAACATACCACGCAAATGTTACAACTAACCCCCTGGGAGGAAAGTTAAACGCCATCTGGCGGCACCACATCAATTAGCAATCCACAATTGATGTAGTGCCGCCAGATAGCGTTGAACTTTCCTCCTAGGGGGTTAGTTGTAAATTTTTTTATTAAAACCACTCGAAATATTGTGTGAATTCATCCTCACTAGCTAAGCTACACTGATGAGATCTAACAAGATCGAATTCTAGATATGTAGATTGCTAAGAGGTGGATTCACACTTATATACATTCAATTTCTGTAATTTGTGTTTTATTTTACTGTCATTACACAAATGTAAGTTGTGGGTTCGAATTCTCGTCGATGGTAGTATAGTAGCCTTATTTTAATTGATTATTATTATTTAATTACTTTCAAATAGTTCAAATGCTCGTTGTCTGTAGCTTGGTGAATCAATCAACTTTTTGATAAAAACTAAAATTACCATCAGTTCAAAAAATTAATTAACAACCAATTTTTTGAATGTATAGTCATTTTCTTCCATCAGAACTTTAAAATAGTTTCAAATGCCTGTTGTCCGTAGCTTGATGAATAAGTTAACTTTTATTCATCAAGCTACGGACAACAGGCATTTGAAACTATTTTAAAGTAATTAAAGGGCTGAATTGGCTGAATAGTCCAGTTATAGAGAAGTCGGGCACTTCATCTAGTATATAATAGTATTGTTAATTCAATAAATATAGTGAAAACAAATACACTAATACGAATTTCAATTATAAAACAATTTGATAAATTTCAAATCATACCTATACATAACATGATAGTTAATTTGGTGCAGTTAAAGTGGAGATAAGTATTTCAGAAAGCATCACAACTGAGACAATCAATATTAGTGTTTAGGGAAAAGTTGAATTATGAACTAATAATAGCCATATTGTAATAATATGTAAATATATGTAGGCCGCTACGGCTATTAAATTAACACATGTAATTAACTCGGAAGAAAGCGATGCTAACTTCTATAATAATTAAACGGACGTATTTGCAGAGGAATGTCCGATGCGCATCAGGGAAAACGTGCATTCAATGCGAACGAAATTAACGTATCAACGAACGTATCAGGATGAAAACAGCACAATAAAAATTACATATACATCTGTTTTATAATATTAAGCAATATATTGTACTTGTTAAGTCGTGTAGACTTTTAGTAGACAGGTGGTTTGATATACAAAGAAATGTATTGTATTATAAAAATATGTCTGTACAAACTAATATGATTACATCTTTTTCCAATTATGTTATAAAAAAAAGCCATTTTTCTGTTATTCTTAGGAATATCACCTAAGAATAACAGAAAAATGGACCGAATATAAAAAAGGTAACATATAGACAAAACATCCGAATAGAACCAATAAACGAAAAAAAAATAGGACAGTTCAGATGGTTAGGGCATTTTAAAGTAATTAGCTGAATCGCTATTTGAATAGCGCAGTTCTAGAGAAATCGGGTACATATCGCACACCGAGATGACAAATGTCGTAACTTAATATATAACAAAAATAAATAGAGATAAGTGCATTTTAACGATTGAAATAGTTCTAACAGTTTTACCATTGAGTATAATGTTATCTATTATTTTTTTTAATAATAATTGGGTTTAAAAGTAACAACTAACCCCCTAGGAGGAAAGTTAAGCGCCATCTGGCGGCACCACATCAATTAGCAATGCACACCCATTGAATTCATCCTCTCTAGCTGAGCTACACTGATCTAATAAGATCAAAATCTAGATATGTAGATTGCTAAGAGGTGGGTTCACACATATATGTTTTAATTCGGTTTAATCTAAACGCAAATATATATATATATATATATATATATAGATATATATATATATATATATATATATATATATATATATATATATAAGTGTGAATCCACCTCTTAGCAATACACAACGATAGCAGAGCAACAAGAAGCAACTACATAAGGAGACCAAGAAATACATGAGACGAGAGATAAAGCAAAAAGAAAAAAAAAATAAAATGGAAGGAGATTAAACAATTATCACCAAACATGAAGTAATGGAGGGATTCGGGGTCACATCCAATCGACAGGACGAATCCCCAAGCTGAGGGCTGAGTCTCAACAGATTGCGTGCTAGGGATTGGGGCTTGCAATTGTTCCCCATGAACGAGGAATTCCCAGTAAGCGCGAGTCTACACACAACCGTGCCCCGGACAAGAAATATAAAAAATCAGACAATGTATAATAATTGTATAATCATATTTAAACAAACATGTACGTGTTGATCATATATAGAAGAACTGTTAAAATAACTTTCCACAAAAGTGTATAGTTTACGCTACTATTTCATCGAACAACGTACATGCCAAATCAGCTTTAATCGAACCAGCTCCTCTTCTATATCAATTTGTTCAAAATGCATATTTCTGCATTCTCTAAATCGCCCGGTATCTCTAAGGGACAAAAACGATTTGAATATTTTGTTTTTTAATACAAATCGTAATTGCTAATCTACCTGCAGAGGTACTCAGCTATATTGATATCTCTCAATTTATGACCATTGAAGACCTCAAACGCGTCAATACCATGTGTAATATCAGAGCACATCTGCCTAAGCCTACAAAATTTGGTTAAATTCAATTAGGGCATTTATTGTTATCGAAAATATTTACATTGAAGTCCATTTCCCGTCTAACAGTGTCGGTACGTGCAAGGTATCACCAGAAATTGTAGACACAATAATATGGTTGTAGTAATCACGCAAATCATAACTATCAATAAAAATTTATGAGTATTATTAAGGGCCATTCATTATTATGAATGGCCCTTTTCAATACAAGCAGTACTGTATAGCAAGGAAGTGGTAACGTAGCGGTAAGTGAAATTTTACACATATATACAAATTCAAAAAATACTAGAAAAACACATTGAAAGCAGCATTAGAGAAATAGAATATCAAAGCGGTTTCGAGCAGGCAGATCATGTATTGACAATATATTTGTTTTACAACGGTAAAACCGAAAACCAGAAATCTTCCTACGCATCTGCTATTTATAGACATTGAGAAATCCGGATACAAGAAGACCCGCCGGTCGACCACCCAAATGATGGAACGACATCTCGATATTG
Source organism: Lordithon lunulatus (assembly GCA_963942505.1). NCBI lineage: Eukaryota > Metazoa > Arthropoda > Insecta > Coleoptera > Staphylinidae > Lordithon > Lordithon lunulatus. The sequence goes on from OZ012670.1 coordinate 55,868,231, forward strand.
GGATCACAAGAAGGGAACTAGTTGGCTAATAATAGGACTTGTCCTAAAACAAGAAGAAGAAGAAGAAGAAGAAGAAGAAGTAGAAGAAGAAGAAGAAGAAGAAGAAGAAGAAGAAGAAGTAGAAGAAGAAGAAGAAGAAGAAGAAGAAGAAGAAGAAGAAGAAGAAGAAGAAGAAGTAGAAGTAGAAGTAGAAGTAGAAGAAGAAGAAGAAGTAGAAGTAGAAGTAGAAGTAGAAGTAGAAGTAGAAGTAGAAGAAGAAGAAGAAGAAGAGAAATCCTTCGATACAATACCCTAGAATAAACGTATCAAAACATTGACAACGATAGGTCTTAATACTGTAGAACGACGACTTATCAGAAACATATATAAAGAGGCAAGAAGTTCAGTCACGATAGGAAACACATTTTCGCACCCATTCCGCACAATAAAAAGACCAAAGTCTTGTTTTCCTAGCAAGCGCTGTCGATAAATACGGCCGTTTTTGACGTCATTTACACATTACAAGATACGTTTTAAGTACATGTAATTGAATAACTCACCAGATTCTAGTGTAATTCATGACATGTTCTCAATACTTTGAAGTTACTGCTCTCTGGCTTACCAGATTTATTTAAATATACATAAAAGAAATGTGTGAAGTCAAAATACGGCCGCTTTTGTCGATATCGCTTCCTAGGAAATCAAGGATTTACCCCCATATTTACAGACGTTCCATAAATTGCTCAAAAATAACCTCTCTGGAGTCTCTTCGAAATAGAAGAAAAATGCACACATTAGGATAGCTACAAAATTAACTTTCCAAGTCATAAATCGCAACAGATATTAAGCTAATACTAGCTGTTACTAAAGAGATACCAAATCCCAGAAGGCGAACAAATATGCCTTGAAAAACTTACTTTAAGAACCCAAACTTGCAAAGTCTTGTTAACCCATCATCAAGCTCAATTTTTACCAAAATAGGATCCTTTATATTATACTCGGTTATATTTCGAAACACCGACTCAACCTAGAAAACACAGCTTAAACTCAACACAATCAGGACCTCTAAGTAGTTACATTTTTGGCAACAGCTAGACACGCAGCGCATTTCATACAAGCTGCCGCTGGTCTAACAAGACCCTCGTAAGGATTTACATCTACGACGGGTATAAACGAACAGCACTCAATATCAATGTGGTTGGGGACAGGCTCCAATTCGTCCAGCTCTACAGCAGGAGCTTCTATAATATCTGTAGTTTGCAATGGCGGCGTCTTCCTGGCGGTTCTCCGACTCTCCCCGCAATTGAATTGCAGTAAAAGTACCAGGATTGTAAAAAGTGTGTAAATGATAAACATTGTGTTTTGTATACTGAGAATTTTGACGGAATACGACAATATGTATTGTTGTATTCCAAAAAATACAGACTGTCGCTTCTTGACACAGCCGTCAAAATTCTCAATATACAAAAGACAATGTTTAGCATTAACTGCCATTTCTAGAGTGTATGCAAAATGTTTGAATGTTGGAGAATGTCGTGCAAAGTCTATATGGAAATGCATCAAACCTCGATTGAAATATGACTTACTGACATAAGTGCCATATTACGATGGCAATGGCCGCCGAGCCTGGAGGCAGGGTACCGGAAGGCGAAACTACTCGCTATACACCCGGATTATATATATATATATATATATATATATATATATATATATATATATATATATATATATATATGCGACCAAATATAGCAATAAACTACAACAAGATAAGATCATACAAACTTAGATAAGAAGAAACAGCAATACTATATATGGACAAAATGGAGATGAAGATAGAAGTGACCAACGATAGAGAAGAAGTAGAGGAAATGTGGAATAACCTAAAGAAAAATATGCTTGAGACAGCAAAAGAGACGTGTGGTACGAAGAAAAGCACAAACAAGAAATAACAGATAGCCTGGTGGTCGGAGTACATACGTGAGAAAACAAAAGAAAAGAAAAAAGCATGGCAAAGATACCTAAACGACAAAAATAGCGAAAACGACCAAAAATGCAGAGATATATATCCACCGAGGACGATGTTTGAAAATCTCGGCCTGAGGTACATCCACAGTCAAAAAGTTACAGTGACTTAAATCTGGCGAAATCTCTTAATATTTTAAGATAAGTCTCCCATATTATTACATATTATTACATACTATTAGTTGATAGTTGTTTTTCAAATGTTGTTAATTCTCTAATACAGTCCAGCGAGTTTCTAGGAAATTATTCTAATGTTCTGCACCGATCACAGCCATCATAAATCTGCTCTATATGTGTAGAACGTTTAACGAGTTAAACATAAAGGAAACAACTGACCGGTGAACCTGCTGTTATGCTCGCAGGAGCAGAAGCTGCGAAGAAAGTGGCCGCTGGTCTAATAATTCCGGCGCCATAAAAGTCTCTAACAATGTAATTAACGGCAGGCGACAGGCGTTATATAACCGGTTTTCAATTTATTTTATTAAAACTGCGACAATAATTCTATAGTGAGAGAACGAGCGGTTTTCTAATCAATTGCACGAATAATAAATATAATAGTATACAGGAAGAACAATTAAGATATCGAATTTTAAAGCACATATTCCTGCTGTTCAATTTTCCCTCAACTAGTCATAGACCAGGTTTCAATTACAGTCAACTGTATCAACGAATACAGCTGTTTGAATTTCTATTTCTCCTTCAATCAAGTTAAAGGGTCGTGCACCTGGATGAGGTACAATTGTGCGCATAGGGAGCGGCTTGCACGACAAATGGAACAAGAAACAATAAGCCCGGAGCAGCACTTATAAATATATAAACGAAAATAGCTCTAGTGTTCATCACGACTGTCACAAGTGCCTGAATCTGGCATTTATTCAAACTATTAAGATATAGAATTTTAAAGCCCATATTCTTGCTGTCCAATTTTTCATCAACTGATCATAGACCAGGTTTAGATTACAGTCAACAGCACGACACGGATACAGCTGTTTGAATTTCTATTTCTCCCTGAATCAAGTTTTGCGGTCGTCCACCAAGACGAAGTAGAATTGAGCGCATCGCTCCTTGCATGACAAATGGAACAAGAAACAATAAGTGCGGAGCAGCACACATTGATAAACGAAAACAGCTCTAGTGTTCATCACAACTGTCACAAGTGCTTAAATCTGGCATTTATTCAAACAATTAAGATATCGAATTTTAAAACCCATATTTCTGCTATTCAATTTTCCGTCAACTAATGATAAACCAGGTTTAGATTACAGTCAACAGATCGACACGAATACAGCTGTTTGAATTTCTATCCCTCCTTCAATCAAGTTTTGCGGTCGACCACCGGGACGAGGTAGAATTGTGCGCATCGCTCCTTGCATGACAAATGGAACAAGAAACAATAAGTCCGGAGCAGCACACATTGATAAAGGAAAACAGCTCTAGTGATCATTACGACTGTCACCAGTGCCTGAATCTGGCATTTATTCAAGCAATTAAGATATCGAATTTTAAAGCCCATATTATTGCTGTTCAATTTTCCATCAACTGATCATAGACCAGGTTTGGATTAGTCAACAGATCGACGAATACAGCTGTTTTAATTTCTATTTCTCCCTGAATCAAGTTTTGCGGTCGTCCACCGAGACGAAGTAGAATTGAGCGCATCGCTCCTTGCATGACAAATGGAACAAGAAACAATAAGTCCGGAGCAGCACACATTGATAAACGAAAACAACTCTAGTGATCATTACGACTGTCACAAGTGCCTGAATCTGGCATTTATTCAAACAATTAAGATATCGAATTTTAAAGCCCATATTCCTGCTGTCCAATTTTCCGTCAACTGATCATAGACCAGGTTTGGATTACAGTCAACTGTATCGACGAATACAGCTGTTTGCATTTCTATTTCTTCCTCAATCAAGTTTTGCGGTCCTCCACCGGGACGAGGTAGAATTGAGCGCATCGCTCCTTGCACGACAAACGGAAGAAGAAACAATAAACCCGGAGCAGCACACATTGATAAACGAAAACAGCTCTAGTAATCATCACGACTGTCACAAGTGCCTAAATCTGGCATTTATTCAAGCAATTAAGATATCAAATTTTAAAGCCCATATTCCTGCTGTCTAATTTTCCGTCAACTAATCATAAACCAGGTTTAGATTACAGTCAACAGATCGACGGATGCTGTATCCGTCGATCTGTTGACTGTAATCTAAACCTGGTCTATGATCAGTTGAGGGAAAATTAGACAGCAGGAATATGGGGTTTAAAATTCGATATCCTAATTGTTTGAATAAATGCTAGATACAGGCAACAGCTGTTGTTGGAATTTCTATTTCTCCCTCAATCAAGTTTTGCGGTCGTCCACCGGGACGAAGTAGAATTGTGCGCATCGCTCCTTGCACGACAAATGGAATAAGAAACAATAAGCCCGGAGCAGCACACATTGATAAACGAAAACAGCTCTAGTTATAGTTCATTACGACTGTCACAAGTGCCTGAATCTGGCATTTATTCGCAGCTAGTATTCATCTTATTCCAACCAGTTTAATTTATTTTTTTGTATAAAAAATCTATCTCACAAATTATAATTAACAAAATTGATTCATTTAATAATCTCACAGTCCACAACTTCCGTTACATATTACAAATTAATCGATTCTTTTAATGATGCAACCGTCAAATTTGCGAAAGTTTCATTAAAAAAACGCCCCTTTTCACATCGGCACAGAGTGATTTACTTTCGTTTCACAATAACATATTCCCCATAGGCATGCAAATGCGCGTTGCATAAGCGCGTGATATTTAGGGACGAACCTTTCCGCACAGCAGCCGTTTTTCCCAGGCACTGTATTGTGTCGTATTTCTTCCTGGGAAACACTCGACGGAAAAATGCAGGCGTGCATGCCCCAACGCGAGCTATCTACCATCTCTAGATGGACCGATGCAAATGAGGGCCCATTCAATTGCTCGATCAGGAAATTGCAATTAGACGCTGCATGGTATTTTGCATCGCAATGCAAACAGAAGCTGAGAGAACCAGCAGGATGAGTGTGAATGTATGATTAATGTGGATTTTATTGTAATTGTTATTCTGTGTATGTAATCATGTAGGATTATTAGTATAATTAGTAATCATTCAATTTAAATTTTAAATTAGTTTAGTTAACAAATTTGTAACAACAAAAACTATCCCGGAAAAGATATGAGTAAACTACTTGAAACAGATGTTCGAAGAACACCAGAAAACACCACCGATGGCAGAAACAATTACCCGCATAAACCATAAACTACAAACAGATGTTCGAAGAACACCATAAAGCACCACCGATGACAGAAACAACTACCCGCATAAACCATGAACTACAAACAGATGCTCGAAGAACACCAGAAAGCACCACCGATGACAGAAACAACTACCCGCATAAACCATGAACTACAAACAGATGTTCGAAGAACACCAGGAAGCACCACCGATGACAGAAACAACCACCCTCATAAACCATGAACTGGTAGAAAAATACACCAAGGAATTAAACAACTGAAAAGCTCTTGGGACAGGGTTGGCGAACCTTTTTCAGTATGCGTGCCAAAAAAATAAAAACCTTATTTATAAAATCACTGACGTGCCAATAATATTGATAATATTAAAAATCACAATTAATACAAATAAGATCAAAACAAACGTTTGCAGAATTTTATTAAATTGTACCAGCAAATTTTTCATACGTGCCACGTGGTTTACCACCCTTGGCCTAGGGCGATAGATGAGTGAATATTAATTGCAAGGTTTAGGTGTGAGTGTGTGGAAAGGCGAGGTAAACTAAAGGAAATGTAGGTGGTGTGGAGAAGGTAGGAACAAGTGGGAACATTGATTTTTTCGCGTGCCAGCAAATTGTTCATGCGTGCCACCACTAGCACATACGTTCGCCACCGTTGGTCTAGGGCGATAGATGAGTGAATATTAATTGCAAGGTTTAGTTGTGGGTGTGTGGAAAGGCGAGGTGTAGGTGGTGTTATGTATTTTTTTGTTTCTTGCTCTAGATGTATTAGCATTGTGTATTGGGGGAGGAGTGTATTTTTTGAGTAGTATGCCAAATAAAGGTCCTTCTTACATCTACCTTGTAGAGGATTGTAATTTTTCAGTATGCGTGCCAAAAAAATAAAATCCTTATTTATAAAATTACTGACTTCTTGCTCTAGATGTATTAGCATTGTGCATTGGGGGAGGAGTGTATTTTTTGAGTAGTATGCCAAATAAAGGTCCTTTTTACATCTACCTTGTAGAGGATTGTAAAGGTCATTTTAGGCAAGACAATTTCTTAGCTCAAAAGTTGTTCAAGAAATTATTTCATATATCTTCCTCCCATACAATTTGACCTTGACAAATAGAACGCGTTATATTTTACCATTCGATCTACCATCCAATTCAATATTTCAAATAATTTGCTGTATGATACGAGACAATTTAGATTGGGTCGCATCTTGACTAACTTTTGAGTCAAGAAATTGTCTTGTCTAAAACGACCTTTAGGATGCCAATAAAGGTCAATTTAAACAATCCGGATATCCTGAAGTGCTAAAACATTTTACAGGATTACAATCCTTACACACAATACAATCAACTGTGAACATCAATGATTGTCTGGTGCATGCAGAACGTTTAAACATTGTGCAACCTCTGTCAGCAATTCACACGTCGTGACCGCAACATTTCTACAAAATATTCCTATTTCCCTCACGTCGGAAGTAAATCAGTGCAAAATTGTGCAACGTGCCGCAGATAGATGCAATTAGCATTATCTAATGGCCGTTAATAATTCCGCGCGCGTTTTAAATTTCCAATAGAAAGGAAACAACGGACGCGCTCTTTCGGTTCCGATATGCAAAACGCCGCGCGATTCTGGAAGTCTGAACGAAGAGGAGCTCCCACAATGGGGGGAGAATTGCGCTTTGTATGGGACGTATAAATAACGGGCAAGTGGTGAAAAAATATCAGTTCACGTTTCGTCCTTTTCACAGTGCACATACAGGCGCATACAACCGCACACACGCTCGCCTTTTCAACTTGCACCACGCGCATCGCATACAGGTTTTATCAACAATGAAAGTCCTAGTAAGTAACATATAAATTATTCACATGGATTTAAGATAATTTAAATTTTTGGATATATAAATGGATTCAAATTAGTCATCAGGTATACTGGTAGTAACAATCAAATTTGATTTAAGGATACAAAAAAAACTTCTATCTTTATTGGATTGAATTCGTTTTTTTATTTATTCTATCTTTATAGCTATCAGCCCGAGGGCATTTCTGCTGGTGAAGGGATAAGCTCAGAGTAGTGTACTCTAGTGTACACTACTCTGAGCTTATCTCTTCACCCTTAATTTCACAGAAATAAAAACATTTCGCCTACAACGTGGTTTGAACTCTAACTCTCCGATGCTCAGTACAAGACTAACGGCGTCTTTAACCACTAGGCCAGGGGTACAGAACCTTTATTGATTTACGTCCCATTTTTCTAAAGAAATGTTTAATAAGGCCATCAAACAATCTTTACTTAGTGATTAATGTGGAAAAAAATAAATATTATCAACTCAAAACTTTATTATTTGCATCCAAAAATATACATTGTGTACAGCAATAGTAATATTATGTCTATTATAATAATAATAATAATACTAATAATATATATATATATATGCACAACACGTCAATGAAATTTTTAACACCGTGGACATGACAGGGATATCCCTTGTGTCTTTTAAGAGTCAATTAAGGCATTACAATGCATAATCTGATTTGTATATATACATGTATGTTGTAAATGCTAATAATAGCGTTAATAAATAAATAAATATTTATATATATATATATATATATATATATATATATATATATATTATCTATTTGCCTTTTACCTTTCGGTATAGGCTATTACATTGTTACTTTTCATAACAATTATTGTTGTTGTTTATAAATTTGTAAATTCTTTCCACTATTTTCTGTTCTTCACCAGTTCTCTTCCTTGCTTGACTGTCTTTTCTTTCTTGATTATTATTTCCTCTATTCTGTTAACCCACTCTTTTCTTGGTCAACCTCTTCTTCTTTTATTTCCAGTTCTTGCTTCCCATACCTGTTTTGTTTGATTCTTTTTGTCCATCCTAATTAAATGTCCCCACCAGTTTAGTTGTTTCTTTTCTATATACTTTTCTATAGCTTCAATTCCCAGTTCTTCTCTGATGTCATCATTTCTTATTCTGTCTCTTCTCCTAACTTGTTTTACTCCTCTGAGATATTTCCTTTCCATTGCCTGTATTCTACTTTTATCCCTCTTCGTTAGTTTCCACGTCTCGCTCCTATATATCAGTATAGGTCTATATATGTTTTTATATATATATATATATATATATATATATATATATATATATATACATATATATATATATATTTATGTTTGTCCTTCTGTTGATCTTCTTTTTTTAATCAGTATATTGCTCAATGCGTGGTATATATTAACTGTGTTGTTTATTCTGTTACTAAGTTCACCTTCCATTTTCCCGTCTTCTGTCAGTGCTACTCCTAGGTATTTGAATTGTTCTACTTGCTCTATTTTGTTGTTCTATCTTTATATTTATTTGTTCTTTCTACTTTCCTATCATCACTTTTGTTTTATTATAATTCATATTCATATTATACTTCTCTAGATGCTTATTCCATACACTCAGGTTGTGCTGCAGATTATCTTAATTTTCTGCTATCACTAGGACATCATCAGCCAATACTCCTTCCGATATTTTTATATATTTTAAAAATACTAATAATAATAATAATAATAATAATGTTTACTTCCAATAAATCACACACAAAAAATCGATTTAGAGAGAGAATCAATCTTTATTTCGTCTATCGGCCAAAGGACTTTCTGCTATATTACATTTGTATACATTACATTTTTATATACAATATTATATTACATTTGAAATCAAATTAATGGGAATGGGTTTGAAACATCATTACCCAATGAGTAGGTTACAAATAAATGCATATACATATTACACAATTATAAATTTATTAATAATGTATACCAAATTATTTCTAGATTATTTTGTCGGCACTCCTAGCTCTGGCCTACAGCGGCGTAATTCACCATGACCATGAGGGCCACAAAGCAACGTCCTACCAAAACATCCACATTGAGCACTTCCACGCCGTACCAACATACGTGAAAAAAGAAGACGCACACCTCCTAGAACACCCGATTTCAAAGGGCAAAACAGAGTCCGAGGTGAAAGTACACCACGGCGATAAGCACGACCATGGCTATGCCATCGCCAGCACCCACTCGGACCTGCACCAAGGCCATGAAGCAGCCGAACACTATGGAGGACACGAGTTAGCCGAGCAACACCAGCTACCAGCTCATTACGAACACCACGAGCTATCTGAATTGCACCAACACGAGGTGCCTGAACACCATGAAGCCGCAGAACACCATGAAATCCCGCAAGAACACCACGAGTTATCCGATGAATCTCAAGCGTATGCCCATTATCAAGCCCAGCACCAGCACCACGAGCAGCCAGCTGAAGCAGCTAGCCACTACCACCACCAGCACGGTTTAGGCCACTACCAGTAACATCGCTCTTGCCGATTAGTTTGAAATAATATTTATTTTTATGTTTGTTTTTTTAATTACCACCGGCGGCCGGCTAAATACTTTCGATTGCCACGAAAGTGCGCCTTGTGCATTCGCGGTGCGTTGCGCTTTCTTTCTTGGCAGGACGAGAAATGCGTGATTGATGCGCGCGTGCGGTGGAGAATCGTAAAGAGAGCCCACGCCGTGTGTTCTTATTGTTTTGTTCCTTTTGAAACTTTTTTTATATACGTATGTTAATTATTTGTAGTTGTGTGTTTGAATAAATAAAAATAATAATGATTTGAATAAATCGTATTGCAAGACTTCTTTTACCTCTAACTAGTAGGGTAGCTCTCTCTACAAACACATGATGAGTCTGGTAGTCAGCCCGTTATGTAGAGGGTGCAATGAAGAACTATAAACAGCAGATCATGTAATGTGCCTCTGCCCAGCTCTAGTAAACATACTAGGGAAGTGCTGGCCTAGTAAGACCAGCATTGGCCACTCCTCACCCGCCAGAGTTTTGTAGCTCGCACGTAAAATTGACTGGTGGGACGAGTGAATGGCCTTAAAGTGAGGTTTAACAATGGGCCCAGTTTGAGGCCTAAGTATCGGTAGCTATGCTACCCTCCAGCCAACTATCTAGAATATGCCTCTGCCCAGCTCTAGTAATCACTAGGCATCTAATACTAGGGGAGTGCTGGCCTAGTATGGTCAACATTAGCAACTCCTCACCCGCCAGTTTTGTAGCTCGCACGCAAAATGGTGGGACGAGTGAGCAGCCTGAAAGGGAGGTTTCACAATAGGCCCATTTTGAGGCCTACGTATCTGTAGCTATGCTACCCTCCAGCCAACTATCCAGAACTATCTAGAACCCACCAATCAACTCTGCGTAGTCGAGTAGAGTAAATTAAGACATAATTTCCAGTAATGGGCACCAAAACAATTGCAGCAATGACCAACGCCAAAAGCCATATACCAAAAAAGACAAACAGATATTTCATGACCTTTTCACATGAAAAGAAAATCTATACCTTCCAGATTAATTAATTAATATTAAATCAAAATTTAAGATATTTTGTATATTTAACAGGGTGATTTACGTATGTACCAGCCACCGCCGATGGTGTCGAAACGAGTGGTTTCAAGAATCGCCCCCCTGCACTTCAGCCTTCTGAGAGTAATCTTGTGACTTTGTCACTAGACATCCTCATCAATGGCAGTAAACACTTATATTACTTTAGCATTTTAGAAGACTGTATCGCATCCCGTAAGGCTTTGGTCTATCTGTAATACACAATGGAGGCCTGTTTGCCTTCTTGTATGCAGATATTTTTCCCAGAGGTCCGGTATAGTTCCTGTCATTCAGTAGGCCTCAACCACGGTCTTATGTGGCCATCGAAAGAGTCCGGGTTATGTACGGCTCAATCAAATAATGCGTCTGTCTATAATTTTTTTGAATTCCGACTTCCTAAATTTGCGGAAATATGTGTGCCTTTTAGAGGCCTGTATCTTATCCCGTAAGGCTTTGGTATATCTGTAATATACAATGGAGGCCTATTTCTCGAGTCATCAGCCTTCTTGTATGCAGATATTTTCCCTAGATGCCCGCTATAGTCCCTGTCCATCAGTAGACCTCAAGCCTCGTCTCATATGTCCTTGTTATCAACTCAGCGAGAGAGTCCGGGTTATGTACGGCTGTATCAGTAATACCTCGCTCTATAATTTTCTTGAATTCCGGCTTCCTAAATTTGCGGAATTATTTGTGCCTTTTATTTAGAGGCCTGTATCTGCTCCCGTAAGGCTTTGGCCTATCTGGAATCTAAAATGGCCTGTTTGTCGAGTCATCAGCCTTCTTGTATGCACGTATTTTTCCCGGAGGCCCGCTATGTATCCCATACATGGAAGCTGACCAATCCAACATTATAGTCAGAGCCCTGTTCCCCAGTGTACATGATGCATCTGGAGCTCAATCTTGCCAAAAGGTCCCAAGGCTCTAAGGAATAGGTTATTGCTACTAGCCACCGGTTACGATACAGCAGAGATCTAGGGCCCGATGGAGTGCTCTCCGAAAATCATAAAAATAACTTTAGAAGAGTTCCCCGAAAATACGCTCCACATGAATAAGGCTCTAGATAGAGGAGTTTTTCCAGCAAGATGAAAACGGGTTAAACTGCTCCTCATCCCAAACCTGTACTCCGTTGGACAGTTCGTGGTCCTTCAGGCCATGCTTGACATCTTGGGAAAGCCGTTAGTATACTTAATGCTTGGAAGCATAACTGCATACACGGAAGATCAAGACGGCCTAGCTGATAATCAACATGGATTACCATTGAGGCTATTGACACAATCATCGCTACCTCACAGAAAGCCCGCGAGGGCTATAAAGGACCCGAGAAATACGTGGGCTTATCACACAGAATGTTAGGAACACAGGAACACCTTTAACACCCCTTCATGGCCGCTAATCATGAGAAGGGCCCTGTCCGTTTGGCTACTACTAGTGACTAGTCAAACATATGCTGACATCTCGCTCATACTAATAGTACTGCGGGACATCAGCATGTGTCACTACTAGTAGTAGCCAAACGGACAGAGCCAAGGTTTCCAGATGTGAATCGAGCTACTAGCGCTGGTGTCACGTGCCCAGCTCACTTACGCAGCACCCGCCTCGGTGGACGCCACCAAGACAAAGCGGAACGTCTGTCCGTTTGGCTACTACTAGTGACTAGTCAAACATATGCTGACATCTCGCTCAAACCAATAGTACTGCGGGACGTCAGCATGTCACTACTAGTAGTAGCCAAACGGACAGGGCCAAGGTTTCCAGATGTGAATCGAGCTACTAGCGCTGGTGTCACGTGCCCAGCTCACTTACGCAGCACCCGCCTCGGCGGACGCCACCAAGACAAAGTGGAACGTCGACAGACTGCTAAGGACACTGCGCACCAGCGCCATACGAATCATCATGGGATACGACGGATGCAGCGGAAGTCCTGGCCGGGACAACTCCTGCTGACCTACTAGTATTGGAGCGGGCAGACATCTTCCGCCGTAAGAGGGCCGGAGAGGAGACGAATAGAGCACGCGAGACAGCATGTGTGGAAATGATGAGGCGATGGCAAGAACGCTGGGACGCCACCCCAAATGCAGAGTGGACCCGAAGGTTAGTGCCCAACATAAAACTATGGATATCTAGGAGGCATAGTGAGCTGGATCACTGGACCACCCAGGCCCTATTCGGGGGTACTGGCATGGGTACCCCTAATTTCTCTTACACATTCCATGGGGATCCTCGTGCGAAATTCGCGCAATTCTTTGGCAACGCCAGTCCATTCGACAAGCCACCATTTGATATATTTAATAACCGTATGTTTGGATTCCATGATGATGATGATATTGATATGGATCCATTTAGGTTGAATATTGGTGGCCCAACTAGACCTGGAGGAGGACCTTGGCGGTATAGACGATCTGGCTACGAATACCCAAGATGGATGGCAGCGAGGGCAGAACTCTGGCTGCGGTTGGGAGTGACTCCACCAGAAGTGCAAGGGGAAACAATGGCAACAGACAGTGACGCTTGGTCCGCATTCACAGGGTTCTTGGGGAAAGTGATGCAGGCCAAGTTTGAGGACGATTAAAGGATCAACGACCGAAATTGAACTTAAGACAAGACGACAGTGACAGCCCCCTATATCCGCACAAGAGACATGAAGCTTGACTAACGTTAGACCACCAAGTGGGATTAGCAGTGCCTGTAGGCGGACAAGCCCTCTTGGAACAGAACCTGGGTTTTGGTTTAGCCAGTAGGCGCCCCGAACAAGACGCGGGGCGAATCCGGCACTACCCCATGTCGGCACTCTAGTGGAAGTTCCGAGGTGTCTTTCGAAAATTCCACCACAGAGGAAAAAAATAAAGATGTGAATCGAGGAAGAACTGATGAGATTAATCCAAAGCTATCTGGAGGAGCGCAAACTCTTGTATGATGCAGGAACAAGCAGTGAATGCATCGCACTGACTTCCGGTGTTCCGCCCTTGGCCCGACCCTATAGAACATCTTGTATGACGGGATATTGTAGCTTCCATTACCAGATGGAGTGGAGCCGTTGGGCTACGCCGATTGGCTGGCTTTAGTAGCCGCTGCCAGGATATAGGAGCATCTGATCAGAAAGGTGGATGAGAGCCTGAACCAAATTAGCATCTGGATCCAAGATAGTCAACTATCTCTGGACCCAGAGGATATAGAGGCCATTTTGTTCAACGAGTGCAGTCGATCGTATCTTCTATTCTAGCAGAGAGCTAGCCTCAAATATCTTGGTCTGGCCCTAAACAAGCACAGGTTATGGTCGCAAGGGCAGCCCAAGTGGGCAGGATCATGTCGAACCTCCGTGGACTAAGAGCGAGCAAGAGAAGGTTACTTGCCTCTATAGATAGTAGTATCATTCTGTATGGCGCCGGTTTGGGCCGACTACATGCAAATAGTACGGATGAGGGCACACTTGGTCAAAACATAGACCTCTGACCACTCTCAAAGTGATCTTAGGCCCAATTCACATATAAGCGGTGTCGGGCGGAGGCGAGGTGCAGGCGCAACGTCGCACAGGCGATTGTGATGTCCATATGCCGTGAAGGGGTGCACCATATGTTTACATAGAGGCGACGTCGAAGAGTTTCGCCTCTTCGCCTACCGTGTCTTAGATGAAGTGGCGAAGACGCGGTGCCGGCGCGGCGAGAGACACGAGGCAAATGCCCGCGCCTCGTCTCCAAAGTGGGCATTGCACCACATGGTTATATAGAGGGGGCGTGAAAGCGTCGTACCTCTCCCCGCGCTGGCACCGTGCCTTCGCCTATCCGCCTGAGACACGGTGCCTGCGAGGCGAGAGGCATAACTCTTCCACGCCGCCTCTATATAAATATAAGGTGCAATGTCCATCCCTATAGAGGTGGCGTGAAAATGTCGCGCCTGCACCTCGCCTACACCGCGCCTCCGCCCGACTCCGTTTATGTGTGAATTGAACCTAAGATCACTTTGAGAGTGGTCAGAGGTCAGTGTTTATAGTAGCCACCAATCGAGGCCCTTGCTAGCAGTAGAGCCTGTTCGGTACGAAGGGATGCAAAAGAGCTACAACGGAGAGGACCATAACTAAGTGGTAGGAAGCCTGAGATGCCACCAAGGGGAGAGCTTGAGAAAAGAAGACGCCATTTTGTTCACCGGCAGAAGACGAGTAGCGCCGATCTTATTTTCTATACCAAGACAGCGGATTGCCCCCCGGAGCTAGCCTCGAAAGTGGCTTTCGTTTATCATTCTGGACTGGTACGGGCTTATTGTTTCTTGCTCTATTTGCCGCTTCCAATGCGCATAATTCTACATCGGCCCTTACAACCGATGGCGCACGACTGTAAAGTATGGTTTACACGATGCCAGTAGAGCTTGCCAGTAACTGACAAGTAGTGACTGGCACGGTGTAAACACTTCCTTGCCAGTGACTGGCAAGCCTGTTGTGCCAGTCATTCGCAATGCCAGTGAAACACAAATATTTGATTTACTGGCACGCTGGCCCTTCCCCCACCACTCTGTTGCAAGCAAGTGTTACTTTGTTTACCTGCACTGGCATGGGTATAAACTGACAGACCTGTTTACATAGTGCAAACAGTGGCATGGCAGTCAATGCCACTGTCTGCACTATGTAAACAGGTCTGTCAGTTCATACACATGCCAGTGCAGGTAAACAAAGTAACACTTGCTTTGTTTTCTGTTCTGTTTTCGTTTTATTGTTTCATCTTTCATTTAAATTATGGCTGAAAAGGTTCACAAACGTCCACGTGCGAAAACTTATTGTATGCATGAGAAAGATACATTCAAAGTTCTTCAGACACAATTTTCGTAACCAGACGAACCGATTTTTGAAGAATTGTTCTAGAAACACAAACACACGTCATTTCTGTTTTTCTTGTTGCCACTGCAAAATGTGCAGCTGCTGGCAAACAACTTGCAAGCCAGTGGCTGGCAAGGTGTAAACACCTGTTGACAGCCACTTGCAATGCCAGCTACTGGCATCCATTTTGTGACGTCAGTTGGCATGTAAGTAACTGGCAACGTGTAAACCAGCCATAAGACTTGAGCGATACTGCACGCCACGGGGGCGACTAGCAATGATAAACTATGCTAAACGAAAGCGCCTAAATATCTTGGTCCGGCCCTGGACAAGCACCGTACATGCATAGGTTACGGCCAGCAGGCTTGCCACGGCAGAAAGAATCATGCCAACCCTCCGTGGGCCTCTAATTGGCCATATTTTGCGATTTTGATAGTTATACGAATACGTACGGAACGAGTAGTGTTAAGAATCGCACCCCTGACTGCCTTTCGTTTATCACTCTGGGCTGGTATCGGCTTATTGTTTCTTGTTCTATTTACCGCTTCCGATGCGCATAATTCCACCTCGGCTTAAAAGCCGAGGTAGAATTATGCAGAATATTATGTAGAAATTATGTAGAATCGTGCGTTGCAGGTTGTAAACAACCTGCAGCGCACGACCGCAACACCTGAACGATACAGCACGCCACGGGGGTGACTATCAATGATAAACCACGCTAAACGAAAGCGCCTCCCCAGGTTATGTGGTATGGCAAGTGCTAGGACCCCCGAGCTACATAACGAAGATAACCCTCCCTACTAGGAAGGTTATAACTGAGCAGGGTGGTGTGGGACATATGAAACCGACGCTGTAAACATTTGGACCGCCGCGGCGCTTCTTAAGTCAAACCGGCGCCTACTAGAAAGACGCACCGTTTCATTTTAGCATGCGTACCCATAGAAAACCTACGTACTAGCACACCGGGATGATTCCCGCTATCCCGGTGGCCCATCAAAACTCTGAATTCTGAATTCATTCGGACAATTGCCCGCAATAAAGCCGACCGCCATGACAGCCATGATTTACCGGCAAACAACGCTACCGTTTTATCAAGCACCCGTGCAGTCCGCACGCAATTCCCCAAGCGACAACAATAATGCAGCACATACAACATCCCAACAGCAATAGTAGTTACCCATAACAATTAATTACAATGTAATGTACTCACCAGAAAACATTTCCGAGGCAGCAACAAACAAACAACGCGCACTAAACAACACTTTTGACAACTGTGGGCTCGCGCATGCGTTGTTTAGCATGGCGCACTTTCTGGAACATTCTGGAATGTTCTAGAAGGAAACAAAATTATTTTGTGTGCGGTAGTGTTCATTTCGGTTGGTTAATATAAAATCGTTTATCGAGGGTTAATTTAATTAATTTAATGTGCTTCGGGTTCAATGGTAAGTCTATAAACATTCTTAATTAGCTGGTTTTATTATTAACTAACTTGGGGGGGATTTGTTGAAACCAATTAAATATTGTATAAATGATTTATATAGTTACCAAATATGGGAAATGTTTTTGTTATTTTCATCCAGCTGTACTCTATATTTACTTCTTTTCACGATATTATCTTCCTTGGGGTAAGTATATTTGGTTGCCTAAATTAAATTGGTGCCAACTATATTATTATTACTTATATTATCCGGAGCAGGTTTTTTATGATCCAAACTAGTAGACCCAACTATAGAATAAATATTTTATATTATAATTTATTATCTTTCGGAAATGCTAAGAACATATAATCTTTCCGAGCCATTACTTCCCTCGTAGATTTTGTCACCTCCACAATCCTCTTCCATTCTGTCTTGTCTTCGGCAGCTCTTTGCCAGTTGTTGATTCCCTTTTTTAGGCTTGCCTTAACTTCATCCTTCCATTTTAACCTGGGGTGTGAAAGATATAATCTACATTTTAACATATTCTGCATTATAAAGTCAGAAGATGGTATTCGTATTATGGAACATATTAATAATCAGTCAATGTGTTTTGTTTATTCGTTAATAAGACACCTTACATGGTCAGTATTACTGTCAATATTTATCAAGTAATCAATTATCCCAATAAACATGTGTAGTGTCTTCATCTACCATTACTATACCTTACATAATAAGTAATATTGTCAATATTTTAGAATAAGTAACATTTTAAACATATTATTGTACAGTAATACTGTCATTATTTTAAAATATTGACAGTATTATTCATCGTGTAAGGTGCCTTTGTGACTTTTCTTATTGTGAGCATAAACGATTGAAATTCATCTTTATTTATTATTTTATTTGAGCATAAACCCACCTTTAGATAGCTTGTTTAAAATGTTCATTATTCTAAAATATTGGCAGTACTATTTATCATGTAGGGTACAGTAATGATGGAATGAAGAGAATACTGATCTTTATCCGGATAATTGATTACTTGATAAATATAAATGATGATTGAAGCAAATATTTACAGTACTAGGATTGACAGTATTACTGTACGATATACCGGCCGAAAAGGCTCACGGCTGAGAGCCCTATATATATATATAGAGAAGATTATATGTATTATAATTTGAAAATATTCTTTTCAACAAATAGCCTTCCACATTCTTAATACTGAATGTCGAAATTAATAGTGTTTTTGGAAACTGGTCACAAATAAAATAGCCCATAAATATATTGATATTTCATATTATTTATTTAGAAATCAGTCTTTTGCATCAGTTTAGCCGCATGGCAACTTGTATCACACATAGACAAATCACAAAACATGCACAAGTCACAAAACTACAAAGTTTTCGTTTGGATTCAAAAAAAAAATTCGCCCGCGACGCCGCTGCGTGCGTGTATCAAACACCAGCCGGCGCCCCGGGCGTTAGATAAAAAATAAATAAATAAACCGATTTTGAACAAAATCGTCATCGTCACAACATTCAGGCCATTTAAAAGAAACCCCACCTTCAAGATGTTTCCCCTTCAATCGTTTTACAGTTCAATAAAAAAATATATCATGAGCGACACTGAGCGCGCGCGACTAGAAAACTTTGTATTACAAAACATTCACAAGTTTTCATAATGAACGACCACAAAGTACCCCGAAATAAATGTGTAATACAAATTACAATATTAATAAAATCTATCAGTGTGTTTCGAATCGAATTAATTCCGCCTCCATAAAAAAATATATATTATATTGGAAAAAAATTATTACGTCTAGAATAATATATAATAATAGTAATAATAAAAATTATATAACAAAAATAAAGTAGGCGTATAGTGGATGTTGCCTAATAAAATTGATTAAATATTCTTAAACCTGCCAGCAGTATATAAGTTTCCTCTTTTTTTAATTCATAACACACGAAGCGATTCTAAAATACATATACAACATAAAAGTAATATCATAGGCCTTTTAAATCTTATTAAATTATCTAATTGTTGTGTAAACCTAATAGATAAAAAAAATCTAAACAAAACAAGTAGAGAGAGATATTTTTCAAATATCTGTCAAACTAAAAAAATTAGTACGTATAAATATATTATATCTTGTCAGAAAATAAAATTAATTGATCTCCCGGCAGATTCTTAAAATTTTTTGTTTGTTTTGAACACATTAAAGGTGTGTTAAGCAACGTTTTAGGGGCCGAGCGCGTGCTCCATCATTTGCAAACAGAGCGACTCCAGGCTGCTCTCGATGTCCATGTTTTTCAGGAGTTGCTTCCTACCTTTGTCCAGTTCGGTGTCCTGAAACCGCACGTGGTGGTGCTGGTGGTTGTGGTTGCTGCCGGGGGCCACAATGAAACTGGGTGGCTCCGCGCGTGTTTTCTGCACCGGGATCGACTGCAGGAGGTTGTTGAGGGTGATGGATCCAATGGAGTGACGGTGGCCGCCCACCACGCGATTATTCTGCATGTTCGGGTATGAGGAGCTCTTGTGGGCGTAGGGTTGTTGCAATGAAGGGGTGATTGGTGATTGAGGTGGGTACTGGGCCAGGCTTTGTTGGTGTCTGAAAGATTAACATATTTTTGACTGAACATAAATCATCAATAATAAACAATCCCATAAGGTAGCACCTAGTAAAGGTCTTTTTGAACTGAAATGTTAAAATATGAGATACTATCGAGACTTAAGAGAAGGAACCCACCTAGATTTTTCTTATGGCATGACATTTAGAGGGATATTTTTCATTATATTGCTTAATATAATGAAATAAGGTGGAAAGACCACTGGCCAATAGCCTAATAAAGATTGTTATCTCTCTCTATGATGAAATAAGGAATAAAAACTGTCTGTGAAGTGTCTAATGATAAAAATAATGCATATTTTTTCTGATAACTCCTGTCTTAATTCTTATTTTATGTCAAAATTTAATTTTATGGGCAAATAGTGAACATAAAACTCACCTAAAGTTAGCATTGCCATTATGTGAATGGCTGTATGTAACACCAGCAGCACCATTTGATATCTGCCCTCTCCATAGTGCCAGTCTTCTTTTCTGCTCTGTAGTGAAAGCCTCTGAACTCTCGCCACGTTCACACAATGTTGAAAATAATACCAAGCATTCATCAGTGGGCTGCCTTAGCATTAGAAGTTGGGTGCACACTAAAAATTACAACAATAATTAAAATATAAAATGCAAAACATTGCTACTACTTCAATACTTAATACTTCAATTAAATAATAAATAAAAAACATTAAAAAAAAACTCGACTCAATGAGAATTTGAACCTGCAACCCCCACTTATATACAGACAGTACAAAATACATAAATAATAGGTCAATCAGCTTCAAAACATTGTCTTAATTTTTTATATTATAGGGATGATCAAGACATTAAATACATTTAAAAACATAGTTATAAAATCAAGCTTACCTTTCCCCATGACTTTAATAAACTGTGTCGGTAGATCCTCCCCATTCCCAACATGCAGTGGACTCTGCAGCACCCCCTTGAGCTTCTTCAATGCACTCAACAAATCCCCGCCATTCATCACCTCAGTCTCTAATTCAGTCAACATCACACTCCTCTCCTTCAGCTTACTAATACTCAACAACAACTTGTGCCGTGCCCCCTTGGTGATCCCAATGGCCATCAGCTTCTCCTCAGTCAACTCCATCATCTGCTCGTACCCTAAATTATTAAAAACCCAACTATACTTGTGCAGTCTTAAACTCTTCAACCATGAAACAATATTCCTCATAATCGGCAAATTGTTCATACTCTGCAGCTCCTGCAACCTAGTCTCGGAACTGCTCGTCTGCATGACGTTATTCAAATTAATAGTTTTGTCACTTGATAACGAGTAGCTGCGTGGTTTGGTCGTTTGCGGCGAGAGGTTCTCTTGCGACGACCACACATCAGGGCCGGGTGATAGGTTTTCGTGTGAACTGGTTTGGGCTGGTGTAAGACTATTTGAACGTCGATTCAATCGGGCAGTTTCTTTTTTGCTGGGAGGTCCCATTGGTTCCGGATTGGGGCTCACTGATTCATCACTAGATTCATTAACTGGTGAATGTATGAAGTTCTCTGGTGATACCCGATTAACCACCTGTTTCAGTAACTGTTTGAATGATTTCTTATCATCCTTACCGAAAGCAGGATGCACAAAAACATATGACATGATTTCAACACATTCGTTATAAATTTTGTAGGGTGGTGTTATGAATTCTGAGAGGACTTTACGTATAGTCACCAAGTAGCAGTCGGCGATTTCTTTGTTACCTGGTTTTAAAAGGGGGAGGTGGTTGAGGAGCATTGAAAGGGCTACATGAGGGCGCTCGGAGAGTAGGCTTCTTATAAAAACTGGATCATTAGCTGTTCGTTCCAAACATTGTGATTCTGGACTGTTCACTGCAGAAATGCATTGCTCTAATGCATGCTGCAGGAATTTAGCATTTGCAAATGGTAGCCCTACCATGAGGTAGTAAAGGGCGACTGTGCGCTCACAACTGTCCCATTTGTGGAAACGCACCCGCATATCGTTGAGCTGCTCGCAAAATTCCGAAAAGTCCCTCATTTGAGCACATTCCATTTTATGCTACATACAAAAAAAAACTACGGTCAGTTTTATTTTAAATTGATAATATAATAAAAGAATACTTTTTGCTCTTGTTTTTTGTGTGTGCAGGAAAAAAACTGCTAGTATTTTTATTCGACTATTTTTTTTTGTTTGGGGCAAGTGCGTGGTGTATTAGGGCGAACCGGTGCTTACCTTGTGTTTAAAATAATGTCCTGTGGTGTTTCATTTCTGCCAGCTTGTTTTCCGCGAGGTAGTTGCACTGCAGCTCGTTTTATTTTGCGAAACTGCTCGCTTTAACAGTTACACACGCCCAACTGCAGTGAAGTTCGCGACGGGAGAAGTGTCAGATGGGAGGGTTGCCACATGTGGCAACTTATGCGGGCGGGGAAATTTATTTCATTGCGGTGAGGTTTTAAATTCATACCACACACCACAAAACATTCTTATCCATATAATTTATAGAGTAAAAGACGAAACCCCATATTTTTGATATCCTTCAACGTTTATGCGTCAGCCAATTAGATGTCAGATTTCTAATGAATTAAGAAAAGCTAATTCAATTCAATTGTCTGATTGGTTGACGCATAAACATTAACGTACTGACATAAAGCTTTAAAGCAATATTCAGCAATATATTGTAATATAACTTAATTTAAGTTTGAATAAATTGAATTTCATTCAAATCTCCCACGGGTTACGTAACGACGCGAATGCGCGCGTCCCCGCGGCATAGTGACTTTTGGCCCCGTCACGTTTGAAAAAGTGACACCGTTCTGTTATCATGGGTTGTTTTACAGCTGTCAAAATGCGATAATGGAGTCGACCCGCAAGCTGGACGTGTTTATTCTGGCCGATTCTCAGACGACCGCGATGGATTAGGGAGCGAAATATGGTGAGTGCGTGACGCGGGGCCGGTGCGCGCCGCCCCCGTCGCTGTGCAACCGCGACGGTGTTGGGGCCTCTGCAGCGAGATGTCAGGGGCCTGGAACTTGTTGTGTTAATGTTGTTTTGGAGGCGACGGGGCTCATTCGGATGTGTTTTAGGGTGCCAACATTTCCCAATTGGAACGAGACATAGGTTCAGAGCAATTCCCGTCAAACGAGCACTATTTTGGATTAGTAAATGTAAGTGTTTACACAGATTTCTATGAGTTGTAACCAGAATTTCGATTTATTCAACGTGTAACAGTTTTTGAAAACACATCCAATTTCATACAAATTGATAAAAGATTGAAAATCATGTGTTCATAAATAAAAACGACTTTATTAATATGAGTAGTAACTAACCTAATAAATCACTGGATTGTGAGTAGGGTTGCCAGGTATTCTTTTTAATCTAATCTAATAAGCATTATGGATTGTTCGAATTGTAAATTCTTATTAGGTTCTGCTTGATAATGTGATTGACTCTAAATATGTTTGTATTTTGATGTATTGTAATCATAATTTCAATGTGATGGTGCTTTAGACAATGTTTTTCAGACTTTGTGGTCTGTGAGCCCCCTTTTACATTTTAAAATTGCCCCCTGAATAATGGGTATGTGTAGAAAATCATCCCAAATCGCTAATCAATATTTTCTGCAATCCTCAAAATATTTTTTGCCCCACTTTGAGAATCACAGCTTTAGACAATAATTGTTATACTAAAGCCATCTCTGTAGACTAGTTGACTAGTTAGTGCTGTTGTATATCACCCATTTCCTGTTAATGATATTTGTAATAATTCAAAATGACTGCATTAGATAAGTTTTAGTAAATATTCATTATATGACTAATTATCATACATTTATAAGCAAAGTATGTCACATGAGATACTGCAAATGTTTCAACTATTAATCAGTTGTAAAACATGTGAGACATGTAATAACAATAATAATATTTAATTATTGTTTCATTAAATGTACACATATAATGAGTATATTTGTAAACAAATCTGAAAACATTCTTTGGGATACTATATATGATAAGGTGTCTGCAAGTCCCATTACTATTTAATGTTTTGAAAAAACATAATTGCATGCTACCATATTGCAAATATAAAGCGAAAAACAACTCATGCCTTTGGTCCTCTGAATTTTACTTGGTAGAAGAATATCTATCCATTTATAATTTAGTAGTAGTAGTTACAGTATTTGTTACAATTCTGTAGATGGCTATTGACCTTTGGGTCCTTCTGCCATGTGTTAGTTTATGTGTATATGTGTCATTTTATTATTTTATGTTAGTATAAACTGACTTTTATATACTCCACCATTTCTAGTTACTTTCCGAATACAGCACTGCTGTATGAGAAAGGTATTTTTATTGTGAACTTTACATTTTATAACTAATGAGAATGACAAAATAAATTGTCTTTATTTTATCTTAATATGTCTTATTTCATCTCATTTTGTCTAATGTTGTCTCATTTTGCCTCAGTTTTCATTGTTTGGTCTCATTTTGCATCATATCACCTTATTTAAACCCCTTTGTCTCATTTAATAATAAATTTTGCTTCATTTAGCCTTAGTTACCCTCATTTAACACCACCTAGTCTCATTTGGAATAATTTCGCCTTATTTTTTAGCCCCATTTTGTCTCACCTAGACTCATTTATTTAGAATTTTGTGTTAATTCATTTCATTTTGTCTTATTTAATAATAAATTTTGCTTCATTCATTAAAAATGAGACTAGGTGGTGTTTTAATTCTTAATAAATGAGGCTAGGTGAGACAAAATGGGGCTAAATAAGGTGTTGATTGCTGATTTTCGTTAATTTTTTGTTTACAGTTTGGTAACACGTGCTACAGCAACTCCGTGCTGCAGGCGTTGTACTTCTGCAAGCCGTTTCGTGACAAAGTTCTAGAGTACAAGGCCAAGAATAAGAGGACAAAAGAAACACTACTCACATGTCTGGCGGATCTGTTTCACAGCATTGCGACGCAGAAGAAGAAGGTGGGCTCCATAGCACCAAAAAAATTTATAGCAAGGCTGCGAAAAGAAAAAGGTAAGCATATTTCGATAGGAAATATCTGCTGGTGGGCACCAAACGACTTTAATTAATCTTAAATCAAAATTTAAGAGCTTTTTTTTTTCAAAAATTTGATATATAAGGAATTGTTTTAGCACCATACTGGTAGAAAAGGCCAGTGGATATATATATATATATATATATATATATATATATATATATATAGATATAAATTATGATAAATTATGTGAGATATATATATATATATATATATATATATATATATATATATATATATATATATATAAATCTTTTTCTAACTAAGATTGTGGAAATATGCGATGACTTTCCGTGAAAGAAAACTTACACTATATCGAAAGTATTGTAGTCGCGAACAATTTTGAAATAAAAACACTTTATTGATATATTTGGACATATTTTGGCACATTTAGACACGTTTTTCCACATTTGGACATATCTTTGACACGTTTTGATTAATTTTGACGTTTTGATATGTTTTGACAAATGTTTGCATGCTTTGACACATTTTGGCACTTTTTGACACTTTTTGACACGTTTTTATACAATTTACAAAATACAAAATACAAAATTTTGGTACAATTTCCCACATATTCCGTCATTTTACCACGTTTTCTTACATGTTCCTACATTTTCTCATATTTTGCTCGCATTGTTTTTACATTTTCCGTCATTTTCTTATATTCTTCCATGTTTTCTGAATTTTCTCACATATTTCCTTAATTTCCTCGCATTTTCTCATGTATAAAAAAAAACAAAGGCTACACCGAAAGGTAAAAGGCAAATAGGCAACATTTTTTTTTCTAACTAAGATTATCCAAATACGCGATTACTCCGTAAAAAAAAACTTACACTATATGGAAAGTAATCGCGAAGAATTTAGGGAAAAAAAACACTTTATTGAGATATTTTGACATATTTTGGCACATTTAGACACTTTTTACACATTTGGACACATCTTTGACAAATTTTGACACGTTTTGATTAATTTTGACACATTTTGATATGTTGTGACACATTTTTGCACGCTTTGACACATTTAGACACTTTTTGACACGTTTTCATATATTTTGACACGTCGTTTTGACACAATTTCCCACATATTCCGTCATTTTCCCACGTTTTCTTACATGTTCCTACATTTTCTCATATTTTGCTCGCATTTTTTTTACATTTTCTGTCATTCTTATATTCTTCCATGTTTTCCGAATTTTCTCATATATTCCCAAATAATCTCAGAATAGTCGAAAATAAAAAAATCGTTTAAATAAACCCGATTGTTGCGATGTCTGTGTGTGTGTATGCCGTTTGTTTGTATATATGTGTGTGTGTTTGTCCGTCTGTATGTATGTCTGTAAACAAAATTCCGGGAAAACGGCACAATTGTGACCAAATTAACTGCGAACCCTACCTGGGACGATCCAGTGAAAATTTGAGCAAAATCAGTCCAGTAACAGAGAAGAAAACTCACTAAAACCAATTTCCTGTGCACAATTGGTGCAAAAAAGGAACGATCGCACAGCAACAACAAGTGACGTCATGGGTGTTTAATGCAGTACACGTATACCGCGCGGGAAATTCGCGAAAATGGTTCAATGTTAAATGCAGTAATGAAATTAATCAATTAATTTGGTATTTGCCTCTTTAAATATTAAATGTTTTTTTTATCTCATTTTGTCTAATGTTGTCTCATTTAGTCTCATTTTGCCTCAGTTACCCTCAGTTTGCATTGTTTGGTCTCATTTTGCATCATTTCACCTTATTTAGACCCTTTTGGTCTCACTTAGCCTCATTTAGTCTTAATAAATGAGGCTAAGTGAGACAAAATGGGGTTAAATAAGGCAAAATAGTCAAAATGAGACTAGGTGGTGCTAAATGAGGGTAACTGAGGCTAAATGAAGCCAAATTAGGCTAAATGAGACAAAATGAAATGAAATATTTATTTATACATGTGAAAATGTGAGAAAATGCGAGGTAATTAAGTAAAATGTTAAGAAATGTGAGAATCTTCGGGAAAATGTAAGAAAATTCGGAAAACATAGAAGAATGTAAGAAAATGACGGAATGTAGGAAAATGTAAAAAAAAATCAAGCAAAATATGGGAAAACGTGAGAAAATGTAGGAACATCTGAGAAAATGTGGGAAATTGTGTCAAAATGTTATAAAAACGTGTCAAAATGTATGAAAACTTGTCAAAAATTGTCTAAATGTGCCAAAATGTGTCACAACATATCCAAATGTATCAAAATGAATCAAAATGTGTCAAAAATGTGCCAAAATATGTCAAAATATATAATAAAAGTGAAATATGTTAACGTAATTTGGAAAGTTGTGTGGTGCCCACAATAGATATTTTTTATTCGGTTTGTTTCGATATGTAAAATGTAAGAAAATGCGAGGAAATTAAGGAAAATGTGAGGAAATATGCGAATATTCGGGAAAATGTAAGAAAAAATGAGAAAATGTAAGAAAATTCGGAAAACATATAAGACTAAGAAAAGGACGAAAAATGTGAAAAAATGCTATTAAACTGTGGGCAAATGTGAGAAAATGTAGGAACATGTGAGAAAACGTGGGAAAATGTGTCAAAAAAAAAACGTGTCAAAATGTATGAAAACGTGTCAAAAAGTGTTTTAAATGTGCCAAAATGTGTCAAAACATATCAAAATGTGTCAAAATGAATTAAAATGTGTCAGAATTTGTCAAAAATATGTCTAAATGTGGAAAAAGTCTCTAAATGTGCCAAAATATGTCAAAATATATCAAAAAAGTGAAATATGTCTATGCAATTTGAAAAGTTGTGTGATGCCCACAATAGATATTTTTTATTCGGTTTGTTTCGATTTGTAAACTGTAAGAAAATGCGAGGAAATTAAGGAAAATGTGAGGAAATATGAAAATATTCGGGAAAACGTAAGAAAAAAAGAGAAAATGTAAGAAAATTCGGAGAATATGGACGAAAGATGTGAAAAAATGCGAACAAAATGTGGGCAAATGTGAGAAAATGTCGGAACATGTGAGAAAACGTGGGAAAATTTTGGAAAACGTGGAAAAATGTGTCAAAAAAAACGTGTCAAAATGTATGAAAACGTGTCAAAAAGTGTTTTAAATGTGCCAAAATGTGTTAAAGCATGCAAAAATGTGTTAAAACATATCAAAATGTATCAAAATGAATTAAAATGTCTCAGAATTTGTCAAAAATATGTCTAAATGTGAAAAACGTCTCTAAATGTGCCAAAATATGTCAAAATATATCAAAAAAGTGAAATATGTCTACGTAATTTGGAAAGTTGTGTGACGCCCACAATAGATATTTTGTATTCGGTTTGTTTCGATTTGTAAAATGTAAGAAAATGCGAGGAAATTAAGGAAAATGTGAGGAAATGTGAGAATATTCGGGAAAATGTAAGAACATTCGGAAAACATGGAAGAATGTAAGAAAATGACGAAAAATGTTAAAAAATGCTATCAAACTGTGGGCAAATGTGAGAAAATGTACTAACATGTGAGAAAACGTGGGAAAAAATAGGAAAACGTGGGAAAATTAAGAAAACGTGCGAAAATGTGTAAAAAAAACGTGTCAAAATGTATGAAAACGTGTCAAAAGTGTCTTAAATGTGCCAAAATGTGTCAAAGCGTACAAAAATGTGTCAAATCATGTCAAAATGTGTCAAAATGAATCAAAATGTGTCAGAATTTCTCAAAAATATGTCCAAATGTGGAAAAACGTATCTAAATGTGTGAAAATATGTCAAAATATATCATAAAAGTAAAATATGTCAAGGTAATTTGGAAAGTTGTGTGGTGCCCACAATAGATATTTATTATTCGATTTGTATCATTTTCAACATTTTTATTTCTATTTACAATTTTATTTTTTATATGAGAACTGTCCGAATACAGTATGCTGTCTAAGGAAGGTACTGTTACCTCGAAAAATTTCGAATTTGCTAATTTTGACTTTTCTTTTTATGTTTCATGACTAATATAATCAAAATCGACTATATTTGGAAAATGTCTAGCAGTTTTAAGTAACATTTCCAAATAACATTTTCACATATCTTAAAAAATAAGGGTAGTTTACTCTTAAGCCCTTTTATAATTTTTAGTTACACCTTGTATAAGCAAGCAGACAATTTAACATCAATAATTGCTTTATTACTGTTTGAAATAAGTCAGAAACTTTTTGAAAAAATACTAATTTTCTCAGAAGTTATTAAAAAAACATTTTTCTATATGTATTGATTTTTTGTGTTAATCACAATATCTCTCTTTTTTTTTGCAGAAGAGTTTGACAATTATATGCAGCAGGATGCACACGAGTTTTTAAATTTTTTAATTAATCATATTAGTGAAATAATTTTAGGTAAGTACACAAATGATACAATTTTACTTGACATTTATTTTCAGGGACATTCAGTATTTGGTAACAATCCTCATAATTTTATTTTATATTTGTAGCGGAACGGCAGCAGAATGCAACAACAAATAACGTAAAATCAAAATCATCAGGTGAAAATGGCACTGTACATTCGCCTCCGGAGCCGACGTGGGTACACGAAATATTTCAGGTAACCCTCTAATAATAGCACGTTTATTTTAGCTGATTTTTATATAATAATTCTCGTTGAATTTTACTAAATAATTGATATAAAAAAAACTTAACCTATGGGAGGCTAAAGACCTCAAATCTATTGTTTTGTGTACTGATTTTCTAATATATTCTAAGACACAGGACAACCGCAGCCCAACACCGACACCTACCACCAACATGGAAAACTATGATTTCTTGAGTTTATATATATATATATATATATATATATATATATATATATATATATATATATATATATATATTTGGTTCCATAGTTCTCCATGTTGGTGGCAACTTATTAAATATTCTGAGACACAGGACAACCGCAGCCCAACACCGACTCCTGCCACCAACATGGAAAACTATGATTTCTGGTGTTATATATATATATATATTTTGGTTCCATAGTTCTCCATGTTGGTGGCAACTTATGAAATATTTCCAGGTGTCGGTGTTGGGCTGCAGCTGTCCTGCGTCTCGAAATATATTAGTAAATCAGTACTCAAAAAACAATCGTTTTGAGGCCTTTAGCCACCCCTACGCGTTGCCTCCAGATCATCCCATTCTTGGATAGTATTATCATCTTGATTGATTCACATTGACATCTCTAGTAGTTTATTTAATGTATTTACCTTTGTTATCATTACTTGTAAGATATATTGACAAGTGAGAGGTGTTTCAACTCAACTTACCAACAAAACAATAGTTTTGAGGTCTTTAGCCTCCCCTAGCTGTTGCCGCCAGGTCATCCCATTCTTGGATAGATCACATTTTTGACATCTGTTTAGTAGCTTATTTCAATTATTTACGTTCGTTATTATTACTTTCAGGGTATATTGACAAGTGAGACGAGGTGTCTCAACTGCGAGACGGTGAGCAGCAAGGACGAAGACTTCTTCGACCTGCAGGTGGACATCGAGCAGAACACGAGCATCACGCATTGCCTGCGCTGCTTCAGCAATACGGAGACGTTGTGCAGCGACAACAAGTTCAAATGTGATAACTGCAGCAGTTACCAGGAGGCGCAGAAGCGGATGCGGGTCAAGAAGCTGCCGATGATCCTGGCGCTGCACCTGAAACGGTTCAAGTACATGGAGCAGTACAATAGGCACATCAAAGTATCCCATCGGGTTGTGTTTCCTTTAGAATTACGACTTTTTAATACGGTAACTATTTTTCAAATACTTAATTCTATAAAGAATAGGGTAGTAGTAAACCAATAGAGTTTCAAGATTAGCAGCAGATGGTTCAAAGAAAACTCCTAAAATTAATCTATATTTCGCCAATATAATGTTGGCTTCTTCAGAATTTTAGTGTTTAGAGTTTATGGAAACAAGCATAAAAAAGCACATTAGTGTTACACATAATTAAAAAAGTGTACAACAAATGACTCTTTTGTACAATATATAAGGATATGGACTATATGTTTGTTTTGTTACAGTCTGACGATGCTGTTAATCCAGATAGATTGTACGATCTGGTAGCGGTAGTTATACATTGCGGTAGCGGTCCGAACCGGGGCCATTATATCAGCATAGTAAAAAGTCACGGTTTTTGGTTACTTTTTGATGATGATCAAGTTGATGTAAGTACTTCCAATATGTTTTTTTTGCATGCTTGGCTTTTGCCCTAATTGGTGATAACCTGAGAATAAGGCTATTCAAGGAATAAGTTTGAGATATTTTCTAGTTAAATGTCAATTTTAAAACCGGCCTTTAGACTAAGAATTTATAGTGCAAGTAGTTGGAAGTGGTAGGGTACTCGTGGTTTTTATTACGCATGCGCACTTCCTGGTAATCCTGATGCATTCTACTATTGGATACATTATACAATTTGCTAGCTCTCTGTAATCCTAGTGCGCATATTTACGACACATTTGTGTATTGTTTATAAAAATATATTACAAAAAGAAAAGCCACAAACTAAAGAGTGGTTTGTTTGTAATCATAATTGAATTCGTTTATCCTAACATAATAATTGTGGATACTTCGCGACAAGCCTCAGCTTGAGTATGTGTATGTGATACGTGTGGACACACACTGTTCAGTTTGAACAGTGCGGGTCCACACCTCAGTTTGGGACTTTGCATACGCCATGCAGCTGATAAGACTGGCGGATCTTTAGAATAGAAATTTGTCGTAAATGCGTACGTTCCTTTGTGTTTATTAGTGTTTTATCCAATTTATTTAGCTTTGCACAATATGCTTTTGCTTGACAATGACTGTGTAGTGTTAAACCCAGTGGTGTTATGGATATCTCCTTCCTGTAATATAGCTAATTGTATTTAATGGGCAAGTATTAACATTTTTTCCTATTCTCCACACATATACAACAGTTCTGTACATGAAATAGGACCTATGATTTCATGTACAGAACTGTTTATGATTTAATGCTTTAAGTTTCAGCTGGAGCAGTCTTGAATGAAAGCTGTTTACAGTATACTAGATTCCTCGTCAAGAAATTTGAACAATTATTCATGTAGATCTCACCTTGTACTATTGCCAATCACGTACTGCGCATGTCTATTATTGAAGACGTATTGATCATAGTATGAGCTGAATATTAGCACATGAATAATTTCAAACTAGTTCAAGTTTCTTCCCGAATCTAGTGTAAAGTAATTCACGCTTACATTTTTAGACAAATCTAGTACAATGGGATTCACACTTAACGCCGTCCCTTTTATTATATAAAATTAATATTTGTAGAAAATTGATGCATCGACAATAGAAGATTTCTACGGCCTGACGTCGGACACACAAAAGTCGTCCGAGACGGGCTACATCCTGTTCTACCAGTCGCGAGAGAGTTTATGAGCTTTACTTTCCCGCGACGACGAGGACAAGCAACCGAGGTCCATAGGATGCGTCTGGTGATGTCGATAAAACCAATTTCCCCATAGGAGAAAATTTCCCTAAACCAATAACACACACGTCTCGTATCCATTACATTTGAAAACCCAGGCTAAATTTTGAGTTGCACCGTACTCGTAACCATAATACCCACCATGTGGGAGGTTGGTGAGAAACTCGATTATTCGCTGTGTACTAGCAGCACTCGTTAGAACCGTATTATTTTTGTTATATAATTTACTTCAGCTACAGTCCGGGGTAAAACAAATAAACCAGCACAAACAGTATTAAAAATTGATTTGACGCCTTTAAAAAAAATAAAAATAAAAAAATCACCGCAATAACGGGCGATCCATAAAGTGATGAATTTGTACAAACGTGTAATATAATTAAATCGCGAGTAAGATCCAAAGATGACAGTTGTTTTTTATTTGTATTTTGTACAATTGATCACGGCGTTATTTTACTTTCATTTTAGTTTAGGTCCCATGCTCATCAAAAAAATCAGAAAACACGAACGTACTGTATTTTCTTGTCAAACAAACAAAATGTGTATATAAATATAAATATATATTATGTGAAAATTAAGAAAGAAAAAAACTAAGGCAATGGATTATTAAAGATGAAATCTATATTGTGTTTGTTGTGCATTTTTGGGTGGATAAGTCCATTGTGAAACTAATTTATAAAAATCATATCTCTTGTAAATTCCACAACTGGTGCAGCCGCTCACCGTCCCCCTAGAAATTAACCAAACGAAACTCTCTCAGTATTTATTTATTGCTTATTCATACATCGAAAGCTGTCCATCCACTTCTCATTTTCAGGCGGTTTGTATTTATTGCACGTAGTAGTGAGGGGGTGGCGGCGGGCGGTTTATAACCGAATTCCGAACGTACGTACGGGCATACATTTTTTTTGTGACGGCTAGGGGAATGTACTGCGATTTGCTGTGCATTCCGGTACAGGGCAATAGCCGGATGAGATGAAGGAAGGAAGGAAAAACTAGATGATAATTATATGAAGATTTAACGCTGCTAAGCAGACACTTTTATTTTTATTCTGTACATATTCGTTAGATATAAATAAATCGAAGAAAACAAAAAATTTGGGTGTGTTGTTTTTATGCCAGTTTTTTTTGGTCTGTTTATTATGATGTTTTTCACATTATAAACAATTATATTAAATTATAACAATTTTATATGTATATATAACCGGGGTTACTAACTTTTGTGATCTACTTTTTATTTTCCAAATACAGGATATTGTATTGTTTTCGCGAAAAGTCGTAATTTTGACTTTTCTAGTCGAAATAGACTATTTTTGGAAAATGTCTGTGTGTATGTCGATATGAATTTGTCTGTGAACAAAATTCCGGGAAAATAGCTGAATGGATCGTGACCATATTTGCAAATCAGCTGTCAAACCGAGTTGCGGCGTTTCTGTGAAAATTTGAGACAGATCGGTTTACAGACAAAAATCAGAATAAAACCGTTAAGTCACTTTCCCGCCAATTTTATTTCCAGGAACGCCAACCACGCAAAAAACAGTTGGTGTAGCGTGGGTTGCCTAACACGTTAATTTTAAATATG
This sequence comes from Lordithon lunulatus, assembly GCA_963942505.1. Lineage (NCBI taxonomy): Eukaryota > Metazoa > Arthropoda > Insecta > Coleoptera > Staphylinidae > Lordithon > Lordithon lunulatus. Next base: position 55,901,823 of record OZ012670.1, read on the forward strand.
TAGTTAAAAAAATTAATTATTATCATCAAATATTAATAACCCGGCTCAATAGCCACTCGGCTACTGGTTAGAGGCGTCGTCCGTCTCGTCCTTAGCATTGGGGAGCCTGAGTTGGATCCCTAGCGAGGAGCAAATTTTTACGAATCACCTTTCACAGTTTTTCAGAGGTTTTCTGTGAAATTAAGGTATATACCGGGTGACTAAACTCCTCTGAGCTTCTCCCTTGACAGGCGGAAAAGCCTCACGGCTGATAGCCCAATAAAGATAGAAGTTTTTTATTGTCTTCTTCTAGTGGTGCCGTCTCCTATCGGAGGTTGGCAATCATCATGGCGATTCTAATTTTTGACGCTGCAGCTCTAAATAGTCCGACCGGTCTTTGTCCGTACCATTCTCTAAGGTTCTTTAACCATGAGGTTCTGCGACGCCTAATGCTTCTTCTTCCTTGTATTTTTCCTTGCATGATCAGTTGGAGAATAGAGTATCTCTCTCCTCGGGTGATGTGTCCCAAGTACTCTAACTTTCGCGTTTTGATCGTAAGGATAAGTTCCTTTTCTTTATGCATTCTTCGCATGACTTCTTCGTTGTTTACTAAGTCTGTCCAGGATATCTTGAGCATACGGCAATAGATTCGTATCTCAAATGACTCTAGTTTTTTTATGTTATTTTTCTTTAATGTCCATGCTTCCATCCCATATAGTAGTGTTGAAAAAATGTAACAGCGAATTACTCGGACTCTCAAGGCTAGATTGAGATTTCTGTTTGAGAAAAGATTTTTCATTTTGACGAAATTGCTCTTGCTATTTCTATGCGTTTGTTCACTTCTATGGATTGGTCCTTATTGTCTTCAATACGTGTTCCTATGTATTGGTAGCTTCCAACTCTTTCGATTGTGGTGTTGTTTACTAGTATTGCTGGTATATTATTAACATTGGTCTTATTTACAACCATAAATTTAGTTTTCTTCAAATTAATTTTGAACCCATAGGATTGGCTAGTCGTATTTATGTCTTGCATCATTTTCACGCAAATCGGTCCAAAATGTAAGAAATTTTTAGATTTATGGTAAGAAGGGAGGAGTACGGTGACCATAAATCTTAAAAATTCTTAAATTTTGGCCGAAATTCCGTGAAATTTCGACCAGAAAGTGAAAATGTTATAAATATTTCAACCCGAGATGCGAAAGGGTTTGCGAGTTTCACGCAAATCGGTCCAAAATTTAAGAATTTTTAAGATTTATGGTAAGCAGAAGGGAGTACGGTGACCATAAATCTTAAAAATTCTTAAATATTGGCCGAAATTCCGTGAAATTCCGACCAGAAAGTGAAAATGTTGTAAATAGTTTAACCCGAGATGCGAAAGTGTTAGCGAATTTCACGCAAATCGGTCCAAAATTTAAGAATTTTAAAGATTTATGGTAAGAAGGGAGGAGTACGGTGACCATAAATCTTAAAAATTCTTAAATTTTGGCCGAAATTCCGTGAAATTTCGATCAGAAAGTGAAAATGTTGTAAATATTTCAACCCGAGATGCGAAAGTGTTAGCGAATTTCACGCAAATCGGTCAAATATTTAAGAATTTTTAAGATTTATGGTAAGAAGGGGGGAGTACGGTGACCATAAATCTTAAAAATTCTTAAATTTTGGCCGAAATTCCGTAAAATTTCGACCAGAAGGTGAAAATGTTGTAAATATTTCAACCCGAGATGCGAATTTCACGCAAATCGGTCCAAAATTTAAGAATTTTTAAGATTTATGGTAAGAAGGGAGGAGTACGGTGACCATAAATCTTAAAAATTCTTAAATTTTAGCCGAAATTCCGTGAAATTTCGACCAGAAAGTGAAAATGTTGTAAATATTTCAACCCGAGATGCGAAAATGTTAGCGAATTTCACCCAAATCGGTCCAAAATTTTAGAATTTTTAAGATTTATGGTAAGAAGGGAGGAGTACGGTGGCCATAAATCTTAAAAATTCATAAATTTTGGCCGAAATTCCGTGAAATTTTGACCAGAATGTGTAAAAGTTATAAATATTTCAACCCGAGATGCGAAAGTGTTAGCGAATTTCACGCAATTCGGTCCAAAATTTAAGATTTTTTAAGATTTATGATAAGAAGGGGGAGTACGGTGACCATAAATCTTAAAAATTCTTAAATTTTGGCCGAAATTCCGTGAAATTTCGACCAAAAAGTGAAAATGTTGTAAATATTTCAACCCGAGATGCGAAAGTGTTAGCGAATTTCTCGCAAATCGGTCCAAAATTTAAGAATTTTTAAGATTTATGGTAAGAAGGGGGGAGTACGTTGACCATAAATCTTAAAAATTCTTAAATTTTGGCCAAAATTCCGTGAAATTCCGACTAGAAAGTGAAAATGTAGTAAATATTTCAACCCGAAATGCGAAAGTGTTAGCAAATTTCACGCAAATCGGTCCAAAATTTTAGAATTTTTAAGATTTATGGTAAGAAGGGAAGAGTACGGTGACCATAAATCTTAAAAATTCTTAAATTTTGGCCGAAATTCCGTGAAATTTCGACCAGAAAGTGAAAATGTTGTAAATATTTCAACCCGAAATGCGAAAGTGTTAGCGAGTTTCACGCAAATCGGTCCAAAATTTAAGAATTTTTAAGATTTATGGTAAGAAGAAGGGAGTACGGTGACTATAAATCTTAAAAATTCTTACATTTTCGTCGAAATTTCGACCAGAAAGTGAAAATGTTGTAAATATTTCAACCCGAGACGCGAAAGTGTTAGCGAATTTCACGCAAATCGGTCCAAAATTTTAGAATTTTTAAGATTTATGGTAAGAAGGGAGGAGTACGGTGACCATAAATCTTAAAAATTCTTAAATTTTGGCCGAAATTCCTTGAAATTTTGACCAGAAAGTGAAAATGTTGTAAATATTTCAACCCGAGATCCGAAAGTGTTAGCTAATTTCATGCAAATCGGTCCAAAATTTAAGAATTTTTAAGATTTATGGTCACCGTCTCCTCCCTTCTTACCATAAATCTTAAAAATTCTTAAATTATGGACCGATTTGCGTTAAATTCGCTAACACTTTCGGATCTCGGGTTGAAATATTTACAACATTTACACATTCTGGTCGAAATTTCACGGAATTTCAGCCAAAATTTAAGAATTTTTAGGATTTATGGTCACCGTACTCCTCCCTTCTTACCATAAATTTTAAAAATTCTTAAATTTTAGCCGAAATTCCGTGAAATTTTGACTAGAAAGTGTAAATGTTGTAAATATTTCAACCCGAGTTGCGAAATTGTTAGCGAGTTTCACGCAAATCGGTCCAAAATTTAAGAATTTTTAAGATTTATGGTAAGAAGGGGGGAGTACGGTGACCATAAATCATAAAAATTCTTAAATTTTGGCCTAAATTTCGTGTAATTTCGACCAGAAAGTGAATATGTTGTAAATATTTCAACCCGAGATGCGAAATTGTTAGCGAATTTCACGCAAATCGGTCCAAAATTTAAGAATTTTTAAGATTTATGGTAAGAAGGGAGGAGTACGGTGACCATAAATCTTAAAAATTCTTAAATTTTGGCCGAAATTCCGTGAAATTTCGATCAGAAAGTGAACATGTAAATATTTCAACCCAAGATGCGAAAGTGTTAGCGAATTTCTCGCAAATTGGTCCAAAATTTTAGAGTTTTTAAGATTTATGGTAAGAAGGGGGGAGTACGGTAACCATAAATCTTAAAAGTTCATCAATTTTGGCCGAAATTCCGTGAAATTTCGACCAGAAAGTGAAAATGTTGTAAATATTTCAACCCGAGATGCGAAAGTGTTAGCGAATTTCACGCAAATCGGTCCAAAATTTAAGAATTTTTAAGATTTATGGTAAGAAGGGGGGAGTACGTTGACCATAAATCATAAAAATTCTTAAATTTTGGCCAAAATTCCGTGAAATTCCGACTAGAAAGTGAAAATGTAGTAAATATTTCAACCCGAAATGCGAAAGTGTTTGCGAATTTCACGCAAATCGGTCCAAAATTTTAGAATTTTTAAGATTTATGGTAAGAAGGGAAGAGTACGGTGACCATAAATCTTAAAAATTCTTAAATTTTGGCCGAAATTCCGTGAAATTTCGACCAGAAAGTGAAAATGTTGTAAATATTTCAACCCGAAATGCGAAAGTGTTAGCGAGTTTCACGCAAATCGGTCCAAATTTTAAGAATTTTTAAGATTTATGGTAAGAAGGGGGGAGTACAGTGACCATAAATCTTAAAAATTCTTAAATTTTGGCCGAAATTCCGTGAAATTTTGACCAGAAAGTGTAAATGTTGTAAATATTTCAACCCGAGATGCGAAATTGTTACCGAGTTTCACGCAAATCGGTCCAAATTTTAAGAATTTTTAAGATTTATGGTAAGAAGGGGGGAGTACAGTGACCATAAATCTTAAAAATTCTTAAATTTTGGCCGAAATTCCGTGAAATTTTGACCAGAAAGTGTAAATGTTGTAAATATTTCAACCCGAGATGCGAAATTGTTACCGAGTTTCACGCAAATCGGTCCAAAATTTAAGAATTTTTAAGATTTATGGTAAGAATGGGGGGAGTAAGGTAACCATAAATCTTAAAAATTCTTAAATTTTGGCCGAAATTCCATGAAATTCCGACCAGAAAGTGAAAATATTGTAAATATTTCAACCCGAGACGCGGAAGTGTTAGCGAATTTCACGCAAATCGGTCCAAAATTTATGAATTTTTAAGATTTATGGTAAGAAGGGGGGGGGGGGAGTACGGTGACCATAAATCTTAAAAATTCTTAAATTTTGGTCGATATGGATATCCATGTGGATTTTTAATGTAGTGGTTTCCCGTTGCCTTCTACATTCTATGCCGTTGACTATTTTCTCTAGTTCATCCGACTTCTTCCCGAGGGAAGAAGTCTGTTGCTTATTCCGACAACAACTCGGTCGCCAGAGCCTCGTTTGTTATCTAGCAGGGTGTACCAGGTAATATGCTTACCATTCGAGTAGGAGAGGTTGACTTTTTGAGACATAAATTTTACCCCTTACACCCCACATTAGTCTAATATTAGTTTTTTTTTTGTGAAGTTATGGTGATTAAACTCCTCTGAGGTTCTTCCTTTACCGGCAGAACAGCCTCACGGCTAGTCCTATAGGGATATAAGTTTGTTTTATATAGTAATGGGCTTATTCAAAGTTATATCCAACAATTAAAATGGGGGTAAAGAATATGGAGAATATATAAAAATGCACAGTGCTATTAATTTATTTCATAAACAAATATTTACCATTTATCGTGATACGTATTATACAGCAAATTATTTGAAATATTTAATTGGATGGTAGATCGAATGGAAAAATATAACGCGTTCTATTTTTCAAGGACAAATTGTATGGGAGGAGGATATATGAATTAATTTCTTGAACAACTTTTGAGCCAAGAAATTGTCTTGTCTAAAATGACCTTAAGACCTGTGTGGGTTAATAATAAAAAAAACTACAATGCAATTTTCATCACATTTGAATTACACATTTATTATACCGACATACTTACTTACTTAATACTTATAATATATTACATCTTTACATCCCTTAAGTACTAGTGACTAGAGTCTGACTCCTGCGGGCGGCTTGCGCGCGCCCGACTTTGAAAACGCTTGGAACGAAACTTTTCTCGAATAAAACCAAAAAGAAAAACGATAAACGCCAAATTAAAACTAGTTAACACGCTATTATTAACAAATCTCCATTATTACTCAGTTATTATATTTTGTTTTGGTCAACAAATATTTTTTATCAACAATTAAATCTCTATATATATATATTTATATATGACAATAAACGATTGGCAACAACATGGCGTTTTTTTCGTGCGGTAACACATTTTATTAAAGCAGCAGCTAGTTATTATATATCATCTATAATATAGATGATATATAATATAATATATAATATAGATTCTATATAACAATATTTAATTCTGTTTTTAACTAGTTTTCATATATTTTGGATCATAACTTTTTTTGATAACTGATTTCGAAATTTTTAAAAATAATGTTACAGATAAAGCAAAGAATATAACAAAAATGATTGGAATAAAATGTTTAGAATGAAAAATTATAAAATTATACCAATTTTAATTAGATTAATAACAATTTGCAATTTTTTGAAAATAACTTATATAAGGTTAAAAGAAACACTCTACGTTTTTTTTAACTTAGGAAGGTTTCCTTTTCAAAATCGGAGGAGCTCGAAAATGGCTAGAGCTTAGCCGAAACTAGTTGCAAAGTGTAACTGAAGTGTGATAAAAAACAAAGTAAAAAATCGTTTTATTTATCCTTTCAAATATGAGTATTGGAATTTTCATAATGTTCATTCTCACAGGCTCAATTGATTGTAGATAATTATTATGCAGTGTGGTTTCTCAGATTACAAATTCGCCCCTAATAATAATAATAATTAAATTAGTTAAAACTAAATTGAATTGAATTAAAAAGAATATTTTACAAATGTGACTTCCATTGAATTGAAAGCGGGATTCAGTCACATTTGTAAAATACACTATTTAATTCAATTCAATTTAGTTTTAACTAATTTAATACTGCCTAGTGTTATCGCACAAAAACTCGCCGGTGTCTTCAATACATAAATCATTACCACTACGCTATCGCAGAAAAAAAAACGCGCTGTTATGGCGCGTTCGCTACGCTTAAATTTAAATATTTGCTTGGAGCGTTGTCCTCCTCACATGCTTAAACCTAGTATTTGGTATCGTCTAGCTGTACGCCGTGCCCGAGTAGCTTACGTTTTATATAATGAGGAAATTAAACATGATATGTCTCCAAAAAAAAATTAAATCACACACCGACTTAAGTCCCTAGAAACACATACATTTACGCTAAAAACATAAAGCATCCTGTTTGCGATGAAATACATTATTTAGGTGCTCTTTATACTCCAATAACATCATAACAAATGATATATATTTGCTTTGTTTTATTTAAATTATTTACTAATACTAATTATATTGTCCGCTCGAGTTTTTAGCTTTCAGCTACCTAATTAATTCAATAATGCTTAGCCACTCGCACTAATTTTCCCCAACCAGTGGGGTTATTATTAAATTTCTAAACATTTGCAATTTCATTAATATTATTCATATAATATAAATATCTTCTTATAGTATTATATAGTTTTATTTATCATTTTAATTTGTGTTATATGTATATTTATATAAAGCACAACGTTATCTTTCCACATTCTTCTATAGTGACGTTCGAGTAGCTCACACCAAATAATTATGCGATGAATACATATTAGTTTAAAATAATAGAGAATAGAAGTTTCCAAAAATCTAATTAATTTCTATTGTTCTCGATTTTCGCTTTAATTCTTGAGAAGGCTGACTAAATAGATTGATTTTCAGGCGGAAAGACCCGGGAAGGGTCGATAGCCCAATAAAGATTGTTTATATATATATATATATATATATATATATATATATATATATATATATATATATATATAACATTAGGACTGAAAGAAACCTCTTCTCTTCACATCGATATTTCGGTCTAACTCCAGAGCTTCATCAGGATTTACTAAAAACTAGACTGTTACAATGGTATACAATGCCCTGATAATATATATATATATATATATATATATATATATATATATAATATTGAACAATAAATATGATAGTTAATAAATGTTAGTAATAAAGTTGATAATAATTTGCTGTTACAGTAATATAGTTAAAATTTAAGATCATTAAAGTTATTTACGTTGAGGCGTGTGCTGATGGCTGCTCAAGTAAGCCACACAATACTTACAAGAACGAGTATTACGAAAACTTTTATTAACTTTTAATATATATATATATATATATATATATATATATATATATATATATATATATATAATCATCATGGCATTGTATACCATTGTAACAGTCTACTTTTTAGTAAATCCTGATGAAGCTCTGGAGTCAGAGCGAAATATCGATGTGAAGAGAAGAGGTTTCTATAGTCACTCTCTAAATATATATATATATATATATATATATATATATATATATATATATATATAGTTTGATTTTCTACTATTGTGATTAATAAACATTCACCGCGTATTTTTTTGTTAGTGTTAATTACTCGAACAATAAATTTATAATTAATATCTACTCAAGCTCGCTTTCGTGGTGATAACACATTGTACATTTTAATAATACTTTTAATGGGAAAGTTTCGGTTAATTAAATAAATAAATTGATTAATTATGCGTGGAAGAATAGACGTGGAATATTCTTGAGGTTACTTGTATGTTCTTGGAATATATGTGGTCGTGCTCTCTCTCTTCTTGTACCTTAAAACTATTTAGCTAGACTACTGTTTTTTTACTAATCGCTATCCGAACTGGATTCAGCTTCCGGTATCGGCTTGGGCTTCTCTTCTGGTGGAGGCGCCGGTTTGGAGACGCGCGTCGCCACTGAATACGCGTTCGGGCCTTCACCTTCCGTATGCTCGATACCAACCCTGTAATTTTATAATTATTATTAATATTTTTGATCCGATACTACATATAGTCAACAAATCACGACACCTCGTACACCAGGAAATGGGCATCAATATTTTAAATTATCATTTTTAAAACCCGAATAAGTTATCATACAAATCTCAAGTTTATGATAATTAAATTAATAAATAAATGTATTTATTGCCCAACAGATGTATGCTACTAGATGCAAACATATTCTATTGTCTCGCAATAATCTTTCCATTTCCATTCTTAAAATATGCTAGAGTTTTTGACTTCAGGACTTTATTAGGAGTAGTTAGTAGGTAAATATACTAAAATTCTCCGCCCCTAAGAGGTGAGCATAAAGTGGGAGGGGAATGAGTAGATCCAATTTTTGGGTTTTTCGATTATATCTCGAAAACGGTAGACTATAGAAAAATATGTTTTAAATAAAAATGAAAGCTAATTCAATATCAATATATATATATTATATCAATATATATTTTATCAATATATATTCGATTATATCTCGAAAACGGTAAACTATAGAACAATATGTTTTAAATAAAAATGAAAGCTAATTCAATATCAATATATATATTATATCAATATATATTATATCAATATATACTATATCAATATATATTATATCAATATATATTATATCAATATATATTATATCAAATATTGTATTTTTACAAATGAACGAATCCTTACCTGTATTCATGTCTCGCGAGATAGCGGACATATTTCTCCGGCGGCTCATCGCTGTCCGAATTCTGTAGACTGACACTTCGCACCGTTGTGTGACTCACTTGAGTGGCAGGCATGGTGAATTCAACATACGCGTACTCCGCCAATTGATCAGGCATTTGGTCGTAGCTAGTCAGTGAGAGCCGACACACCATGTTATGAGTTGTATATGCACCTAAAAAGAAAGATTTTGTTAAAAAAAAACTTCTATAGGGAAGTATATTTGTATTGGTAAAATCATATTGTGAATAATTATTTAGAATTTCTTATGTTAGAATTTCTTTAGTTGGGTTGACATTCATTAAAAAAAATTCAGCCGTGAGGCTTCTCCACCGGTCAAAGGAGAAGCTCAGAGGAGTTTAATCACCCGGTACTTTAACTTCACAGAAAAACTGTGAATGGTGATTGGCAAAAATTTGCTCCCCGCTGGGGATTGACCCCCGGCTCCCCAATACTCAGTACGAGATGGTCGACGTCACTAACCACTCGGCCACTGAGCTGGGTGATTTTGATTTATTATTTCAAATAGTCGATTCGATACTCATGGAATAGAAGGGCGAATGATTTAGGGAATAAAAAAAAAAGATCTTTATTGGCATTTCCCTCACTGCCCCTCCACATCACAAACCTCAACAAAAATATACAAAAATAAAAATAAAAATACAATATAAATAAAAGTACTACTCCGCCAAAAATTACAAATTACCCCCATCTATCGCCGCTCCCTTTGCCCTTGCCACTTTCCTCTCCCACGTCAGCCTCCTGCAGATTTTCACGCCTTCCCCATCCTCGCATAACCATTCATTCAGCTTTCTGCAGTCCCCCACCCACTCTGCTTTCACACCCTCACATTCTTCGCTAAGGTGCCACCACGTGTCGCTTCCCTTGCTACACAGCGCACACGCGGTGTACCCTAAAACCATCCACACTTTCCTCCCTCTCTCGTCTGACCCACACCTCGCTCTTGCCATGCACACGCGGTGTACGCGGTGTACCCTAAACCCATTCACACTTTCCTCCCTCTCTCGTCTGACCCACACCTCGCTCTTGCCATGCATACCTTGTCCTCCCTGCTCCACTCACCCCTGGCTAAATAACTCGGGAGTCTCCCACTCACTTGCCACTCTACGTAGCCAGGGTTGTAAGAGCTCTCATTCATTCTAGTCTGCCGTTCTTGCCACTCAATATCTCTCAATCTCTCTCTTACCTCAGTTCCTAGGCTTCCCATTTCTCTCAGCTTCTCCTCTACCCACACCTCAGACATACTCACTCTTTCATACATCCTTCCTCTATCCTTTCTCCAACCACTCTCCGTCCTACTCTTACACCTCATCCATACCTCCCGCACCAGTCTTTCCTCACCCAATTCCTGCAATCTTTCTTCAAACTTCACAACCCTTACACACGACTCCCACCACATACTCATACGATTCGTCTCCTGCAACAGCACTGCTCTCGGTGTCGACCTTTCGAGACCCAGCAGACTCTTCAGAAGCACACCTTGCTCTCTCTCTATCACATCCCACTCACGCAATCCCCACACTTCCACTCCATACAACAGAATAGGTTTTACACACGCATCCCAGATCTTGCACGCCATTACGAGGTTACCGCCCCACAACCTCTCCCATTTCCTTCTCGCTATTCCCCAAGCCATTCTCGCTTTCGCTTCCATAGTTTCCACATGCACCCTAAATCCTCCTCCACTGTCAAACCAGAAACCCAAATATTTAAAGACATTCACTCTCTTAATCATCCTTCCCTTCCATTTCAGCTCTTCCACTCTACCCCTTCTACCCCTATTCCTAAACATCATCCATTTAGTCTTCTCCACATTCACTACTATCCCTCTCCTATCCATGTACCTTCCCATTCTTTCCAACATCTCTTGCATCTCTTCCACTGTACCGGTGGAGGTGGTCGTTAGGGTGAGGAACGTTGGGAAGGGAGCACAGAGGAAGGGGCAGCAGAGGTTTGGATGGAGCGAGCCGGATTTGGATGCATATGAGAAAAAGCTAAAGCGCGTCAAGTGGGAGGATGTGCATTCGATGCTCCAGTTGGAGTGAGTGATGGTGGCTGCATTGAAGAAGAAGAAGAGTGGGGGGCAGAGGGAGAGTTGGTTTGACGAGGAATGTAGGGTGAAGAAGTCGAGCTGGCGAAGAGCAATGGCGAAGTGAAGAAATGGGAGAGGTGAAGTGGAAAGAGCCAATCAGGCGAAGAGGGATTTCGAGAGAACCTGCGAGAGGAAGAAGATAGAGGAGTTGCAGAAGGTAGAAACGAGGTTGAGGGAGTGTGTGACAGAGAAAGGGTTGTGGGAAATTCTGAGGGGAAGCGTAAAAAAGGGCAAAGTTAGCATAGAGCTGGCAGAGTGGGAGAAAAGCTGTAGAGAGATGGCGGGGTCAGAGGTGGATTTAGGGAGTCCGAGACCGGTGGTAGGAAGGGAGGCGTTTTCGCGGGAAGAGGTCGACGTGGCCATAGGGCAGCTGAAACTGGGAAAGGCGGCGGGGGAAGATGGGCTGAAGGCAGAGGCCTTCAAAAGATTAACAGAGGAAGGAAAAGATAAGTTACTGGAGGTTTTGAATAGAGTCTGGAGTGGTGAGGAAGAACTGCCGGAAGAGTGGCGTGTGGGGTTGGTGATCCCGGTACACAAAGGGGGAGCAGCATCGGTCATAAATAATTATAGGGGTATTACCGTTATGAATGCGGGATACAAAGCGATGATGACAATTGTGAAAAATAGACTAGCGAGGGAAGTGGATAGAAAAGGGCTGCTGCCGGAATGCCAGGGGGGTTTCAGAAAGGGAAGAGGGACGAGGGAGCAGATTTTCACGCTTGCGAGAATGGTGGAGGAAGCGTTGGAGTGCAAAGGGAGAGTGTATGCGGTGTTTGTGGATTTGAAAGCGGCGTATGACTCAGTTCCTAGGGGGAAACTGGTGGAATGTATGGATAGATTGGGTATGGAAGTGGAAGGAGTGGAGTGGGTGAGAAGTATATATAAAGAGACGTGGGCAAAATCGAGAGTGAATGGAGAAGTGTCTGAGAAGTTTAGGGTGAATGTGGGTGTAAGGTAAGGGTGCCCGCTAAGCCCCCTCCTGTTCAATCTATACACAAGCGAGTTGGAGGCGGTGCTGAGGAGAGGACAGGCTGGAGGGGTCGTGGTGGGGAGAACCAAGGTGTGGATGCTGGGATATGCGGATTTTGGGAATAGTTTACCATGTAAGATCTAGAGGAAGACTACTAAATGCTGGTCATATCAAATTGGTAGTCGCTTAAGAATTTAAACAGGCTTGAAAAAAAATCATTATTACCATTTAGTCAGTGTCATCTTAACCAAACGAATCCTGACTGTGATTAAACCTTTATATTCCAAGTGAGATGGAATCTGATTACTTCAGTTGTCTTTTACTCACTACATTTTTATTATTATTAATGTTACTACAATCTGGTCAGAGAGTAAACAGTACCTTTTTACTTTCCGAATACATCACTGATGTAAAGGAAGGTATTGTTTTTACCGAAAACGTGTTCACGATTTCAAACTAAGATTGTGGAAATATGCGATAACTTTCGGGGAAAAAAATTACACCAGAAGGAAGGTATTGTTGCCGTGTATTTTTTATCATAATTTACTAACAAGCTTAAATTCAAAGAGCTATCTTAAGATGTATACTTTGCTTGTTTATTCTCTACGACACCTTTATCTTACGCAATAATTTTATTTATTTAATCATATGCCTTCTACCGTAAGGTGTAGGCGTCAAATCACTTCTCACTACTTCTATTAATTACTTCAATAGTTTGTATATCTACCTTGTCCTTCTTTTGGTAACCGCGGACACCTCCAAACTATTGCTCGGTGTTGGTGCTCGTACTTTGCTGACCCCGACGTGACTTCTATGAGGCTTTCCTGCAGGGTATCAACGGTGCCCAAAATCCGTTCAATGCCTTTAATCTTACCAGTCCTGCAAACATATATTTCATCCAATTAAAAACAACTAAAAGCAACGAAATATATTAAATGCAAATTTCATATCATCCATATGTTACCCTCTCTGATGGGTCATAGTATCATTTTTAGTACTTTTCTTTCGATTTAGTTCTATATGCCAAATTTTAATTATTCAATGAAATTGATTGAGAAGAGAAGCAGAAGATATATTTATTGTAACATACAGAAGAAATGGATTGAATTATACAAAACTGCGAAAAATAATGAAACAGAGAAAAATATAATTTGAGTTATTCAGATTTAAACTACATAAACGACAAATCGAAATTTCTTTCTTACCTTCTGTGCGCTGATTTCACTGACCCATACCGGAAGTGCTTCTCCACCCGGAACATATAAATCCAGCACTCGGGGATTGGAAATCGAATCATGACATCCTCACATGGCACCTGCCCTAGTTTTCTAGAAGCAAAACCTGGTACTAGTACGTCCGCTCTGAGCTCTATTTTGTGACCAGTCACAACGATTTGTGCTTTGAGCTGTAGAGGTAATTCACGGTTCTTCGGTGGCCGCACTCTGAATCGCAACAGTTCTATATAGCAAGCATCAGGTGGTTTGAATCTGAAAACAGAATTATTGAGAGAATGCCTCATTAAGGCCCTATCCCCGCGACAGTAGCGTAAATATTTTTTGATTGTTGGCCAATGAACTAAAAAAAATGTCTATCTAAAACCCAATTCACACATAAACGGCGTCGGGCGGAGGCGCGCTGTAGGCGAGGTGCAGGCGCGACGTCATTTGTGATGTCCATATGCAGCGAAGGGGTGGACATAGCACCATATGTTTACATAGAGGCGGCGTGGAAAAGTTGTGCCTTTCGCCTCGCAGCCACTGTGTCTCAGGCGAAGAGGCTAAGGCCCAATTCACACATAAGCGGCGTCGGGCGTAGGCGCGGTATAGACGAGACGCAGGCGCGACGTCGCACAGGCGATTGTAATGTCCATATGCAGTGAATGGGTGGACATTGCACCTTATGTTTACATAGAGGCGGCGTGGAAGAGTTGCCTTTCGCCTCTTCGCCTACCGTGTCTTAAGCGAAGAGGTGAAGATGTGGTGCCGACGCACGACGCTTCAAGCCCCCTCTATATAAACATGTCGTGCAATGTCCACTTAGGAGACGAGGCGCGGGTATTTGCCTCGTGCCTATCGCCGCGCCGACACCGCGTCTTCGCCTCTTCGCCTAAGACACGGTGGGCGAAGAGGCGAAACTCTTCCACGCCACCTCTATGTAAAGATAAGGTACAATGTCCACCCCTTCACTGCATATGGACATCACAATCGCTTGTGCGACGTCGCGCCTGCGCCTCGCCTACACCGCGCCTGCTCCCGACGCCGCTTATGTGTGAATCGGGCCTTAGACACGGAGCCGGCACGGCGAGGGGCACGAGGCAAATGCCCGCACCTCATCACCTAAGTGGGCATTGCACCACATGTTTATATAGAGGGGGTGTGAAAGCGTCACGCCTTCGCCTCTTCGCCTCCTATGTGTGATTTGGGCCTTATATCTTTATAGGGCCGGTCAAGGAAGAAGGTCAGAGGAGTTTAATCACCCAGTATTTACCATAACTTCACATGAAACCTTTGAAAAACAGTGAAAGGTGATTCGCGAAAATTCGCCCCGATGGATTTCGAACTTAGGCTCTCCAATGCTCAGTACAAGACGGACGTCGCCTCTAACCACTCGGCCACTGAGCTGGGTTCATATAATTATATCTCCGAATAATGGAATAATATTGCAAATAAATAATATTACCACCACCACCATCACCACCCATTGAAACATCCCCACAAACAGACATGCAAATGGATACAAGCGACAGTCACAGCAAAGAATCGGTTTCAAGCGTTACATTCAACCCATTTGCAGCCGTTGAAGAAACCAACCCAACAGCAATTCCCTCACAACAGGATTTTACAAATAATTACCATGAGGATATAACTACAATAACTCCACCAGCTTCACAAAATGATGTAGGATTCGCGAAAATTCGCCCCGATATAATTATATCTCCGAATAATGGAATAATATTGCAAACAATATTATTGTAGTCTCAGGTCATACTCATATTGTAATGAAATGTTATACCAATACAATATGTTCTAAGTGGGACAAGTTCACAATAAATGTAGTGACAAGTAGGGTTTGTCGTATGTATGTTGTATTGTTAGCGCCGTGTGAATAGGGCCTAAACATTAACATAAATGATTTCGTTTACATACTTAATAATCTGGGTGTCATTCCAATCAGCTTGTTGCACACAAGAATGAAAGTCAACATCCTCAATCCGGATCCACTCTTCAGTGACCACCGGAATAATATCATGTCGACCAACAACCTCTTTGCCTTGCCTCCTCATATCATTCACACCCAACTCGATATCGGGCATCCCCGTTAAAAATCCTAGGAAGAAAAGCCTGACACGCGCGATTTGCTTTTCTATATGACCTAAAAAAAAAACATGATACAGATTTAAAACATATATAAATGTGAATCCACCTCTTAACAATCTACATATCTAGATTTCGATCTTATTAGATCTCATCAGTGTAGCTCAGCTAGTGAGGATGAATTCACACAATATTTCACTGAAAACCTCTGAAAAACTTGGTGATTTGCGAAAATTTGCCCTGATGGGGTTCGAACTCAGGCTCCCCAATGCTCAATACAAAAATTATACAACTAACCCCCTAGGAGGAAAGTTAAACGCCATCTGGCGACACCACATCAATTAATGGATGCACACTTATATATGTTTTACAAAATTGGCTTTGTGCTGATATCTCAAGCACTCTGTTGGAATATTATCTACCCGGTGATCCTGATGGCATGAGCATGTTGACGGTTATTACCATATGGCTGTGCATTGCTAATTGATGTAGTGCCGCCAGATGGCATTTAACTTTCCTCCTAGGTGGTTAGTTGAATAATTTTTGAAACAAATTTAATTTACCAAATAATTTCATAATTAGCCTGAAAATTTTTTAAGCTAGATTCTGGGCACCCTATTCATAATACATTACTTACCTTCAGAATCTTGTTCAACATACAATTCGTCCACAGCAGTCACCTGCACCTCCTCCATTTTATAGTGCAAAGCCCTATCCCTATGCGCTTGCAGTTTAAACAGTGACTCCTCAATGGTCACCGAAAACTGTTTGAGATCCTCGAAATTGAGCGAACCGAGTTTCATTAGCTGCGACACCTGAGGCGCGTGCTCGACGGGTAGCCCCAGTTTTTTGAGATCACTACCGAATTCCTTGCAGCCCTGGTAGTCGCCTTGAATGGCATACGCCGCAAACTGGCTCAGTTTGTTGGTGATACGTTCAGCTTTTTTAACCTGCCCCGGCCGTACGCCCGGTCGTTCTTTGTAGAAGATATACTGAAGTTTTAGTGTGAAGATTTTCCCGAAATTGTCGTATTGTTGAGCGCCGATATCGGAAACGGAGTAGCATGGTTGTAGAGGTAGTTCTTGGAAGGGGTCTTTGTCACTTGGCTGGTTGTAGAGTTGGAGGAGTACGCAGTCTGGTTGATACACGAGGCGTACAAATATTTTCTTCCAAAATCTATAAGAAAAAATAATAAAAACCTTCTATCTTTATAGCTATCAGCTCTAGGGTAAAGGGACAGGCTTCAGAGGAGTGTAAATATACTGTTATTCTGTTTAGATATCTGCATACATATGATTGATAATTTTGCTAATAAATGGAGATTCTGATGTTTTTTGTTTCTGTTGTTTAAGGTATATACCTTAAAGTCACAGAAACCCTCTGAAAAACTATGAATTGTGATTGGCGACATTTCGCAGGTTTGAACTCTGGCTCCTTAACCCTTAAATACATGAATTTTTTTTATATTGATATTAAATAATAGCTACCGCCAGTCGTGAAAACAAAAAACATCAGAATCTCCATTTATTAGCAAAATTATCAATCATATGTATGCAGATATCTAAACAGAATTACAGTTTTTAATTAGGCAATGAATATTTGGAAAAGTAATGTTGCAACAATATGCATTTAAGGGTTAATGCTCAGGTACGAGCCGGACGAAGCCTCTAACCACTAGGTCATTGGGCTGGGTTAAACAATTATATTTATATGGAAGTAAAGAGTGTTTCATTGCAGTTTTTTTGTTGAGAATTTCAATTAGTTTTTCATGCTTTTTGTCTTTCAACACTAATCCCATTGATTGAAAGACGCTTTAGTTTAGCATGGACTATCATTGCTAGTCACCCCCGGGGCGTGCAGTATCGCTCAGGTCTTGCGGTCGTGCGCCGCCGGTTGTTTTAGCATGGACTATCATCGCTAGTCGCCCCCGAGGCGTGCAGTATCGCTCAGGTCTTGCGGTCGTGCGCCGCCGGTTGTAAGGGCCGATGTAGAATAATGCGTATCAGAAGCGGCAAATAGAATAAGAAACAATAAGCCCGTACCAGCCCAGAGTGATAAACGAAAGGCACTGAAGTAATTGGAATAATAGTTCATCTAGATTCCTAAATATATATCTATATTATTCCGAAGAATGCTAGATTACCTTTGTCCAGTAATCTTCTTTTTGTTGGGTTGCCTTAGATGCATCTCCCATCCATCACCTGTGTAGTTAAGTCGAGGGAATGGTTCTAGAGGTTGTGAGATGTCATCATCGAATAGTGGCGTAGGTGGTGTTTCTTGAGAGTCTGATCTCTTCATCTCACCGCCTATAATGTGTTCAGTACATATTAGTATATGTGCAATGAAGAACTATCAACAGCAGAGCATGTAATATGCGTCTGCCCAACTCTAGTAAACATTAGACGTCTAATACTAGAGGAGTTCTGCCCTAGCTATGCTACACCCTCCAGCCAACTATTCAGAACTATCCAGTATAAATATATATATATATATATATATATAGGATAAAGTGACCAACCAGGAGGGTAGAGAATGGATGCAATGGGTGAGAAAGTCAGGATGGGATGTGCTCAACGGTTGCTGTGAAGGGGACTGGGAAGGGAAAAAACGTTCTGCGGACAAGGAGGAGGCTCGGTTTTGGACTACGTGGTGGTCAAAGGGATCGAAAGGGAAGAGTTGGTGTGCTTCAAGGTGGAAAACGTAGGAGGGTCGGATCATGTACCGGTGGAGGTGGTCGTTAGGGTGAGGAACGTTGGGAAGGGCGAACAGAGGAAGGGGCAGCAGAAGTTTGGATGGAGCGAGCAGGATTTGGATGCATATGAGAAAAAGCTAGAACGCGTCAAGTGGGAGGATGTGCATTCGATGCTCCAGTTGGGGAGAGTGATGGTGGCTGCATTGGAGAAGAAGAAGAGTGGGGGGCAGAGGGAGAGTTGGTTTGACGAGGAATGTAGGGTGAAGAAGTCGAGCTAGCGAAGAGCAATGGCGAAGTGGAGAAATGGGAGAGGTGAAGTGGAAAGGGCCAATCAGGCGAAGAGGGAGTTCGAGAGAACCTACGAGAGGAAGAAGATAGAGGAGTTGCAGAAGGTAGAAACGAGGTTGAGGGAGTGTGTGACAGAGAAAGGGTTGTGGGAAATTCTAAGGGGAAGCGTAAAAAATGGCAAAGTTAGCATAGAGCTGGCAGAGTGGGAGAAGAGCTGTAGAGAGATGGCGGGGTCAGAGGTGGCTTTAGGGAGTCCGAGACCGGTGGTAGGAAGGGAGGCGTTTTCGCCGGAAGAGGTCGACGTGGCCATAGGGCAGCTGAAACTGGGAAAGGCGGCGGGGGAAGATGGGCTGAAGGCAGAGGCCTTCAAAAGATTAACAGAGGAAGGAAAAGATAAGTTACTGGAGGTTTTGAATAGAGTCTGGAGTGGTGAGGAAGAACTGCCGGAAGAGTGGCGTGTGGGGGTGGTGGTCCCGGTACACAAAGGGGGAGCAGCATCGGTCGTTAATAATTATAGGGGTATTACCGTTATGAATGCGGGATACAAAGCGATGATGACAATTGTGAAAAATAGACTAGCGAGGGAAGTGGATAGAAAGGGGCTGCTGCCGGAATGCCAGGGGGGTTTCAGAAAGGGAAGAGGGACGAGGGAGCAGATTTTCACGCTTGCGAGAATGGTGGAGGAAGCGTTGGAGTGCAAAGGAAGAGTGTATGCGGTGTTTGTGGATTTGAAAGCGGCGTATGATTCAGTTCCTAGAGGAAAGCTCGTGGAGTGTATGGATAGATTGGGTATGGAAGTGGAAGGAGTGGAGTGGGTGAGAAGTATATATAAAGAGACGTCGGCAAAATCGAGAGTGAATGGAGAAGTGTCGGAGAAGTTTAGGGTGAATGTGGGTGTAAGGCAAGGGTGCCCGCTAAGCCCCCTCCTGTTCAATCTATACACAAGCGAGTTGGAGGCGGTGCTGAGGAGAGGACAGGCTGGAGGGGTCGTGGTGGGGAGAACCAAGTTGTGGATGCTGACATATGCGGATGACATAGTATTAGTAGCCAAGAGAGTGGAAGAGATGCAAGAGATGTTGGAAAGAATGGGAAGGTACATGGATAGGAGAGGGCTAGTAGTGAATGTGGAGAAGACTAAATGGATGATGTTTAGGAATAGGGGTAGAACGGGTAGAGTGGAAGAGCTGAAATGGAAGGGAAGGATGATTGAGAGAGTGAATGTCTTTAAATATTTGGGTTTCTGGTTTGACAGTGGAGGAGGATTTAGGGTGCATGTGGAAAGTATGCAAGCGAAAGCGAGAATGGCTTGGGGAATCGCGAGAAGAAAATGGGAGAGGTTGTGGGGCGGTAACCTCGTAATGGCGTACAAGATCTGGGATGCGTGTGTAAAACCTATTATATTGTATGGAGTGGAAGTGTGGGGATTGCGTGAGTGAGATGTGATGGAGAGAGAGCAAGGTGTGCTCCTGAAGAGTCTGCTGGGTCTCGAAAGGTCGACACCGAGAGCAGTGCTGCTGCAGGAGACGAATCGTATGAGTATGTGGTGGGAGTCGTGTGTAAGGGTTGTGAAGTTTGAAGAAATATTGCAGGAATTGGGTGAGGAAGGACTGGTGCGGGAGGTATGGATGAGGTGTAAGAGTAGGACGGAGAGTGGTTGGAGAAAGGATAGAGGAAGGATGTATGAAAGAGTGGGTATGTCTGAGGTGTGGGTAGAGGAGAAGCTGAGAGAAAGGGGAAGCCTAGGAACTGAGGTAAGAGAGAGATTGAGAGATATTGAGTGGCAAGAACGGCAGACTAGAATGGATGAGAGCTATTACAACCCTGGCTACGTAGAGTGGCAAGTGAGTGGGAGACTCCCGAGTTACTTAGCCAGGGGTGAGTGGAGCAGGGAGGACAAGGTATGCATGGCAAGAGCGAGGTGTGGGTCAGACGAGAGAGGGAGGAAAATGTGGATGGGTCTAGGGTACACAGCGTGTGTGCTGTGTAGTAAGGGAAGCGACACGTGGTGACACCTTAGCGAAGAATGTGAGGGTGTGAAATCAGAGTGGGTGGGAGACTGCAGAAAGCTGAATGAATGGTTATGCGAGGATGGGGAAGGCGTGAAAATCTGCAGGAGGCTGACGTGGGAGAGGAAAGTGGCAAGGGCAAAGGGAGCGGCGATAGATGGGGGTAATTTGTAATTTTTGGCGGAGTAGTACTTTCATTTATATTGTATTTTTATTTTTATTTTTGTATATTTTTGTTGAGGTTTGTGATGTGGAGGGGCAGTGAGGGAAATGCCAATAAAGGTCTACCTCTTCTTCTATATATATATATATGCGTGTGCGTGTGAAGAATTATTATTAATCCTTACCCAATGGCAGAGCGAATTCTTGTACAGGCACAGCTGGCCCAGCAAACTCGCTCTGATCAAACGGATTGATCCGAGAAGCATCAGAAAACGCAGCCACCGCCGGCGCTGGGGGCGGTGCCAACACCGGCAAAGCCCCACCGAACCCATCATCATTCGTCTTCGGCCTGCAACAACCCAAACAAATCACAAACAACCCCCCTCTATACACACCATCATCACCTACCGAATCACAACAGAGAAATCCTTCTCCTCATCCGAGTCCATCGACAGCGCCGTATTGAACCGATTCGGCGTGCTCTGTGGCACCGCGGGCGGCTCCTTCATCGCCAAAAACGCATCAAAAGTCTCCTCGCCATCAAACCCACCAGCAGTGTCATTAAACCCGCCATCATTGCCCCACGTATCCTCCACGGCCCCGAACGCATCAAACGCCCCATTCTTATTCTCATCTCGAGCCGACTCGAATTTCGCGGCGAACGCATCGAACGCGTCCCCCGGCCGTGTGAAATTCGAAAAGACTTCATTAACAACTGGTTCAGCCCCTCCAAACGCATCATTTAGAGTTGGATTATTAGGCGTTGTAGCCACGCCAAAAATATTAGTGGCATTCACATTACCGAAACCATCACTAGGTTTATTTACAGTAACTCCAAAAATATCAGTAGAAGTATTATCCATTGTAGGCTCTGTTCCGAAAATATCAGTTGATTGTATGTTGTTGGCTGTTGGATGGGCATCGAATATATCAGTTGGTTGTGTATTGGGCGTTGGATGGGCACCGAACATATCAGTTCCGAAAATATTGGTTGGTTCTGGATCGTCTGTTATTGGGTTATTTGTAGGTTGATCATCAAACATATCATTAGGATTATCTACTCCAAATATATCGTTTTTAAATCCTACATCATTTTGTGAAGCTGGTGGAGTTATTGTAGTTATATCCTCATGGTAATTATTAGTAAAATCCTGTTGTGAGGGAATTGCTGTTGGGTTTGTAGGGCTGGTTTCTTCAACGGCTGCAAATGGATTGAATGTAACGCTTGAAACCGATTCTTTGCTGTGGCTGTCGCTTGTATCCATTTGCATGTCTGTTTGTGGGGATGTTTCAATGGGTGGTGATGGTGGTGGTGGTAGTGGTAGTTCCGTGTGGTTTTGATTGATTACAGTGTTATCGGATGAACTTTTTCGGGAATTGGTTGTTGAGTTAACAGTCTCTGTTTCTAAATTGTCTGATAGTAAATCAACTGCTGGTTCTTGTTTGGTGTTGTATAGGTTTAAAATGTCAGCTTTTGATTTTGGTGGTGGGGCTGGTTGTGTTCCGAACATATCCATGAATTCATCTTGCTGTTGTTTTGGTGTTGGATGAACTGGTGGTGGTGGTTTCGGTGGTGCAACGAGGTTCGGTGGTGGCGGTTTTTGTGGTGGTTGCGGTCTTGGTGGGCGTACCGGAGGCATAGGTCGCACCGGCGGAATGTTTTGTGGAATCACAGGTGGTTGCTGCTGGTTTTGATTGATATCACATGTCTCATCTTGAGCGAGCGACATAAAAAGATCATCCGATTGATTAGTTTGATGGTGCACAGATGTATCCGTTTTCGCATCGCTTACATCTAACAGATCCCCAAATTGAGGCTCGGGTGTTGGACTAGGCGAATGCAAATCCCTCATTGAAACCGGACTGGGCGTCCGAGTTGGAGGTATCCTATCAATTAAATTCGAACTAGTAGCATCCATTTCCCCCATAACCGACATTAATAAATCCTGTGTTTCTTTAGAAGGTGGTGGACGTGGTGGTGGAGGCCTTCGAGGCAAATCATCACAATCATCCGCTACAGTATTAGTATATTTAAGATCCAAATCAGTAGGTTTTTGAGGAACTGTACTTGGAATGCTCACATTATTATCAATAAAAAAGTCCTGATTTTCAACAAATGCATTAGTAGCAGGTTTAGTATCTATAAACGAATTCACACCAAAATCCGTTTGTGGGAATGTTGTTGCAATAACTTCTGTAGCCTGAGTACCTTCAGGCGGTCCAAAATCCATCGGATCGAACGCAAACGGGTTTGTTGCATTCGAATCCGATGCCACTGTAGTAGCGGTTTGAGATAAAAACGGGTTATCACCAGCTCCCCCCATAAAATCATCTTCGGTCATTAAAAACGGATTTGATGTTCCCGAATTGGGTGATGTATATTCCTCCTCGGTGAACAAAAACGGATTAGCTCCTTTAACCTCCATTTTTAAATCAGTTCCGATTCAATCAACTTAAGTTCAGCTTGTCCAGGCGCTATATTATTAGCGATGCTTGTATCGAACGGATCGAAATCCTCGTCCTCCTCGTCACCGAGTATGAAACCTACAGGCGTTAAAGGTTTCGCACCGGCGTAATCCAATAAATCGTCACGCGGATCAAAATCAGGATCTGTTAAATTCCTCTTTATAGTATCTGAATGTATTAATTCGGATTCAAGTAGCTTCAACTCGGTTTTACCCGGAAGTATATTGCTAGCAATTGAAGTATCGAATGGATCTTCGTAGACTTGTTGTATGACCTTTCGTTCTGCCGCTGGTGTTAGTACTTTAACTGTGTGATCGTTGTCGGCGCCTAGTAGATCAACCGGGTGGGTTGTTTCAAACGGTTTGTCGATTATTGTAGGATCTACAATTCCGGCTATAGTTTGAGCTACTTTCGCTACAGCAACTTGTTTGTCGTCGCGCGGATTAAAGTCCGACTCGGAAATACTTCCTCTAGGTTGCGGTTTGAATAACTCGTTTTCTATTAATTTGAGCTCTGCTTTACCCGGGTCGCTCACGAATGAAGTATCGAATGGATCAACCACTTCCTCTTCTTCAGTGATTGTACGGTCGGGAATTGAGTTCTCGCGAACGTAGTATGGTGTTAGTGGTTTCGAGATTTTTGAGTCTTCTTCGGTGAGGGCTAGTAGGTCCGGTCTCAGCTCAAGTGGAAGATCGAAGGAGACTTTTCGGGCTTGGATTGCATTTAAATTGGCGACGTCCTCGCGGGGATTGAAGTCGTCCGCGCGCGGGTCGAAATCGTCGTCGTTTTCAACCGGCTGGATGTCGCCTAGGAGTTCGCGTTCGAGGAACTTTAGTTCGGTGGAGCCGGGTAGAGTGGCCGCATCGACTATGGAGGTGTCGAATGGGTCGGAGTACTCGATGTGGTCGTCGACTTCGACGGTTTCTTTGGGTTGTAGAGGTTGATCACCTAGTTGCGAAAGGTCTGTACTGCTGCCGCCTAGGAGGTCGCGATGGGAGGGTTTGATTATATTCAAATCATCCTCTGAAATGAGAAAATAATATAATATTTATATTTAAAAATATATGCATAGCTTTTAAACTTATAGAATATTCATTTTTTGGAACACTTGTGTGTATTCACCAACCTGAAACTCGATCTAATGACGATAGAGACTCCCTCTGTCCGCTAGGATTAGTCAACTGGATGCTGACTGTGCTTCTAATTATTTCCGCATACGTTTCCTCTGCGCGGGGATTGAAATCTAGATCGTCGTCACCATCTAGAATTTCTTTTTCAATCAACTTCAGTTCAGCTTGGCCGGGTAGTATGTTTTCCGCGAAAGTTGTGTCGAATGGGTCGTCCTCGTAGTTTTCATCTAGATTCTGATTTTCCTTCCTAAATACGAGAACAAATATCATAATTTTAGATTCATTAATTTTTAGATAGGCTAATATTCTTATTATATATTTACAACGTTTGAAAACTATCCATCAAAGGATTCTGGAAATATTCTATAATGTATCCAGTATGTATTTATATTATAAATTAAACTTCAATTTCCAAGTTTGTCAAGATATAGCGGAAGAATTAGTCACCCATAATTTTTGATGCCTACACTTTTGGATAGTCTAATATCCTTATTATTTATTTACAAAATTTGAAAAATATCCATTAACGGACTTTGGAAATATTCACAAAAATATCATTGAAGCGTTTATAAATTAAAATTTTGAACTTTGTCGCGAAAAACTAAGAACCCGTCATTTTCGGTTGAGTATTATATAAGAAT
This sequence comes from Lordithon lunulatus, assembly GCA_963942505.1. Classification (NCBI taxonomy): domain Eukaryota; kingdom Metazoa; phylum Arthropoda; class Insecta; order Coleoptera; family Staphylinidae; genus Lordithon; species Lordithon lunulatus. Next base: position 55,926,862 of record OZ012670.1, read on the forward strand.
CTACAAGTGACATCCTTGTAGAGTCGCTATTTTTAAAGCTACAAGCCATTAAAGTATCAATAGCGGGATATCTATACGTTTTGAGTGGTTTTATTTGAATGTATCAATACTGATACTAGTGTTTTATGAAAAATTACATCTAAACACACTTTTCCTAAACAAAATATTTAATATCCTGTAAGAATCTACAAGTCATACCTCTGTATAGTAGCTATTTTTGAAGCTACAATTTTTTTAAGTGGCAACAGCAGAAAATCTAAAAGGTCTGAGTGGATTCACTTGATTTTTTCAGAATTTTCGCTACAGTTTTAAGAAAAATGACTTCCAAACACTCTTTTCCTAAACAAAATTGAATGTTATTTCATAATCTACAAGTACTACCTCTGTAGAATCGCTATTTTTAAAGCTACAGGCCATTAAAGTATCAACAGCGGGATATCTATAAGTTTTGATGTTTTTATTTGAATGTATCAATACTGATGCTAGTGTTTTATGAAAAATTACATCTAAACACACTTTTCCTAAACAAAATATTTAATATCCTGTAAGAATCTACAAGTCATACCTCTGTATAGTAGCTATTTTTAAAGGTACAATTTTTTTAAGTGGCAACAGCAGAAAATCTAAAAGGGCTGAGTGGATTCACTTGAATTTTTTCTGTATTTCCGCTACAGTTTTATGTAAAATGACTTTCAAACACACTTTTCCTAAACAAAATTGAATGTTCTTTCATAATCTACAAGTACTACCTCTGTAGAATCGCTATTTTTAAAGCTACAAGCCATTAAAGTATCAATAGCGGGATATCTATACGTTTTGAGTGGTTTTATTTGAATGTATCAATACTGATACTAGTGTTTTATGAAAAATTATATCTAAACACACTTTTCCTAAACAAAATTTAATATTCTGTAAGAATCTACAAGTCATACCTTTGTATAGTAGCTATTTTTAAGGATACAATTTTTTTAAGTGGCAACAGCAGAAAATCTAAAAGGGCTGAGTGGATGCACTTGATTTTTTCAGTATTTCCGCTACAGTTTTATGAAAAATGACTTTCAAACACACTGTTCCTAAACAAAATTGAATGTTCTTTCATAATCTACAAGTACTACCTCTGTAGAATCGATATTTTTAAAACTATAGGCCTTTAAAGTATCAACAGCGGGATATCTATAAGTTTTGAGTGGTTTTATTTGAATGTTTCAATACTGATGCTAGTGTTTTATGAAAAATTACATCTAAACACACTTTTCCTAAACAAAATTTAATATTCTGTAAGAATCTACAAGTCATATCTCTGTATAGTAGCTATTTTTAAAGCTACAATTTTTTAAGTGGCAACAGCAGAAAATGTAAAAGGGCTAGGTGGATTCACTTGATTTTTTTCTGTATTTCCGCTAGAGTTTTATGAAAAATGACTTTCAAACACACTTTTACTAAACAAAATTGAGTGTTCTTTTATAATCTACAAGTACTACCTGTGTAGAATCGCTATTTTTAAAGCTACAAGCCATTAAAGTATCAAAAGCGGGATATCTATAAGTTTTGATGGTTTTATTTGAATGTATCAATACTGATGCTAGTGTTTTATGAAAAATTACATCTAAACACACTTTTCCTAAACAAAATTTAATATTCTGTAAGAATCTACAAGTCATATCTCTGTTTAGTTGCTATTTTTAAAGCTACAATTTTCTTAAATGGCAACAGCAGAAAATCTAAAATGGCTGAGTGGATTCATTTGAATTTTTTTTGTATTTCCGCTACAGTTTTATGAAAAATGACTTTAAAACACACTTTTCCTAAACAAAATTTAATGTTCTTTCATAATCTACAAGTACAACCTCTGTAGAATCGCTATTTTTAAAGCTACAAGCCATTAAAGTATCAACAGCGGGATATCTATAAGTTTTGAGTGGTTTTATTTGAATGTATCAATACTGATGCTAGTGTTTTATGAAAAATTACACCCAAACACACTTTTTCTAAACAAAATTTAATATTCTGTAAGAATCTACAAGTCATACCTCTGTATCGTAGCTATTTTTAAAGCTACAATTTTTTTAAGTGGCAACAGCAGAAAATCTAAAAGGGCTGAGTGGATGCACTTGATTTTTTTCAGTATTTCCGCTACAGTTTTATTCAAAATGACTTTCAAACACACTTTTCCTAAACAAAATTGAATTTTCTTTCATAATCTAACAGTACTACCTCCGTAGAATCGCTATTTTTAAAGTTACAAGCCATTAAAGTATCAACAGCGGGATATCTATAAGTTTTGAGTGGTTTTATTTGAATGTATCAATACTGATGCTAGTGTTTTATGAAAAATTACATCTAAACACACTTTTCCTAAACAAAATTTAATATTCTGTAAGAATCTACAAGTCATACCTCTGTATAGTAGCTATTTTTAAAGCTACAATTTTTTTAAGTGGCAACAGCAGAAAATTTAAAAGTGCTGAGTGGATTCACTTGATTTTTTTCAGTATTTCCGCTACAGTTTTTTGAAAAATTACGTTCAAACACACTTTTATTTAACAAAATTTAATGTTCTTCCATAATATACAAGTACTACCTCTGTAGAATCGCTATTTTTAAAACTACAGGCCATTAAAGTATCAACAGCGAGATATCTATAAGTTTTGAGTGGTTTTATTTGAATGTATCAATACTGATGCTAGTGTTTTATGAAAAATTACATCTAAACACACTTTTCCTAAACCAAATTTAATATTCTGTAAGAATCTACAAGTCATACCTCTGTATAGTAGCTATTTTTAAAGCCACAATGTTTTAAAGTGGCAACAGCAGAAAATTAAAAGTGCTGAGTGGATTCACTTGATTTTTTTCAGTATTTCCGCTACAGTTTTATGAAAAATGACTTTCAAACACACTTTTCCTAAACAAAATTGAATGTTCTTTCATAATCTAATATTCTATAAGAATCTACAAGTGCTACCTCTGTATAGTTGCTATTTTTAAAGTGGGACATCTAAAAGTATTATTGTATTCACTTTAATTTATCTGTACTACCGATATTTGGACAACCTAATATTTTCATGTATTTTTTATAATTCAAAAAGTTTTACTATTCTATAACTCACTCTTCTCCAAAAGCATTCCAGGATTCTTTAGAAGGTTGCGCGACTATAGCAACAGCAGGCAAATTATCGATCACCGCTGCCGGTGCTTTCGCAAGACTCTCAGCCGCTAATAGTGCGAATTCATCATCATCCTCAATAGGACTCTCAGTTTTTGTAATAACATCAAACTCCTTTAAGATATCCGCAGTGGTATCTACAGCAGTTGTAGCCTCAACAGTAGGCGTTGGCGGTGGGGCTGGTTGTATGAAACTCTTACTAAGGTCGATCGGTTCACTTGATAATTCAACTGGCGCGTCGTCGTCTAATAGACTCGGTTTGGGCGCTTCATCTAAAATTATTCATGAAAATAGTACTTGGTCCTGTCCGTTTGGCTACTACTAGTGACTAGTAGTCACTAATGCTGACGTCACGCTCATACTAATAGTACCCAGTGACGTCAGCTAAAAAAAAGACCTTTATTGGCATTTTCCTCACAAAAAAACTCTTCAATATCCCCAACCACAACCAAAATACATAAAAATAAAACTACAAATGTCACTACTAGTCACTAGTAGTAACCAAACGGACAGGGGTGCGGTTTTTGAGCGATCGTTATCACCATGCGCTATAAAACGTTCAAGGACTATTCACAATAAGCGTGGTAGGGGTAACGTAGTGGTAAGCGAAATTGCACACATCTATAAAAATGCGGGCGTTTACAACAGAGCAGTAAAACTATTACAGAACATAGGTAATTATCTCTACCATAATAATCACATAGCATTACTGCCCAATTCTGAACGTCTGAATATTTATAGCCATGGAAAACATTGCTTACCACTACCTTACCACTACTGCGCTTATTGTGAATTGCCCATTAGTTTTATAGCGAAGGACTAATAGCATTAGCTCAAAAATGACAAAATATAACAACTGTTAAGTTTCTAGTTCTACCAAAGATAGCGATCACTCTTCACGACGTAAGGCCAAAAATTGACACATTTCGGAATAATAGTGAATGCCTGTCGATTGCTATATCCATAGCGATCGCTCAAAAATAGCCCCCCAGGGGGTGTATTTTTGAGTAATCGCTATGAATATAGCGATCTAGAGATGTATGCTATTATTGCAAATGATACCGATTTGAGACCTCACGCTTCGCGAAAGGTTCTGCCAATGTTTAACAGAACTGAACGCTCGACAGTAGTTATGTTTTGATATTAAACACCTTAAGATTGATAGCCTTAGAATTGTAATAAATACAGTAACTACTACTAGTAGTTGTTGTGTATTGTTTGTATATATACTTACGAACTATATTTTGTTCCGGTACAGAGTTGGCGTTGTCGTCAAAACTACCTAGTAGTAGATCTCTTTCCTTGAAAACCTGCCTGCGTGATACAGGACGTTTAACAGGTACACAGGTGGGCGCTTGTACGCGTCCTGTTAAAATTTCAACAGCTGACCCAATAGGTACGAGCTTTTTGCCACCTTTTGTTAATGCATTCGGTCCTAGGATAGCTTTTTCCGCGTAGGAGGTGTCAAATGGATCGTCGTCAGGTTCTTCAGTTGGAGATTCTATAAATAAAAGTATGTTCTAATTCTAGAATGTCAAGTTAAAGTAAATTGCACTCCTCTAAGCTTCTCCCTTGACGGGCGGAAAAGCTTCACTTCACTTTTTTTTTCGAGTTTTCCAAATGAATTACATCTTTTAATCTATATACATATCTAATCACTATTATTTGTATAATATTTTTACCTGGTATATATGCTAATTTAACTTCTCCAGCTGCAAGTGCATCGATATACGCTGTGTCGAAAATATCATCCTCGTCTTCCTCATCACTTTCAGATTCGGAAACTTCTACTATAGCAGCTTGTGCAACGGCGGTTAACCTCTTTTCTTCTTGCCTGACTGCCTCTTCGGCTAGTTCTTCTGCCTTCTTTTCCTCCTCTTGCTTTTTGACCTCGCTTGGCGGCGGAACTCGCTTAAAAAACGAGGTGCTCTTGATGCGGTCTAAGTCACCTAGAACCACAAACAACATTAAACATTAAATTCTGCTAATGATTGTTGTATATAACAATCGTTAGTAAAATTTAAATTTATTAATTGCACTAGAAAAATAAATACTGTGATTTGTTACTGGTCATAAATAGTGATGGGGGGATTTCATAAACCGAAAACTGGTGTTCTTGATTCTTATCAAGCGTCGATGTTCTTGATTTTTAAAAGTTCTTAGTTCTCTCCATCACTAGTAACCACGGTTATATAAGTCTCTCCCCCGTATTCACCGATGTTCCATAAATCTATCAATAGCTATTGAATTCGTTGTTATAGCAACAATAAATACATTATTTAGGGAAAGTAGTTACTTTAGATTCTCTTTATTCGAAAAACTGAATAATTAAACAATAGGTGTCATCAAAGCTCCAATCGCAAGCGCTACTCAAGATGTTTGACATTTGTTTTGGCATATTCTGTCTGTATATTATCCATTCAATAGCTTATGGGACCTATATAGTGTATGGGATGTTGGTGAATACGGGCATCTATACGTGATAATAAAAGAATAAAAGAATAATTACCTTGTGTCTTCTTTAAAATGTCATCGACGCCCGAGGTGAGCGCGTTGAACTTCTTCCACTCCTCGTTCTCGCCGGCGGCCGGAGGTTTTTCGGAGGTTTCACCAGCTTCTGCTTGGTGCTGCTGGTGCTCACGTCGGTACGCCTCTAGCTCCTCCGGCTTGAAAAGCTCGTCCTCCTTGTGTTTAGATTTTTTGCCTTTTTTCTTCTTTTTCAAACCCTTGGTTATCTTGTGCATATTCTACGCTAAGTTGCATCGAGGCCTCTAGAAGAAACAAACGTGTATTCATGTATTCATGAATTTCTATTGTAAATATTATATATATATATATATATATATATATATATATATATATATATATATATATAATCTTTTAAAATCTCTTTATACCCTTTCGGGTGTCAAGATTATTTAAGCGTATTTTTAAGCTATTGTATTTTCTGTAGAAATTCAATAGAAAATCCGGCTCAGTGGTCTAGTCCAGCTCGTACTGAGTATATATTGTTATACATTAATCCACAGATATTCAAAAAAACTTCTATCTTTATCTTTATCAGCCGTGAGGCTTTTCCGTCGGTCAAAGGATAAGCTCAGAGGAGTTTAATCACCCAGTATTTACCTTAACTTCACAGAAAACCTCTGAAAACTGTGAAAGGTGATTCGCGAAAATTCGCCCCCGATTGGGATTGATCTCAAATGCTCAGATACGAGACGGACGACGCCTCTAACCACTCGGCCACTGAGCTGGACCCGCAGATATTAATATGCGAAAAACGTATATTTTTATGGGATTCATGGGATGTTCTTTACTTCTGTATAAGAAGAACATCATCCTGCATTTATTTTTAACCAAGAATGATGAGAATTGAACTCCTTCATACTGTTGGAAAAGTCCATACCTAGCCCTATAAAGACACAATTTGTTTTGTTTTAATTTCAACCTTGACACCCTTGATATGAGTAATACTGAAAATTCTATTAATATCTTCGGAATGGTTAAATACTAGTATAAACATATTTAGTGGCTGCTTAGTTTTCCATTTAAGTTTGTTTGCAGCTTCAAGAGCTTTGTATCATCATTGTGTAATAATGCATTTATTTTCATATTTTAACCGATTAGTGTATGTATATTACTGAAAATATAAATTCTCTATTGCGGTAAAATATAAAATAATGTTCTTAAACTAAAATTTGTATAAATTACGATTACGATTTAAGTTATACTCGACGTTAACCTTTGAAATATATTTTAATGAAATTGCACCACATCCGGACACCTTTGAAATAATGCAGGACTGTAATAAATCACTTGTCACCACTGGCGCTAGTTATATTGACTTAACCCGCAATATCCTTCCAACAAAACCATCCCATTCTCTTAATAATTTATATAATAAGATATTGGCATTAAATAAACTACATATAGAAAATAACAAAATATGCAGAAGTGCCTATTAAATTTAAATGTAGATTTAAAATAAATAACAATAATTTTCTAATCAGTATCTAATTAGAAGGGTAGAAACATCCACTGCTCTCTATTTTAGTATTTTCATTATTGTTCCACTTACCCTATAAATTCGTCCTACCTTGAAAAAAAATTATTTGGTATAAAAGACGTCGGTTCGGTGTCAATAACTGAATCGTCCCAATTCCCACCGTTCCAATTACCCACCGCGAGCAACCTTTGCACCACTTTACTGCGCGTCGTCCTTGATAAGGACGAATCTTCAGGCCAATAGCCGTTGCCAGAAAAAAAAGCAAAGCGCACCCCTCGGACAAAATCAATGCGAATCTCGCCCCCGCGACGACGGCCAAACCGCGCGATAACACTGACTCCGACAATAATTGGAAATGCATAGATCGCGGAGCGTCGCGACGCACAGCGCCGGAGTAGTATTGATCCTATATATACACGTCATCCGCCTACGGGAATCTCTCGCTCAAAAAATAATATAGGCACACACTGTCGCGCTACAATCGTCGCGCGTTATGCGCTCAATTATTTAATAAAACCCGATATTATTTTAGTGCGCCCGCCAATTGACGCAAAATTGCGTCTTAAAACCGAAAACAACCAAATTACATCTAATAAATGCAAATACTTACATATCGGGCCTCATATTACGCACCCGCCGCCCCACACAGTAGCACTCACATTTCCCCACGATTCGCACTGGGGTGGATTTTTCGGTTGGGGTGATTTTACGACTGGCGAAAAATCCGCGGTGGTCGCGAGCAATGGCGAAACGACGAAGACGAGTAGGCAACCGGTATATTGATTATGCGCAGATAAGAGGCGTCGCGGCGCCGCTTGCGGCGGGGGTGGCGGAGGCGCCCGATCAATCTGAACTTGAGGTGCACTCGCTTGACAACTATATGAGATAGTTAAACATATTATAATGATTGTAATCGTTCTAATTTTGGCACATTAGATCTCCTAATCATTCTAAAAACATGTCTGTAAAATCTCTATATGTCAGCCTGTCTATTCGGTCTTTTCCTCCATGTCCTCAATTTTGCATTATAGGCACATCCCAGACAAGAAAAAAAAACGACTACTACCTCCCTTGATGCAACTTATGATGTACTGGGTTACTGGACTATGAGTGAATCGTAAGATCCTGTTGCTCAATATTGGTTAAATATTGAGCAACAGGATCTTAGGATTCACTCATAGTCCAGTAAGCCATAAGTTGCATCAAGTGATGTAGTAGTCGTTTTCTTGTCTAGGATGTGCTTGAAATGCAAAATCCAAAAATGATACAACTAACTCCCTAGGAGGAAAGTTAAACGCCATCTGGCGGCACCATATCAATTAGCAATGCACAGCCATATGGTAATAACCGTCAACAATGAATAGCGTTGTGCAAGTCATAGGGGCCCCCAGCCCACCCTACCTCTGTTCGCATAGTTTTATTATTTATAAAAACAGTGTTACCATTACTGTTTTTAATTATTAATCGAGATTTATCGCAAATAAAACTTATGCGAATAAAGATAGAGTGGATTAGTCGCCATTATGACGTGCACTACGCTCTTCGTTGTTTTATTCATGGATATAGTAATGTTCTTTTGTTATATACCCTACAAATCAAAGTATGCTTTATATTGTTTTAAATTATAAAACAGATGAGCATAATTAAAATCATATGAACTATGTTTTTCATTGTTTCATCACACAAATACAGCTATGCTGATTTATTATAACTCACAATATAGAATAGTGTAGAGCATACTTTTATGCATAAGTAAAAGAAGAATATTGTTATATCCATGGATAAAACAATGAATAGTGTAGTTCAAGTCATAGGGACCACCCACCCACCCCACCGTCGTTCGCATAGTGTTATTTTTTATAAAAACATTGTTACCATTGTTGTTTTCAATTGTTAATGGAGATTTATTGTAAATAAAACCTCTGCGAACGAAGATGAAGTAGATTAGTGGCCATTATGACTTGCACTACGCTCTTCGTTGTATTATCCACGGATATAAAAATGTTCTTCTGTTATATACTCTACAAAACAAAGTATGCTCTACATTGTTTTAAATTATAAAACAAATGAGCATAACTGCAATCACATGAACTATTGTTTTATCACAAAAATACAGCTATGCTGATTTATTATAACTCACAATATAGAATAATGTATTGAATATCTCAAAAACTGCTAAATTTGTGCACGTTTTTCGGTTTCTTTCCATTTTGACCATGAAGGAACATGTTTTCGACAAAGACTATTCTATGCATTTTGAAACTAGATTAAATTTGCTACAATTTGAGACCAGGATGGGCTCAGTAGCCCTAATAGCTTCCGAGGTACAGTTTTTTAAAGTTTGGTAAAATCTTCAAACTAGAAAGTTTTATGCTAATTTTCATGTTTTATCATATACAATTGTCTTTGTATCTTCAATAACCAGTCTAACATGAGTCAATGAAGTAAAAATTTATTCAATTTAACATTTTGAAGGGGAAAACTTCCTCAAAAAAAATACTGAATTGGATCTTAAATATACTAATACTGTAGCAGATGATTGTGATGATTTGTTTGCCAAAGGCTTCCATCTAAACGTCCAACACCAAGAAACTCATGATTTATTAATGTCGGTTATGGGGGAAATGAATGCTACTAGTTCGAATTTCGAATGCTACTAGTTCCAACTCGGACAATCAGTCCGGTTACAATGAGGGATTTGCATTCGCCTAGTCCAACATCCGAGCCTCAATATCAAAATCAATCGTTTTTTGTGAAGATATTACTTCCCCTCCAAACCAGAAATCAATTATTTCTGTAACAATGTTACTATTGTTGTTTTCAATTGTTAATCGATATTTATCGTAAATAGAAACTATGTGAACGAAGATAGGGTGGATTAGTGGCCATTATGACTTGCACTACGCTCTTCGTTATATTATCCATGGATATACTAATGTTCTTCTGTTATATACGCTACATATCAAAGTATGCTTTACATTGTTTTAAATTATAAAACAAATGAGCATAATTGCAATCATATGAACTGTGTTTTTCATTGTTTTATCACACAAATACAGCTATGCTGATTTATTATGACCCACAATATAGAATAATGTAGAGCATACTTTAATACATATGTAAGAGAAGAATATTATTATATCCATGGATAAAACAATGAATAGCGTTGTGCAAGTCATAGGGGCCACCCGCCCACCCCACCTTTGTTCGCATAGTTTTATTATTTATAAAAACAGTGTTACCATTATTGTTTTCAATTGTTAATCGAGATTTATCGCAAATAAAACTTATGCGAACAAAGATGGAGTGGATTAGTGGCCATTATGACGTGCACTACGCTCTTTGTTGTTTTATCCATGGATACAATAATGTTCTTCTGTTATATACCCTACAAATCAAAGTATGCATTATATTGTTTTAAATTATAAAACAAATGAGCATAACTGCAATCACATGAACTATTGTTTTATCACAAAAATACAGCTATGCTGATTTATTATAACTCACAATATAAAATAATGTAGAGCATACTTTGATGCATAAGTAAGAGAAGAATATTGTTATATCAATGGATAAAACAATGAATGGTGTAGTTCAAGTCATAGGAACCACCCTCCCACCCCACCTTTGTTCGCTTAGTGCTATTATTGATAAAAACAGTGTTACCATTGTTGTTTTCAATTGTTAATCGAGATTTATTGTAAATAAAACCTGTGCGAACGAAGATGGAGTGGATCAGTGGCCATTATGACTTACCCTACGCTCTTCATTGTTTTATCCATGGATATAATAATGTTCTTCTGTTATATACTCTACAAAACAAAGTATGCTCTACATTGTTTTAAATTATAAAACAAATGAGCATCATTGCAATCGCATGAACTATTGTTTTATCACAAAAATACAGCTATGCTGATTTATTATAACTCACAATATAGAATAGTGTAGATCATACTTTTATGCATAAGTAAAAGAAGAATATTGTTATATCCCTGGATAAAACAATGAATAGTGTAGTTCAAGTCATAGGGGCCACCCGCCCACCCCTCCTTTGTTCGCATAGTTTTATTTTTATAAAAACAAGTGTTACCATTGTTGTTTTCATTTGTTAGTGGAGATTTATTGTAAATAAAACCTGTGCGAACGAAGATGAAGTAGATTAGTGGCCATTATGACTTGCACTATGCTCTTCATTGTATTATCCATGGATATAATAATGTTCTTCTGTTATATACTCTACAAAACAAAGTATGCTCTACATTGTTTTAAATTATAAAACAAATGAGCATAACTGCAATCACATGAACTATTGTTTATCACAAAAATACAGCTATGCTGATTTATTATAACTCACAATATAAAATAGTGTAGAGCATATTTTGATGCATAAGTAAGAGAAGAATATTGTTATATCAATGGATAAAACAATGAATGGTGTAGTTCAAGTCATAGGGACCACCCGCCCACCCCACCTTTGTTCGCTTAGTGCAATTATTGATAAAAACAGTGTTACCATTGTTGTTTTCAATTGTTAATCGAGATTTATTGTAAATAAAACCTGTGCGAACGAAGATGGAGTGGATCAGTGACCATTATGACTTACACTACGCTCTTCATTGTTTTATCCATGGATACAATATTTTTCTTCTGTTATATACTCTACAAAACAAAGTATGCTCTACATTGTTTTAAATTATAAAACAAATGAGCATAACTGCAATCACATGAACTATTGTTTTATCACAAAAATACAGCTATGCTGATTTATTATAACTCACAATATAGAATAGTGTAGAGCATACTTTTATGCATAAGTAAAAGAAGAATATTGTTATATCCATGGATAAAACAATGAATAGTATAGTTCAAGTCATAGGGGCCGCCCGCCCACCCCACCTTCGTTCGCATAGTGTTATTATTATTATATAAATAGTGTTACCATTGTTGTTTTCAATTGTTAATGGAGATTTATTGTAAATAAAACCTCTGCGAACGAAGATGAAGTAGATTAGTGGCCATTATGACTTACACTACGCTCTTCATTGTATTATCCATGGATATAATAATGTTCTTCTGTTATATACCCTACAAATCAAAGTGTGCTCTGCATTGTTTTAAATTATAAAACAAATGAGCATAACTGCAATCACATGAACTATTGTTTTATCACAAAAATACAGCTATGCTGATTTATTATACTCACAATATAGAATAGTGTAGAGCATACTTTTATGCATAAATAAAAGAAGAATATTGTTATATCCATGGATAAAACAATGAATAGTGTAGTTCAAGTCATAGGGACCACCCGCCCACCCCACCTTTGTTCGCATACTTTTATATTTTATAAAAACAAGTGTTACCATTGTGGTTTTCAATTGTTAATGGAGATTTATTGTAAATAAAACCTGTGCGAACGGAGATGGAGTGGATTAGTGGCCATTATGACTTGCACTACGCTCTTCGTTGTATTATCCATGGATATAATAATGTTCTTCTGTTATATACTCTACAAAACAAAGTATGCTCTGCATTGTTTTAAATTATAAAACAAATGAGCATAACTGCAATCACATGAACTATTGTTTTATCACAAAAATACAGCTATGCTGATTTATTATAACTCACAATATAGAATAATGTAGAGCAGGGGTCGGCAACCTTTTAGCTGTGGTGTGCCAAGCCACTCTACCAATATGATTCAGGGTGCCGCCTTAATTCTAAATTATATAATGGGGTTCTAGAGGAGAAGAATTTTATACCAAATTTATCTTTTAAACATATTTATTAAAAAATAACATAAAATTCTAACATAAATTAAAAAATTTTAATGCGAACCTTGTCCCTGCACATTTTTGCTTAATATTTCAATATCAGGGGTATAATTTGTGACTTTTAATTTCACACAAGATTCTGAATGTTCAATTGTTAAACGACTTCTTTGTGGACTCAAAATATGTTTCATGTGAGAAAAAATTTGTTCACAGAGATATGTGGAACCAAAAGCGGAAAGGAGAGCACATGCAATTTTCTTTAAACAATTAAATCTTTCCGGCAATGAAATCCAACAATTTAATATAGTAGTCGATTTTTCCATAGAGTCATCTTCCAGATTTTTTCGTAATTCCTTAAATTTTGTTTTCCATAATTCTGAAGATATTAGTTCGATAAGTTCCATTTCAAAATTATCAACATTCATCCACTCAAAAATTGAAAAATCAAACGGGATTATTAATGGATCTATTAAATCTGGTTTTATGAGGAAGGAAAATATAGGCACATGAGCTTCAAAGTCTTTGCATCTTCTTGAAAATTCATCTTTAAGTGCTCCAACGTAGGTTTTAAGTTCATCTTTGTCTATGGTCGATCTATTTGCAAGCGCTGCAACATTTGGGAAGTATTTGTAGGTACTAGTATTAATATCACATAAAAATATATTTAATTTTGTAGCAAATCCTGTCCAATATTCAAAAAGTTCGAGCACAGTTTGGCGCCTTCCTTGCAATCTTAAGTTTAGTTCATTGAGATGTTTAGTTATATCAGTCAGAAACATCAATTTGCATAACCATTCTTTATCGTTCAATTCGGGGAAATGTTGTTCCTTTTCATTAAGAAAAACTTTAATGTGTTCCAGACATGACACAAACTTATTCAAGACATTGCCTCGACTAAGCCAACGAACATGGCTGTATAAGGGGAGGTCAACATATTCACTTTCCATTTCTTCTAAAAGAGATTTAAATTGCCTGTGTGTCAATGAAGAGCGAGACACTATGAAATTAACTATTTTAACAACAGTGTTCATTACAGGAATTAAGCGCTGTGACGAAATTTTGGCAACTAAACTTTCCTGGTGTATTATACAATGGAAGTTCAATATTTTATGTCCAATATGATTTTCAAGAAGTTTGACAAATCCTCTATCCTTGCCAACCATTGCAGGTGCGCCGTCAGTAGTTACACAAAATATTTTTTTGATATTAATGTTCTTGCTGTCAAAATAATTTATGAATGAAGCAAGAATATCCTGCCCCTTAGTTGTCCCAGACAGAGGAATCAAATTGCATAATTCTTCATAAACTTGACCTTTATCACAATACCGTGCAAATACTGCAAGCCGCGCAATATCATTTACATCGGTACTTTCATCAACAGCGACGCTAAATGCAACAGCTTCTTGTAATCCAGAATTCTGTTTTGTTGTTACATTGTCTGCCATTTCAGTTATTCTTCTTTCAATTGTTCGCGCAGAAGCCGGTATTTCTCGAATTCGGGATAATATGGTTTGTTGGTTAGGTAAATCGCTAAACAACTTTTCAGCACTTTTTATAAAGATTTCCTTTATATATTCCCCATCTGTAAAGGGTTTCCCTTTGGCAGCTATGCAATGAGCAATTGCGAAGCTGCATTCTGTCGCTTTAGGCTTCGTTCCAGTTATTCCACAAAAAAAGGTTACTTGTTTCTTATAACCAGAAACAGCTCTCTTTATAGTTTCACATTTCTCATCGTCGCTATTAAATGTGGACTGATGTTTGGTTTGGAAATGTCTTTGTACACTTGACGTGCGGCATACGACACTTTCGCGACATATCGCACATACAGCACGATCCTTTAGTTGTATAAATCCATATTCATTCGTCCAATAGTCTTGAAACCCGCGAACATTTAGTTTTTGTTTCTTACCCTCCATTTGATTAAATATGGATGAATTATAACAAATATTAAACCAATAAGATACAAGTCTTCACAACAAAGTTATAACGGAAAGTAACGACCAGTATTAAACGAAATGCAAGTTTAACTGGTATTACAGGCAAATGGTGCGCAGTAGCAAAACGAGAAAGAGAGGGGCGAATGTCATTCCGGCTTGAACATACGTGATGTCCGCTTCGATAACTAGTCGGCGCTACGTATGTTTAATCCCTTTTACTCCGAATGCGCTCTCACTCACCCTTCGCGCAGATTTTCGTGACATTGGCGAGCCACGTTAGATAAATAATAATAATTTTCTCTTATTTAAAAATCACTTCGTCTCGATATTTTCGCGATTTCCCTGATTATTTGTAGAGTGCCATTCAGAACCCCATCGCGTGCCAAGCCTGGCACGCGTGCCATAGGTTGCCGACGCCTGATGTAGAGCATACTTTGATGCATAAGTAGGAGAAGAATATTGTTATATCAATGGATAAAACAATGAATGGTGTAGTTCAAGTCATAGGGACCACCCGCCCACCCCACCTTCGTTCGCATAGTTTAATTATTTATAAAAACAAGTGTTACCATTGTTGTTTTCAATTGTTAATCGAGATTTATTGTAAATAAAACCTGTGCCAACGAAGATGGAGTGGATCAGAGGTCATTATGACTTGCACTACGCTCTTCATTGTTTTATCCATGGATAAAATTCACATGCATTATCGTACAGTATCGCCTAGTTTATAACGGAGCTGTTCCGTAGTTTACAGCATTTCTCATATTCCATCTTCCATCGCCTGCCCACTGTATCCATCCCCTACCATAGGTATTTATCGTTTTTAGCACTCTTGGTGCAACTTGTCCATTAACGTTTGCAATGGTCCCTGCCTCCACTCCTATTTTAGTCCCCCTATGACCCATTAAATCCCCAAATACACCCCCCCCCCCCTCCCTCAAATACGGCCCTGTACACAGCAACTATGGTGGGGGAGGTTAAACCCCCAAACAAGAAGAGTTTGGGGATTTAATCTCCCCCTCACATACGGTCATGTACACAGCAACTATGTTGTTCCATTTTTCCACACCAACAGAGAAATGTCTACACACAGACCCCTGTATTGCCACATCCTCATCTAAACCATTTACCTCACTCAGTCTTCTTGCTAGCTCTGTTTTCAGTCATAACATTATTTTATTTTCAACGCTAGAAAGATGATTGAAAGGACACAGTTGTAGAGAATTTAAATATCGTAGTACACCATGAAAAACAAGATCCCTCATTCTTGTTTTTCATGGTTTACTGCGATATTAAAATTCTAATTTATTATTAGCGATTCAAGTCAACTGATACTCCATCTGATGGCACGATATGAACTACATTTAGTAGGGAATTTGTTTACATAACATTTGTTTCTTCATTTTATACATGACTATAGAGCCACGGTTATACTATTTATATATTTATATATCTTAAAAGTACATAAACAATCGCGCATTATTGTAGAAGTGGCTGGAATCATATGATTTTAATGCAATCAGCTGATCAAACAATAACAAATATCAGCTGTTTACCTACTACTTTGAAGAAAACCGTTAACGTTTGAATCGCGATTTGCGAGAAAGTGTAAAACGACCATTGAATAAAGTTACATGTAAAATGTGTCGGCGGCAATTACCAATGAAATAAATAAACCATCAGAGTGTATGGTAGTGGATTCTTACATATTAGGTCCATACTATAAGAAAACAATTCTCGATTCAAACGTGAACGGTTTTCTTCAAAGTTGTAGGTAAACAGCTTATTTTTGTTATTGTTTAATCAGCTGATTGCATTAAAATCATATGATTCCAGCCACTTCTACAATAATGAGCGATTGTTAATGTACTTTAAAGGTGTAAATAGTATAACCTTGGCTCTATAGTCATGTATAAGATGAAAAAACAAATGTTCTGCAAACAAATTCCCTACTAAATGTAGTTCATTTCGTGCCACCAGATGGAGTATCACCCGGTTTGAATCGTCAATACTTTTACAACACACAATCAACGGAAATTTAAATGATTCAATAACGAAAACTTGGCGCCAAAAGTATGTCACTTTTTCACCATTTCGTGGCACCCCCTTTGGTAATTCTATAGGTCAATAGAAAATTCCCCGCATTTTTCCAATGCTAGACTTCATAGTTTAGTCTAGTTCTCTCAGAAATTCACCATTTATATTCAAATAAACATTTACGATTTAAATTTCGCGCGGTTACAATAAACAATGATGGCCGACCAAATGGGCGGGGTCATGTAAACTGTTAAGCCAATCAGTTGCCATCAGCTGTTCTCATTATACAAGGTTTTCATTTCGCTGTCTACAGTTAATTTATTGTTATTATTCCTTTGTGAGATTATTGCAATTAATACAAATAAACCATGTATACCGGTAAGTTATTTTTAAATTGACTGACTAAGTAATAACAATCATAGACAACTAATAACAATCAATTGTGGATATTCGAATATTCTACAATTGGTAACCCTATATTCATG
Source organism: Lordithon lunulatus (assembly GCA_963942505.1). Classification (NCBI taxonomy): domain Eukaryota; kingdom Metazoa; phylum Arthropoda; class Insecta; order Coleoptera; family Staphylinidae; genus Lordithon; species Lordithon lunulatus. The sequence continues at coordinate 55,944,267 of OZ012670.1, forward strand.
ACCCCCAATCGCCTAAAACTAAATATAAACAGTTGGTCATAAACAACTGCAGTTGGTAATGCATTTTGTGATTGTTTTCAATTCCTCACAGTTGGCATTTGTGTGTGCTTCTGTTCTTTCGTGTTTATTCTGTGCGTGACAAACATCCCGGTGATGGCCCTTAATAGGTTTCTGTGCGGTAAGTTCACCAAACCAGTCTGTCTAACCAGTACTGTTAACGTTTATTTTGTTAAATTAGTACACATCTGCATGTTGTGTTTGTGAAATTGGATGCAATCGAGGCAAGTGCTCCCCACCGTAGAACTGTCATGGCGGCCTCCAACCGTGTCCAGTTTTATCATTTTGTTTAATCAAATCCGGCTTTGTTTAGCTGTGCACGCATTTCATAATTACATTTTGGTGAAGGTTGTTTTGTTAGCACTTTAATACGGGTGAGTAGTAGAATTAGTGGTCACATTATACAATTATGGGTTATTATAAACATATCTGTAATATAACAATTACTAATGATATTACTAGGTATTAGATCATACATAATACAACATTATGCATGTGCTTAATATTCATACTGTTCTTAATATTCATACTGTTTTATGGTTGCTTTGTGCCTACTTAACTAATGCAGATTCAGCTAGTACAAGAAAACATTGTAGATCTTGGAAAACTCCAGGTTCTTGAGTTGAATAAAATATGTTTTAGTACAAGGGCACCTTACATGGTCAATAATACTCAGTCCTAGTACTGTCAGTATTTGCTTCAATCCTCCTATATTTATCAAGTAATGAATTATGCAGATAAACAACAGTATTCTTTTCATTCCATGATTACTATACCTTAAAGGCACCTTACACAATCAATAATACTGTCAATATTTTAAAATAATTACAGTATTACTGTATGATAACATGTTTAAAATGTTCATTATTCTAAAATATTGACAGTATTATTGAACGTGTAAGGTATAGTAATGATGGAATGAAGAGAATACTGATGTTTATCAGGATAATTATATTATATTTCATTATATGGTAAATATTGAAGAAGGATTCAAGCAAATACTGACAGTACTAGGATTGACAGTATTATTGACCATGTAAGGTGCCTTTTACATGATAAGTAATACTGTCAATATTTTAGTATAAGAAACATTTTAAACATATTGTATAGTAATGCTGTCATTATTCTAAAATATTGACAGTATATTGATTGTGAATAAGGCATCTTACACAATCAATAATACTGTCAGTATTTGCTTGAATCCTCCTTCAATATTTACCATATAATGAAATATAATATAATTATCCTGATAAACATCAGTATTCTCTTCATTCCATCATTACTATACCTTACATGATCAGTAATTCTGTCAATATTATATAAGAACCTTACACAATCAATATTACTGTCAATATTTTAGAATAATAACAGTATTACTGAATGATAAAATATTTAATATGTTCATTATTCTAAAATATTGCCAGTATTACTCATCATGTAAGTTATAGTAATGATGTAATTAAGAGAATACTGATCTTTATCTGGATAATTGATTACTTGATAAATATAAAAGGATTGAAGCAAATATTGACAGTACTAGGATTGACAGTATTTTAAAGGCACCTTACATGTTTAATATTACAGTATTACTGTAAGATAATATGTTTAAAATTTTCATTATTCTAAAATATTGACAGTATTACTGATCCTGTAAGGTATAGTAATGATGGAATGAATGAATATAATACTGATGTTTATCTGGATAATTGATTACTTGATAAATTATGAAGGAGGATTCAAGCAAATACTGACAGTACTAGGATTGACAGTATTATTGATTGTGTAAGGTGCATTATTGACCATTTAAGGTGCCTTTTAGGATAATGAACATTATAAACATGTTTATGTACAACATACTGTCATTATTCTTAAATATTGAAAGTATTATTGACCATGTAAGGTGTCTTTATGATCTATAGAGGGTGTTTGCTAACTGTTTATATTGGTTTATAACAGGCCAACAATATACAATAGTGTCACTGTGCTTAACAATGTGGCTAATGAAAATTTTCTATCATTCACAGCTTAAATATGAGCGATTTCCCTCGCTCAAATTACAATCGAGAAGACCCGAGGCTATCCAGACAAAATTCGACAAGAGCGCCGTCAGAAAACTCGGACAGAAAAAGCCCCTCGGCTTCTTCTCGTGATCCCAGGACTAGAACGTTAAGTACCTCTAGTTGGGACGCTTCTGCAGCGATTAATAACCAATTCTCTCAACCACCCATGCAAACTGGGTATCAGCATTTACAGTCTGCTAATATGTATAATAATGTAAGTTTCAAGGGCAAGCAGGTAGGAGAGTTTTGTCTTAATTAATAATCATAATGTATATTTGTTTCTGTCTTCTATGGCCTTGTTTTAAATTCAGTCACAATTGCTTGTATTCACCAACATCCCATAAACTTTACAGGTTCCATAAGCTATTGAATGGATAAACTGACATTGTCATTGTGACAGAATATTCCAAAACAAATATCAAATACCTTGAATAGTGCTTGCAATTGGAGCTTTGATGACACCTTTTGTTTATTTATTCAGTGTTTGCAATAGAGAGAATCTGAAGTAACTACATTCCCTAGATAATGTATTTATTGTTGCTATAACAACAAATATTTTTGTGTTCAATAGCTATTGATAGATTTATGGAATGTCAGGGAATATGGGGGTATGACTGCTAATGTATTCATTCAATAGCTTATGGACCTATAAAGTATTGGTGAATATGGGCATATGAATATGTAAATTACATGAAATGCAATAGAATTTCTTTGCTAATGTGCCACCATGTGTTGCTCCACTTATTACACAGTGCACATGTGGTGTACCCCAGCCCCATCCACACTTTTCTGACCCCATTCCTTGCTCTTGCTATGTACACTGTCCTCCCTGCTCCACTTGCCCTGGATAAGTATCTCGGGAGAGTACAACTATGGCTACATAGTGTAAAGGGGCACTATGTAGCTATAGCTGTACAAGGTCTTATACATTATCACCTGCCTTTCTTGCTCACTCAATATCCCTCGCCTCAATTCCTAGGCTTTGCCTTTCAACTTCTCCTCTACCCACATCTCAGATATACCCACTCTTTCATATATCCTTCAAATGTTACCACTATATCTGATCTTGAGTCCTGTGACATTGTGGTTTGAAATAACATTTCATTAATCATATATTTTATTATTTATATTTATTTAAATATAAAATAGACAATATGTTTTTCTAAATGAATATTAAAAATTAAGTAATGCATTCTTCAATGTATTTCAGACAAATCAGTACCCCAATCAGCAGCCTTACTATACAGGCTATGAAAATTACAACTACAACCCTTACCAGTACAACCAGCAGGGGCAGTACATCACAGGGGTAAGCTAACAAATAAATTGGACAACAAAGCCAGTCCAACATTGTCGTATAATATTGTCTATTGCACTTTTCACCACCAAATTTTACAGAACTCAACACTCGTCAAATTATTCAAATCAGTCAAAAATACTTTTTCATATTTGGTATGCGACTGCAATAATTAGTTAAAAATAAAAATGCGAGGAATGGTTTTTGTAATAGGGAGGTAATCGTAAGTGGTAAACGGTTTCAAATATCCACATAGGGCTGCGGTTTATCTGACGCCCATTTAATTTACAGGCCGTGCAACCGGGCCCGCCTGGCGAGGATTACCCGCAGGGCGGATGGGCGCCCGTCGCCGGCGGGTACCAGCAACCCCCCGCTGAATTTAACCATAGCCAGCCCATAACATCCGAAACATCAGAAAAGACCAAAGAAGGTAATTTACTTGCTTACAAATATTTAGGGGGTATTTTAATGTTTTTGTTGTTGTAGGTGTTGCTGAGGAGTTGATCAAACAAAAGGCCGGCTTGTTGAAAGAGCGGGAGACTTATGAGGACCGAGCGGCTTCGTTGAAGAAAAAATTAAAGCTGCTGATTGAGCAGAAGGATCAGCTTTCTATGAAAAACTCGCCGGATAGGGAAACTCTGCATATTATCAAAGAGAATTCTAAGTTACAGGTTTGTGAATGCATAACAACGAATTATATATTTAATACTAGTTGTAAAACCCATCATCTGAGATAAAATAACAAATTAATATTTCTCAAACTCTTCTGAGATATATAGAAGTATATAAGATTTTTTAATTTGGGACTAAATGTATAAAGATAGCCGTCGCATAATCTTTATACATTTAATCCCAAATTAAAACATCTTCTACACTTCTATTTAAATAGCACTCAAGCTTTTAATCAAATATAACATACAAATAGATATTTGCTGAATTTACTCCCCTGATTCTGATTCAAGGTTGAGATACAAAGTAAAATAAAGGACGCGAGTAACGTGATCGATATTCTATCCGGTTTAATTGGCGATAAGAAAAAGCAGCCGGAAAGTGACGACCACAAATCAAAATCGTCGTCCAAAGAGGGCGACTCGAAATCGGAGCGTATTAATTTCAAGCACTACGACCCGGAAATACACTGGTGCCGTATGTGCGATGTGTTTCCGACGACAGCGAGAGATTTGCTGTTGCATCTGCACAGTAAAGAGCACCAGGATAAAGCGCAAGAGGAGAGTCCATGGCATAAGCTGCCCGCTGAGCCAAAATTCCCGTCGCACGAAGGCGGACTAGTAAGAAGATTGCCAATCAAAGGTAACTCTAGCATAGCAATTTAGATTAGTTAATGGTATTATCTGTTGTAAACTATTGTAAATTTTGCTACAAATATACTATATAGTATGATTACATGTAATTGTTTTAAAAAAAGATCATTCTATATAATAATTTGTAGTTTAATACTGTTTAGCCCATGTAATAATATTTTTATAAGTAACAATATGTAAAATGTTTGTAATGCAAGCCTTATCAAACTTGATAAGGCTTGCATGTTAGCCCTGTTGTATGTAAGCTTAAGGTGATGTAAATATGCTCGAGCCCCGCCGTACTTTAAAGTATCACATTTTTAGGAACATAATTAAAAATAATAATAGTACTTGAGGAGTTTATATCACTATATAAAAATTAAAACTTGTTTCAATCGGAATTGAGCTGCAATTTGAACAATGTGCGAGACTACTTGAAATACAATACATAAACGTAGGCACATATATTCGTTGGGTTTTGTATTGGACGTGGAATGATCGTTACTTGGTTGTAGGTTTGCAATTTTTCGTCGCCTCCACCGCCTGGTATTGTCGACTGTGCGATTGTTGGATCGGCGACCTGCACTGCGCGTCGCAACATTTGATGAGTATACCTCATTCTCAGAATTATGGGGTACGTAATTTGTTTTCTAAATAATACATATGTATTAAATAATATGAGTTGTTGTTATATTAGAATTTTGTGGAACAAAATCCGCACTGGGAGATTGAGTGGTTGAAAGACAGAGACAAAGCGCAGGATCGCGTGAAACGTGCTTCCAAACCGGATGCGGATGAGGAGAAACGGCGGTTGATGCAAGAAAAGTATTCGCCTCCAAGTGCCTCTAAAGACAAGAAGAAGAAAAAGCGGTCGAAACGGCGTCGGCGTCACTCAAGCGATTCTAGTAGTAGTTCGAGCTCATCCTCCAGTTCGGATGAGGATGAAAAGGATGATAAGTCGAAATCGATACGTGTGGCTATGCGAAATAAAATGAAACTTTTAGAGAGTGAGGACAAGTGGGATCTTATTGGTAAGCTTGTGGAGGAACGCAAACGCAAGGAGTCGCTACAAAATGAGACGAAAGCTTCTCCTAAAGAGGACAACTTAATAAGCCAGTGGATGACTATTAGCGAGCCGCCGGATAAACTATTAATGGATAACTTAAAGAAAATGCGACAGCGGCAGGATATTGAAAACGCTAAAATTGCTGCTGAACGCGAAACGATTAAACGCGAGAAAGAACGAGAGGAGCTAGAGAGGAAGCAGCGTGAAAAAGAACGGTTGGAGTTGATGCAGATGGGGATGGCAGAAAAAGTCAGGGAGAAAATGAGTATGAAACTCAAGGAGCCTACTAAAATTAAGGGAAGGGATAATTATAGGTGAGATTTTTAATTTTATACCTACTATTAAGAACTTACAGCTACTATGTTTAAATAACTAATCACAGAAATTCCGGAAATACAAGGTCTTTAATTGTTTTAAGAGCAACTCTGAAACATGTCGGTTTATGTGATATATAATATAGACCTTAATGCACGTCTTCCAACTTATCTTAATCGAATGGAAAATTATAACGCTTTTTATTTGTCAAGGACAAATTGTATGGGAGGAGGATATATGAATTCATTTCTTGAACAACTTTTGAGCTAAGAAATTGTCTTGTCTAAAACGACTTTTACTGTTTTTTATATTTCTTGGAATTTGTTTGTTTCTTTCTGGGGTTAATTCAGGGTTTCCTTTCATGTGTTTTAAATGGGATCTACTACCCAGTAAGATGACACCTGATCTGGCAGATAAATAAGATTATACCTTTACTGATACGAATTTTCTCACGGTCGCGACTTATTTCCCACGCTAAAGTATCCCAATGCCTACTCGGACTCGTCTAAGTTAATCCTTGATAAATATATCTCTTTACACAACTGATACCAATCGTACCATGTATAGATAGCTATTAACGTGACAAATACCGTAGTTACTAGTATGTTTTAGTTTATGGTCGCGATTATGCATATGTTTTTACCCTTGCATATGTTATCTCTAGAAGACGCAGGAGTCCATCAAACAGTCCCGACCGCAGACGTAGTAGACGGTCACGAAGTACAAGCAACGAACGTCGACCAAACCGAAACGGCCGTCGATCGTTCGACACCAGCCCGCACATGCGTTACGAAAAAGAGGTGAAAGATGACGAAAACAAGCCCGAGCGTCGTTTGCCGCCCCCGCCCACCTACAAAAAACTGCCCTTCATCGGCCGCATGCCGCTATTTAAGAACCTAAAAGGCAAACGCCCCGAGGAAGAAAAGAAAGAGATCCAGAAAGAAGATTACGATATCCCCCGTAAAACCCGATTCCAGCCAGGTAACCTAGCACGCGCATACCTCCCGCAGCCGGACGTGGTACATTTCCCGAAACTATCCTGCTATCCACCCATTGCCCCTCCGCCGCCGGTGCTCCTCACCGAGCCGCCAGAGCCTCCCAAGATCAGCGTGCCGAAACCACCCCCACCCCCCAAAATTGACCAAGAAATCGAGGCGCCCGCCGAAGAAGCTGCTAAAGGTAACGGCAATGCCCAGCAAGACGATTACAATATGTTATATGAAAACACATCAAACACTATGATTTACCCGTACGGTAATGTCGACTTTGACATGTACCAGCAACCCCCTGAATCGTTTAATTTTATGCAGGTCGCGTCTGACATTCCGAAGTCCCACACTATGCCCTTACAACCTCCCCCTCTCCCCCCAGATGATCCGAACGATGACCTAGCCATGCTAGGCATCAGCTCTGATGATATGGCCGTGCAACAGATGTACAATTAGTTAGGTTCTCTTTTAATTTCCATGCTTTTCAATTCATAAAATGGAAAGAGTTTGTTGGCGTAGTTACGCGTTTATCTCAACAGTATATTCGACACATATTATGGTAGATATTTGTAAATACGTTACAATAAATAAATCATTTCTTTACTACAAGTTTTTAAGCATATGGGGTTATTGATTATGCATTGTTTGTTTAGGTGGTGTAGCAGCAAGCCTTGTCCCATGCATTCCTTGCCTAGTTAGTTACTAACTGATATCCTGGGATTATTAACTATTTGGAGATTATTTAAAGTGAATTTCAGGGTACAATCCCATTTTATACCCTATTTGTAGTAGCAAGAGTAGTCATTGAAGAGTTCAAGTAAGTTATATTTTAATTAAGTTGATTGTCAGCATTTATGTCAACCACTGCTTTAAAATATTTTATTTTGGAGGTGATCATATTTCAAGAATTCAAGATATGGAGAAGGAAACGCCATATTACCAAAACTATAAAAAATCTAGAAGATATTTTAAAGAATATAGGGTGGGAAGAAGGGAAGTTGCTGCAATCTGGTAAACTAAAATTATTATTGATTATCTCATACAATTTTGAAATTAAACGTAATGCAAAAAGACAATGAATTATGATGAGAAGTAGTGAGTTATTGAATTATATATACTTGAAACTATTTTTATGATGAGTAAATGACGTCAAAAGCGCCCGCTCTCCTAGTAAACCAAGACTTAATGGTGTGGGATAATTAAGGTAGAAGTTACTACCCAGATCCCGCCATAGTTTTACTAAACACACATATATATATATATATATATATATATATATATATATGTGTGTGTGTGGTACCCAGGTCCTGCCATAGTTTTACCAAGCACACACACACACATATATATATATATATATATATATATATGTGTGTGTGTGTGTGTGTGGTAAAACTATGGCGAGACCTGGGTAGTAACTTTTACCTTAATTATCACACACCATTAAGTCTTGGTTTACTAGGAGAGCGGCCGCTTTTGACGTCATTTACACATCATAAAAATAGTGTCAAGTACATATAATTCAATAACTCACTATTTCTCATCGTGATTCATTGCCTTTTTGCATTACGTTGAGCTAGTAATCTATGGTAAACCATATTAATTTATATACAGGTGAAATTATTTCCTTTATCGTTTCTACCTGCCCGGAACGCTAATAGAACGCACGGTCATTACAACTGAATTTTCTTGGAAAATTGTACAATAGGTACAATTTGGATAACATAACACTATACCCAAATTAAAATGATGAATGAGCTTATACATGAGGAAAAATAACTGCAAATGCGATAAGGGACGATAAAATCGTGGGGGTCCCACGAATAATCGAACACGAAATGAACAGATAAATGAAAATAAAATACAGCTATATACATTCCAGATGTTTATTCATATTGCCTTATGATACATATAAAAATTGTGCTACAAAATAAATAAATTACGCATATCGTACAACCTAAGATCATCTAAATGCAATTCTCAATGTCCAAGGTGTGATAGTTCAGTTATAAAGCTCCATTTGGTGTGTAATTTTGTAACCGCGTCTTCAGCTCATTCCCCAGCTCCGCCCTTGCAATCTCAGCTTCCTCCCGAGTGGTGACATTACGCACCTTCACCACCCCCTTTTGCAATTCAGACTCGCCCAGGATGATCACCAAGGGAATTGCCTGTTCTTCGCAATGCTGTAGTTGCGCTAAGAGCTTCGGGTTTTTCTTGTACGAGTGCTCCACCTTAAAGCCCTGCTCCCACAACTCTTTGCATAAGGCCATCCGTTGTTCGAATAAGTTCTTCTGTGCGGACGCTACGTACACTTCAATATCCGTGGTGCGGACTTTGCTGTTGTTGGTTGCAAGTTTGCCTTCAAGCACGGCGAAAATTCGCTCGACCCCAATTGAGACGCCCACGCAGGGAACTTGTTTGTGTTTTGGGTCGAACATGCCCACGAGGTTGTCGTAACGGCCACCGCCGGCCACTGAACCAACAGCTACTTCATCACCACTACCAGATTCACCTATAAGATAATCACATGATTTATCATAATTAATAATAGAAGATTACATTGAAGAGTGTTCTTTAAAGTGAATGAAACTTCTTTAACAGGTTCACCTATTGAATTATTTAGAAGTACTCTCTTCAACTGTGTCAGCCTACTCATCCAAACAAAGTTGTACAACTCTTAAATCACAAATATGGCTCTTAATTGCTCAAACCTCCAGTTATGGTAATTTTATTTGCCTGAGGTGGGGTAACCACTTACAATAAATTTTGAAATTTAGTCAGTTATGGTAATTTGTCATCTTCAAATGAATTGCATCTATTAAAAAATACATTTTTCAACTTTCTTCAACTGTTCCAGTAATTGAAACAACATGCTTCAATAATTATATATTTCTCAAAACATTGTGTTGTTTAGTTTGAATATTTCTTAATTGAAATAACTCCAACTGTTTTGAATATTTCTCAACTGTTAATTACATGAAACAACTTTCTTCAACTGTTTTGATAATTAAAACAGCAAGCTTCAACTAATATATATTGCTCAAAACATTTTATTGTTCAATTTGAATATTTCCCAACTGTTTAATTACATGAAACAACTTTCTTCAACTGTTTTGATAATTGAATCAGTAAGTTTCAACTATTATATATTTCTCAAAACATTTTATTGTTCAGTTTGAATATTTCTCAACTGTTTAATTACATGAAACAACTTTCTTCAACTGTTTTGATAATTGAATCAGCAAGCTTCAACTAATATATATTTCTCAAAACATTTTATTGTTCAATTTGAATATTTTTCAACTGTTTAATTATATGAAACAACTTTCTTCAACTGTTTTGATAATTGAATCAGTAAGTTTCAACTATTATATATTTCTCAAAACATTTTATTGTTCAGTTTGAATATTTCTCAACTGTTTAATTATATGAAACAACTTTCTTCAACTGTTTTGATAATTGAATCAGTAAGTTTCAACTAATATATATTTCTCAAAACATTTTATTGTTCAATTTGATTATTTTTCAACTGTTTAATTACCTGAAATAACTTTCTTCAACTGTTTTTATAATTGAATCATCAAGCTTCAACTATTATATATTTCTCAAGACATTTTATTGTTCAGTTTGAATATTTCTCAACAGTTTAATTACTTGAAACAACTTTCTTCAACTGTTTCAATAATTAAAACAGCAAGTATTAATTATTATATATTTCTCAAATCATTTTATTGTTCAATTTGAATATTTCTCAACTGTTTAATTACATGAAACAACTTTCTTCAACTGTTTCAATAATTAAAACAGCAAGTATCAATTATTATATATTTCTCAAATCATTTTATTGTTCAATTTGAATATTTCTCAACGGTTTAATTATATGAAACAACTTTCTTCAACTGTTTTGATAATTGAATCAGCAAGCTTCAACTAATATATATTTCTCAAAACATTTTATTGTTCAATTTAAATATTTCTCAACTGTTTAATTACCTGAAACAACTGTCTTGAACGGTTTTGATAATTGAATCAGCAAGCTTCAACTAATATATATTTCTCAAAACATTTTATTGTTCAATTTGAATATTTCTCAACTGTTTAATTACCTGAAACAACTGTCTTGAACTGTTTTGATAATTGAATCAGCAAGCTTCAACTATTATATATTTCTCAAAACATTTTATTGTTCAATTTGAATAGTTCTCAACTGTTTAATTACCTGAAACAACTTAACAACTTTCTTCAATAGTTTTGATAATTGAATCAGCAAACTTAAACTATTATATATTTCTCAAAACATTTTATTGTTCAATTTGAATATTTCTCAACTGTTTAATTACATGCAACAACTTTCTTCAACTGTTTTGTTAAACAAATCGGCAAGCTTCAACTATTATGTCTCAAAACAACACATAGTTTGAACATGTATGGGCTTTATTTGAATGATATAGTTTGGTGTTTAAAAAAGTAGTAGTATCTTTATATACTATAGTATTTATGTAAAAAAATCATAAAAAATCTTACCTAATAGAATAGCTTCATATATAATTCCCGTGTAATAATCCAGTCCTCTAGCCAGACTGAGATCAAATGAAACAAAATCCATGGTGCCATAAATTTCACAATACTTAAGAACAAGTTTCATGGCTTCTAATCCCTCCACTGCAGCCTTGCTCTTAATTAAGTTTTCATCCTGTAGAAGCTTGTCTACCAACTCCGATTTGCCGCTAAGCCGTACATACTCCCCAATTTTGTCTGCTACTTCTTCTGTTAGACCCTTTTCTTCTACCATTTCTTTACGAACTTCTTCCCATGGCGACTAACAAATACAAATTATGGAGATGATTACATAATAGTTTTTCAGTTGTATTCTGCATACCTTATCAAGTTTATCCACGGCCGAACATATAGCTCTGAAATTGTCCGCGGGCACCCCACAGGCCTCAAACATTCCATCCAACAATTTCCGGTGGTTGAGTTTGATTACGAACTTCCCGATGTTCAAAGATTGCAAAATTTCATAGACCACGCGTACGCATTCAGCGTCGGGAATCATCTCATCGTAGGTGCCAGCAATATCAAAATCCTAAAAAAATAATAGAGCTAGATGGTAATTATGATTCTCATAGTAAATTGCATCAAATTTCATTCTGTTAGGTCAGTCAAGGTCCATGCACAATATAGTCCAGTCAATATATTGTAGAGTGCATGAAATATGCGAGAATTTTTGACTTCAGGGTTTCGTTAGTAGTTAGTGGGTAAAGGGTTTCATTAGTAGTTAGTAGGTAAAGGGTTTCATTAGTAGTTAGTAGGTAAAGGGTTTCATTAGTAGTTAGTAGGTAAAGGGTTTCGTTAGTAGTTAGTAGGTAAAGGGTTTCATTAGTAGTTAGTAGGTAAAGGGTTTCGTTAGTAGTTAGTATGTTTACCTACTAATTTGATCTCAGTCTGGCTAGAGGATTGGATTATTACACGGGAATTATATATGAAGCGATTCTATTAGGTAAGACATGATTTTTTACATAAGTAAAGGTCCATGCACAATATAATTCAGACAATAAATATATTGTAGAGATGCATGAAATATGCGAGTTTTTGACTTCATGGTTTCGTTAGTAGTTAGTAGGTAAAGGGTTTCGTTAGTAGTTACTAGGTAAAGGGTTTCGTTAGTAGTTACTAGGTAAAGGGATTCGTTAGTAGTTACTAGGTAAAGGGATTCATTAGTAGGTAAAGGCATAACCACCACCTTATGCTCATCTTCTAGGAGCGGGGACTTTTAGTATGTTTACCTACTAACTACTAACGAAACCATTTACCTCTAACTACTAATGAAACCATTTACCTAGTAACTACTAATGAAACCCTGTACTGGACAAGATACCATTTTTGGGTTAACAATCATTTAGACACAAACATGCTTCAGTTATGGCCTTGTTTAGACCATAAACAAGGCCATAGCTGAAGCCCTATCAAAAAGCTTAGATATCCTCTGCCTGAAATCCAGAAAGAACTGACCAAGAGGTGAGAAACTTAATGGCTAAATGAAACAAATTGAGAAACAAACAGAGAAATACAAGCATGACATATCTAAAACCATCAAATGAGATATCAGAAGCTATTAAAAGATGAAGATCCAGCAAACAATAGAAATACAAGCATAACATATCTAAAACCATCAAATGAGACATCAGAAGCTATTATAAGATGAAGATCCAGCAACAACAAGAGCATGAAGGTATTACATAAAAATCTTAGTGAATGAAGGATACAAATAATTAAAATTTAGAACATGCAGGGAAATATAACAATGAACAGAGAAGAAATGCTACAGACCATTGAAGAATTTTATGATGAACTGTACAAAAGTGGCTAGAGGAAGATCGGAACCTAAGTACACCAGCACTAACAGAAGCTATTGTCAACCAAGGATAAACCAGATGTCCAAAGAAATCAAACAGACACTGATGAAAATGAAAAACAACAAATCACCTGGAGAAGACAACATAGAAAAGAGAAATACAAAAAAGGTTATATAATTATTATACACAATCACTAAACTAAGATACTTACACATTGATAAAACTCCCTGTATCTGCCCCTGGCAATTGAAGGATTGTCTCTTCTATAAACCTTTGCTATGTGATATCTCTTGATGTTTGAAATTTTATTCATTGCAAGGAATCTGGCAAAAGGCACAGTTAGATCATATCGTAATGATAGTATTTCTCCTCCTTGATCCTTTAAGTCATAAATCAACTTGGAGTCTTCACCATATTTTCCTGTCAGTACATCCTGCAAGTAGGCAGTATAGTAATTTAGAATTATTATTATATTATCACAATTGGGCAACATTCCTGCTAACTTGCCAAAATCTATATAATTATATAGACACTGGCACTCATAATAATCATTAGTAAATAATATTCATTAATAATGAATGTGAGTTGCAGTGTTGTCTATAAGGCACCTTACATGATCAATATTACTGTCAATATTTTAGAATAATGACAGTATTGCTGTACAATAATATGTTTAAAATGTTCATTATTCTAAAACGTTGCCAGTATTACTCATCATGTATAGGTATAGTAATGATGTAATGAAGAGAATACTGATCTTTATCCGGATAATTGATTACTTGATAAATATAAAAGGAGAATTGAAGCAAATATTGACAGTAATATTGACCGTTCAAGGTGCCTTTATGGTTGCAGTGCCTACATAATTAATTCCTATTCTGGATAGTTGGCTGGGAGCTAATACATTGCAGTGTTGTCTATAAGGCACCCAATAATACTGTCAGTCCTACAACTGTCAGTATTTGCTTTAATCCTCCTTTTATATTAATCAAGTAATCAATTATCTGAATAAACTATAGTATTCTTTTCATTCCATCATTACTATACCTTACTTGATAAGTTATACTGTTATTATTTTAGAATAATGAACATTTTAAACATATTATCGTACAGCAATACTGTCATTATTCTAAAATATTGACAGTAATATTTATCATGTAAGGTGCCTTTATGGTTGCAGTGACTACATAATTATATATTCTGGATAGTTTGCTTGGGTGTAATACATTTCTCTTTTACCTTCAATTCGAAAATAGGAGTATCTATAGTCTCAGCACCATGACGTTTGAACACAGAAATGACTTTATCTAGAACTGATGTTCTGATTGCCATTTGTTGGGGGGAGTAATCCCTGGTACCTTTTGGAGTTTTAAGAGTGAACTTGTGGGAAGCATTATTGGTTTCTTCGCCATCATTGAGCTGTGCTTTCAACTCGAGTAGCTTTGAAACTGCCTCAGTTACCTGTAAATAATAAATAATTGACTAAATTTATAATATTAATATATTATCTATTTGCCTTTTACCTTTCAGTGTAGGCTATATATAATATTAATAATAATATTTTTATGGAAAATCTCCAATGTATAAATGGACACCTTTCTGCAGAAAGGAACTAATCCATGTAATGTTAAAGTTGAGAAAACAAATTTATATAAATTAAAAATTATCTTTTCATCTCAGGGTAATTTTGGACTTCTACCCCCCTATTCACCAACGTTCATAAATCTATCAATAGCTATTGAACACATAAGTATTTGTTGTTATAGTAACAATAAATACATTATCTAGGGAATGTAGTTACTTTAGATTCTCTCTATTGCAAACACTGAATAATTAAACAAAAGGTGTCATCAAAGCTCCAATTGCAAGCTCTATTCAATGTGTTTGACATTTGTTTTTGGCATATTCTGTCACAATGATATTGTCATTTTATCCATTCAATAGCTTATTGGACCTATAAAGTTTATGGGATGTTGGTGAATATGGGCACTAGAGATAAATATGTTTTGAGTTCATTAAGAGCCAGATCTACAATTAACATTTAACCAGAGAATAAGGCTATTTGTGGAATAAGTTTGAGATTTGAATGCCAATATCTCACTTATTCCACAAGTAGCCTTATTCTCCAGTTAAATTCAATTGTAGAATTGGCCCTAAGTAAAATTGTTTACCTTGAGTATAAAGGTAAGAGAAACAATCATACTTTACGGGTTGGTTGCTTTCTGCAGAAAGGTGTTCATATAACAATAGCTAAACAAATAATTAGAAAAATAACAATCAAAATAGTTGAACATAAAACTGGAGCTATAAAATAACTATCCAATCAAGCATATCAAATTAAAATGTATTAACTAAGATAAGTAAACACCTTCATGTCTATCTGCACTTAAATTAACTCATTATTTTATAACTTGCCAATTAACATTCAACATAAAGCAGCCACTGACCTGTGGTTTATTCATTAATGAGGTGGTCATGAAATATGCATATCCCACAGGCAGTGGCATTCTCATTCTTGCAATAGACAGCATCTTTCTTAAAATCATGGTGCTTTGGATCTCCAAAATATATACTGAATAATGTTTAGTGCTTGAAAAATAAAATAAAAAATATATGTAAAAAGCAATACTATACAAATCAATACAAAAATCATATTATTTGAAGTATTACATATTTAGTTTTAAAAAGAAATATTATATGTACTTAATATATAAATATATGTATAATAATATATTATAACTTAAACAATATGTTAGATATTGCAACACATTGTTACAATTAAACCATATTGTAACAATACCTTCTCTTTGCTCTCTTTGGCTGCTTTAAGTTTCCTCACTAAATCACCCTGCTCCTTGATGAGTTTTTCAATCTCCTCTTTGTTGGGCATTATGTAAACGTCGCCGGAAAACAACAACAACGAGTGCACTCTAGAGGAAAGTAGGAATTCAAATTCTGAGCGCACTGTACAACGCGCATCGGACCATGCAGCGAAATTTCCCCTTTCACTCCGCGGTTAACCTAAATTCGGTGACGTTCACTGAAAACGTGCACTAATGTGAAATTGGTGGCGAGTTGCCAACAACGTGAAAGTAGCAATTTACATTTTACATATACGGGGTGTGTTTAAAAAGTAGCACAGTTAAATTATACGGGATTGTGATGGTAGCCATTTTTTTTGTCACTTTTGACAACTTTGACATATAATGCCAACTTTGACATATAAATATTTAAATAGAGGTACATTGAGGTTATGAAATGAAAATTTAACAATAATTTATGCAACATCTAACAATATAATCACAGGTTATAGTTACCTCGTCTTTATACAACCGAGTTTTCATTTATAACTCCAAGTCAATAATATAAAGTCGTGATTCAAATGCCACTATTAACAACTTTGACACATGTTGTAATTTTTGATTCAAATGTTACAAGTTTAATACATAAATTGACGTTGCTATATGTCAACAGAGGTACATGAGGCTAGATATATATATATATATATATATATATATATATATAGATATATAATATCAAAGTCGTGATTAAAATGCCATTATTAACAACTTTGACACATAAATCCATGTTGCCAAATGTAAACAGAGGTAAATGAGGGTTTCCATGAGCTTAAATAATACACACTTAAGCTCATGGAAACCCTCATTTACCTCTGTTTACATTTGGCAACATGGATTTATGTGTCAAAGTTGTTAATAATGGCATTTTAATCACGACTTTGATATTGACTTCGAGTTATAAATGAAAACTCGGTTGTATAAAGACGAGGTAACTATAACCTGTGATTATATTGTTAGATGTTGCATAAATTATTGTTAAATTTTCATTTCATAACCTCAATGTACCTCTATTTAAATATTTATATGTCAAAGTTGGCATTATATGTCAAAGTTGTCAAAAGTGACAAAAGCCTCATGTACCTCTGTTGACATATAGCAACGTCAATTTATATGTTAAACTTGTAACATTTGAATCAAAAATTATAAATTGATTGTGACTTGTTACATTTATTTTTATTTTTTATGTATATAATTTTTTGTTGTTATTCTTGATGAGCATTGTATATTGGAGGGTTTTTGTATTGTTTTTTTTTTGCCAAAATAAAGGTCTTTTTTTTAGAAATTGACCGAGTTAAGAATAAATGCTAATATACAATCTAACTGTAACTTTTTATACAGTACTCGTATACTCAATCAACTAATCTGCATTGTGGCGACCTCTGTTGGTGTCAGTCATAACTATTAATGTAAACAAACATTTAAAAAGCAGGCGTATGTTTTTTGAAGCAGGCGTTACGTTTACAAAACAAAATTAGTTATTCTAACAACATTTATTTTCTATAATTGTAACTAAGTAATATAAAATGGATACAGTTGCGAGAATGCAAGAAGCTTCATTACTGGAGGAATTAGACAAGGTAGTTGTGGAACAAATAGGAGCTCTAAGGATTGTTACAGACCAATTGGTAAATGATAAGCCTCAGCAGGAATGTAAGTTCATTAAACTTAGTGAAACACTTGATATATATGTTTTATGGTGTGTTACAATAAATTGTGTAGTGATATTAAAAACATATGCTGTCTAAACACCTTGCTCTATTGCAAATGTATTTTCTCATCATATATGTGACAATATGTGTAAGGTTTGTCTAGTTATATATTAAAAGTTTATTGACAACCATGCATTACTGTCCAAGTGTGTTACAATAAATTGTGATATTAAAAACATGCTGTCTAAACACTTTGCTCTATTGTGCCTATTGCTCTAAAGAATTAGCTAATACAAGCTGCCCATTATAGTGTTGAGGAATTATATGTGCATCCCGTTATAGCCAACAATTTGGTATCTATTTTACTATTCCAGTTCAAATTAAATGCCCAGAACAAGCTGTCACTAATGAACCAGATTCTGCTAAACAGGAGTTCAGCTTGGTATGATACAATTTATTTATTTCAATTATAAGTATGACTAATTATGCTTGTATCTCTATAAATTTAAGGAGTTTTTACAAGAAAAGAAGAAACGACTGGAGCAAGCAATTAGTGAATTGGAGCTGACAACTGAAAAAATGGATGTCCAGAGTGAAAAATTTGAAATAATAAAGTATGTATATTTAATTAATGTTTTCAGCCACTTTGGGCCAGTTCTACAATTTATATTTAACTGAAGAATAAGGCTATTCGTAGAATAAGTTTGAGATATTGGCAGCAATATCTCACACTTATTCCACAAATAGCCTTATTCTTATATTGAATTGAATCGGCATCTACTTTGTGATAATTCATTATAATAAATAAATAAAACGAATTTTTCTTTGTTTTTTATCACTTGTTTATTACTGTTTGCGAATATTTTCGGCTACGCTCTAGCCATTATCAAGCTATCATCAGATTAGCTTGATAATGGCTAGAGGGTAGCTGAAAATATTCGCAAACAGTAATAAACAAGTGATAAAAAAACAAAGAAAAATTCGTTTTATTTATTTATTAGCCTTATTCTTGATGTCAATTGTAGATCCAGCCCTAAACCCTTTAGTTCCTGTGCAATTGTATTTTGTGAGTGATTAAACAGCTTAGCTCAGCAGTTATATACATAATATTAAATACAGGGTGTTTATGCTCTTGTGATCTTATTTTGTGAGTTATTAAACAATTTAATAGAAGGTCATTAATCAAAATGTCTATAAAAATTGGTATAAAAGAGATATATGACTTTTTAAAATTATCTTCTTTTTTAAGGGGTGATTAAACATATGTATATGTAGAAAAACAAGTGGTTTTAATGTTTATTATTTATAGGAATGCTGCTTTGTTTTGCAAGCTGTTCACGGGGACACTGTTAGTTGCATCACAAACTAAAGTAACTGGATGTATCCTTTTTATGTATATTTGTATATTATTATTATTATTATTATTATTATTATTATTATTACATACATGGTGTCCCACAAAGGTATATTATACATTTGGAAATATTTTTAATTTCTCAATATAGTTTTAACAAAATACCCAGCCCAGTGGCCTAGTGGTTAGAGGTCTGTCTCATACTAAGTATTGGGGACGATAGTTCAAACTCTGTTGTGGATGAAATTTCACAGTTTTTCAGAGGTTTTCTGTTGTGGATGAAATTTCACAGTTTTTCAGAGGTTTTCTGTTGTGGATGAAATTTCACAGTTTTTCAGAGGTTTTCTGTTGTGTGATGGTAAATACTGAACTCATCTGAGCTTCTCCCTTTACCAGTGGAAAGCCCTCAGGCTGATAATTATAAAAATAGATGTTTTTTTAATATCTGGTGTGGGCACCATACATATGTAAATCCTTTGATATACATGTCTTTCTATCTCCTCATTTTATTCTCTTATTTATGTCATATATTTTCCCCTGCATATTCCTCATTCAATCTTCTTATAATCCAATATTCCTGAAATTGTTCAAATTATAAAACATTTGTTCATGTAGGTGAGAATTTCAACTTGTATCTACCTGTATAATTAGTAAAACGTTTCCTTAATGCATTTAAGTGATACCCAATAAAGGAAAGTGCTTTGAATATTCAAGAAATGATCCAACAATAACCGAACGACTATGGAATGACCTGAAATGAGTTGGAATAAATTAAAGGTTACTGCATTTATATTTGTTTAATTATATATTTCTTTTTATTTAAATGAAATTATGTTTTATTCAGTTGACCCTAACAAGCCCATATGAAGACATGATTTGGTCAAGCTATACCCCTTCACCATTTCAAATGGCTTAAACTGTGTATTGGTATACTTTGTCATCATCAATTGTCAGATATTTACATATATTCTCAAAAATTTAATTCGAAAAGTCCTCAAATATCGTCCAAATATTGTCAAATCTTGTGAAATGTCGTCAAATATTGCCAAATCTTGGGAAATGTCGTCAAATATTGTCAAATCTTGTGAAATGTCGTCAAATATCGTCCAATCTTGTCAGATATTTACATGTATTGTCAAAGATGTCAATGTAATTCGGAAAGTCGTCAAATATCGTCAAATCTTCTGAAATGTCGTCAAATATTGTCAAATCTTGTGAAATATTGTCAAATCTTGTGAAATGTCGTCTAATATTATCCAATCTTGGGAAATGTCGTCAAATATTGTCAAATATCGTCCAATATTGTCAGATATTTACATATATTGTCAATGTAATTCGGAAAGTCGTCAAATATCGTCCAAATATTGTCAAATCTTGTGAAATGTCGTCAAATATTGCCAAATCTTGGGAAATGTCGTCAAATATTGTCAAATTTTGTGAAATGTCGTCAAATCTTGGGAAATGTCGTCAAATATCGTCCAATCTTGTCAGATATTTACATGTATTGTCAAAGATGTCAATGTAATTCGGAAAGTCGTCAAATATCGTCAAATCTTCTGAAATTTCGTCAAATATTGTCAAATCTTGTGAATTATTGTCAAATTTCAATTTCTTCACCATTTCAAATGGCTTAAACTGTGTATTGGTATACTTTGTCATCATCAATTGTCAGATATTTACATATATTGTCAAAAATTTAATTCGGAAAGTCGTCAAATATCGTCCAAATATTGTCAAATCTTGTGAAATGTCGTCAAATATTATCAAATCTTGGGAAATGTCGTCAAATATCGTCCAATATTGTCAGATATTTACATATATTGTCAAAATGTCAATGTAATTCGGAAAGTCGTCAAATATCGTCCAAATATTGTCAAATCTTGTGAAATGTCGTCAAATATTGACAAATCTTGTGAAATGTCGTCAAATATCGTCCAATATTGTCAGATATTTACAAATATTGTAAAAAATGTCAATATAATTCGGAAAGTCATATGGTGCCCACACCAGATAGTTTAGTTGTAGTGGTTGTAGTTTGTAATCTACTTGAATCGCACATAGGTCTATGAAATAGAAAATTAACGATTTAGTCTACATCTACCGGTGACTAGAGTTAACTACCCAGGTTTTTGAATTTACCGCTCTTTTATAACATTTTAAGGCTACTAATTACGTTTTACAAAACAAATATAACCCAACGTATGTTTACAAACTAGTTGTAAATATCAATAATTAATACAATTTGCATTAATTATAATAAGATTAATGTCAGGAAATATTTTCTATATACCGCACATTCGGTGTATCGAACAAACCATTAGGACGCTTCGGCGGCCGCCATTACTAGCAGACGCTGTCAAAGTCGCCGACTATCCCGCCAAGAATCCAGCTCCAGTTGTTTGTTTCGTCCTAATTACAATAACGGGAAATGTGTTTCCACGTGAAAACAACGCAGACACCTTTTTATTTTGCCTTACGTGAATAACTTCCTCGTTTCGACCGGCTGTTGATGTGAATAAACGTAAGTGGATATACATACAATTGGGGTTTGATGCAAATCAACAAGTACGAATTAATCAAGCTGTATTTGTTTCGTAAATACTGTTTCAAGCTGAGTAAGCATTTGTTTATTTAGTTTCACGATATTAAATATATAGGGCATTGTGGTCTCGATTAAGTTTGATAATTAACTGGTTTTTGGTAATTTGATACGATATGGGTTATATATGCTTCCTTCTGGTGTACCATTTCTGCATTGTTTTAGACAGTTGTGTTACTTGATATATATGTGTAATTAATATGGGTTATGATTGCATTACTTTAATACAAATGTTTTGCATCCTAAATTTACACTTGTGTACACATGGCACATGGACTTGAAGGTCGATAGCCCTTTATAGAGTTTTAACATATACAGTAAGTAGTAACTATTACTGTAAATACTGATGTGTATGTGTAGAACACAGTAATTTCATTGCCACACCCTCAGGATTGAGGAATACTCTTACAAGTTTAAAAATATTCTTGTACAACTATTTTAAGTGAGAGCTAAATCCTATAGCTTTGTAATATGTTAGATATCATCATGTCAATGCATAAACCAAACAAGGGCAAACTCGCCTTTACTGGAAATCTGAATTTTAAAATTTTAGACTAAAAAGTTTTCCATCAGTCACATTAGTGGAATGATATCATTGTTTTCTACCCACTTTTGACATACAATCACATTCACTGTTTCTTCACTTCAATGCCTAAACCATGAATGTGCAAAATGCCTTTACTGGAAATCCTAATTTTAAAATTTTAGACTTTGGAAAGTTTTTCCATCAGCCATATTAGTGGAATAACCCCTGTATTCACCAATGTTCTATAAATCTATCAATAGATATTGAACCTTGAAATTAAGTATTCGTAGTTATAGCAACAATAAATACATTATCTAGGGAATGTAGTTACTTTAGATTCTCTCTATTGCAAACACTGAATATTTAAACAAAAGGTGTCATCAAAGCTCCAATTGCAAGTGGTATTCAAGGTGTTTGACATTTGTTTTAGCATATTCTGTCACAATGACATTGTCAATCTATCCATTCAATAGCTTATGGGACCTCCAAAGTTTATGGGATGTTGTTGAATACGGGAACAAGATTGCCATTTCTATCAACTTTTGACATACTATCAGATTCACTGTTTGAAAATTGTATTCTAGTCAACCAACTATTTTGAAAATTACACTTTAACATGGTCAAAACTGTGAAATTTCCACATTTGTGGTTTTGGCATTGGAGTGACAATATGTCTGTTAGTGTGTGAATGAGAATGTTGAGTCCTATTAATTGAAGGGTAATGTAAAGGATTCAGGTTGCAGGTTTTAAAGCTCCGATCACAAGTGCTATTCATAGTGTTTGATATTTGTTTTAGCAATTTCTGTCACAATGATGTTTTCAATATGTCTATTTTCCTATTGATTCTTTCTCACCAATGCAGCCCCCATCACCCTGTCAAAGTGCACTTGCACCCACTTCATGTTCCCATATGTAACATTTCCAGTTTGCTCTATCCATAGAGTACTATAAGGGCTGTATCCAAACGCTTGCTGCCACTTTCTCTCCTCATAATCTCTCAAATAAAGGTAAATATTTAAAAAATGGCAATGGTAAACTTGTGCTTAAAGCCTGAGGGCTAAAAGAACAGGAAGGAGAGGTCAAGATAGTGAAATAGTTAGAATAATAACTTATTGCACCTAATGCATGGAAAACAGACACATTCTGAACTTCTAGAATAATAATAATAAATAATAACCCACTGTTTCTCTTCCCTTTTTTTTTGTTGCTATTTTCGCTTTTCTTACTTTGATTTTTCCCATTTTGTATTTAATATTAATAATTTGTAAATTACATTTTTATTTCAGATAACCAAAAATGGCGAAATTAAAGGGAACAAGGAGAAGCTCACAAATGAATCAAAGAAAATCATTTAAAAACAAAAAAAATGATTTAGTCTCCACACCCAGTACTTCAACAATCTTCAAGTCTTCAACATTTTTAGAAAATGAAGGCCTAGATTACCTGCAAACTGCTGCAGAGACATTACAGAGTAAGTTCATAAAAGTGCAAAATGACATTGATGACCAGAAATTCTTAAACATGATACCCTATGTGAATCTCAGTGATGTTAAAACTTTTGGTCTGCTTAAGAAAGCCAGCCATGACAAACTAAAAGTATCAAGAAAGTCTACTTTGAGAAAGCGGACAAAAACCTCAAGAGCAAGACAAACTAACGTTAATACTGATGCAATTATAATTGTCCCATCTGATGATGAAAATGATAAAACCACATCAGATGATGAAAATGATAAAACCACATCAGATGATGAAAATTATAAAACCACATCAGATGATGAAAATGATAAAGCCACATCAGATAATGAAAATGATAAAACCACATTAGATGATGAAAATGGTAAAACCCCATCAGATGATGAACATGATAAAACCACATCAGAAGCAAACGAGTTTTTGGGGTCCATCAATTTGCAACCCACTGAAAAAACCCCAAAGAAGACGCCTCCAAAAACAAAAAGGCTCCGCAACAGAAAAATAAATCTTCCAAATAACACACCACCCAACAAATCAATCATAATCAGTAACACCGAATCAGATTTTGAAAATAACCGCAGCCCCAGAAAATCAAAAAACGTGTCATTTGCGGACGACCCAAAAGACTCTGAAGACGGCGCTCAGAAAAAGTCGCCCCGTTTACGAAAACTCTCTAAGAAACCGGCACAAAAGACGAAGGACACAAGAAAGTCCAAACGAGTATCATTTACAAAACCCCAACCAGAAACAGAGCCGTGCACGGTAAACGATACCGACACCGAATCCGACGAAATAGTAGCCCCCATGCATGCAAGTACCCCAAGAAACCCCACTAAACCAACAACAGCAGATTCTGTAAGCGATGCAGACTCAGACGTGCCAGACTCGCAATCGCCGCGAGTGACCATGTCGCAAATACTAAACGACGAGTTTTTCCACTCGCTGATCTCCACCGCGACCAGCCCTGTCCGGACCAAAGCCGCCGTTAAAGAACTAGCCAAGTCAGCGGATTTAGAAACGCCATCCATTGTCGTACATTCTGACGACGAAACAGCGCCGACAAGTTCTAGTAAAATAATTAAAAAGAAATCACCGCGTAAAAGGAAAAGCGAATGGATTTCTAATATTAATTATGGTAAAGGTAAACCTACATTGAAATCATCCAAACCGTTTAAAATGCGTTTTGGTAGGAATTTGAAGGTGGCGGAGTATGAGTGCGATATTTGCAACGTGGCTTATATCCGTAATGCAGATTTGCAGTTGCATATTTTGGAGCAGCATTTTTCTAGGGCACAGTTGAAAATCAATGTGTACCGGTACAATCTGCCGCAGCATTTTATTATTTGTAAGGATGAGAATAGGTACTTGGAACGGTTGGGGGAGCACCGGAAGGGGAAAAATATTAAGGACCTAGTCGCTAAGTATGCGGGCGAGGAAACTGCTGATAAGTACGCGGAGTCTATACAGGAGGAGCATTCGATTAATTTGGGCGTTCTGAATAGGTCTGGGGTTGAAACTGATGATAAAGATATAGCTAGTAATGATGGAGATACAGATGGGAGTGATGCTATAGCAATCAGTGAGGATAAAGAGGGTAGTGTTGATAAAGAAGTTGGTGATGATATAATCAGTTTGGATAAAGAAGATAGTGAAGATATAATAAGTTTGGATAATGAAGGTAGTTCTAATAAGGATGATGATGATGAAAGTGATTTAACACTTGTTGAGGATAAAGAAGGGAGTGATGATGTAGAAATAACTGGGGATAAACAGGTAAATGATAAAGAAACAAGTAATGCTATTGAAATCACTGATGACAAAGAAACTAGTGAGGATAAAGAAGATTCAGATAGTAACAGTGAGAATAATGAAAATTCTGCTTCAACTTCAACAGTTGCTGAAGTAAATTCTAAAACTACTAGCACTAAAGATATCAATGAAATAGAATTATCCGATGAAGATGATATGGAAATAAACGGATTGACTGTTATTGACAACAGCGAGGACTCGCCACCGCGCATCGTAAAAAAACCTATTAGACGTAAATCCATCCACAACTCGAAACTTACAGAAAACAACTACTCAACAGAGGATGACAATCTTATGTCGAACGTACTCGAAACATTAAATTATGAGTTGGATAACATGAAGGCACTTAGAGCAGCTGAATGTTCTAATTCAAATAAACAAACCAATCAGGAGATTATAAATGATGATAAAGAGACTGGCACTAGTGGTACAAAGCGCACTAGTGATGCGGATACGTCCGCATCAAAACGAGTCCGGTTTGCTGCTGAAAAAGTTGCGCTTGCTGATGACGATTCAGTTTGTTCGGACGAGGTTCAATCTGATGCCACTAAAAGCCCTGATGGTAGTGAGGTTTTTCATGATGCAAATGACTCCGCCCAGCCGGATTCAGATTCAGCCGAATTGGAGCTAAATGATTGGAATATTTAAAAACTTATTTGACAATGGGGTTGTTGACAACTGAATAAAAGTGCCAAGTTAAATTTTTGTGTTTTGGAGATTCTATTAGGTTTATATAGTATATAGCTTTAATTATTAGAATTAAACTTATATTATATATCTATATAAATATTAATTTTGTTTTATTTACTGTAATAAATAATCACATCTATATAACATATAAAAGATCTGCTATGTATCAATTTATTCAATATTTAATTCAATGTATAATTTTTTGTTTGATGGAGTTGAATCAAAGTTACATGTTTGTGTCCTTATTAGTTTTGTCATTATTAGCAGATTATATTAGACCGCACCGTTGTTGTGATAATGATTATTTTTAATTTTGTATAAATAAAATTAATGTTTTATACATAAATATTAATGAATTTCATAGTTGTGTCTATATTTTTGTTTACCTAATGATATCATTAATATTTTAAATACATGGGTTTTTATAAAGTAATGGATATTCATGACAAACTAATGTCCATGGGCTTGTCCGTTTGGTTACTAAAAAAAACCTTTATTTGGCATATCAGCCCAAGCCTTTATACATCATTTTTCTAACCATTAAAATAAACCCCCTCTGCCCTCGCCAATTTCCTTTCCCACGTCAGCCTCCTGCAGATTTTCACGCCTTTCCCATCTTCTCCTAACCATTCGTTTCACTCCCTCACATTCTCTGCTAAGGTGCCACCACGTGTCACTCCCCTTCCTACACAGCGCACATGCGGTGTACCCCAGTCCCATCCACACTTTTCTTCCTCGCTCTTCTGACCCACACCTCGCTCTTCCCATGCATACTTTGTTCTCTGCTCCACTCTACCCTGGCTAAGTAGCTCGGGAGTTTCCCCTGTACTTGCCACTCTACGTAGCCCGGGTTGTATGAGCTCTCAGGGATTCTCACTTGCCTTTCTTGCCACTCAATATCCCTCAATCTCTCCCTTATCTCAGTTCCTAGGCTACACCTTTCTCTCAGCTTCTCCTCTACCCACACCTCAGACATACCCACTTTTTCATACATCCTTCCTCCATCTACTCTCTGTTCTACTTTTACACCTCATCCACACCTCCCGTACCAGTCTTTCCTCGCCCAAATCCTGCAATCTTTCCTCAAACTTCACAACCCTCACACACGACTCCCACCACATACTCATACGACTTGTTTCCTGCAACAGCACTGCCCTCGGTGTCGACCTTTCGAGCCCTAGCAGATTCTTCAGGAACCAACTTAGCTCCCATTCACGCAATCCACACACTTCCACTCCATACAACAACATAGGTTTTACACACGCATCCCAGATCTTGCACGCCATTACTAGGTTACCACCTCACAAACTACCCATTTTCTGCATGCAATCCCCCAAGCCATTCTTGCTTTCGCCTGCATACACTCCACATGCATCCTAAGCCCTCCTCCACAGTCAAACCAAAAGCCCAAATATTTAAAGCCATTCACTCTCTCAATCAGCCTATCCTTCCATTTCAGCCCTTCGCCCTTACCCCTCCTGTCCCTATTCCTAAACTACTAAACTATTCCTTCCATTTCTTTACTCAGGCCCTACTCTTTTTACTTTCATCAATCTAATCTCACTTGCTTAAATCCTTCCTCTTTGCAGCTCCGACGCATTTGGGCATTTGCCCAGAAAGTCAAGACCCTGTCTATTACAAGCCCAAGGTACTTAACCTGTGGTTTGGGCAATGCCTCCGTCCTTCCAATGTGGAACCGAACCTCCCTGATATTCCATTGTCAGCAGCACCACTTCAGTCTTCTCAATTGGGGCTTGACACAAGGCTCTGTAGTGTTGGCACATGCTGTGCCCATCGGGACCGCGACAGTTGTTTATTGGGGTGCCCATCCTCCCAGCATCTGTAGCAGAAATTAGGGCCTGTTGGCTATCTGAGGGTAGTCCTGTAGTAGATCACACCTACTCTTATGAATCTTTTTCTCTGCATGTCCTAAGCCAGTGCCTTAATGCACATAATGGTGCAGACCTGAACATCTCTATAGGCCGGTCTGAGCCCTCCTACTCGGATTGTCCCTGCTTCCCTGCTAAAAAGGGAGCAGGGGCTCCTGCCTGCCTTCTCCAGTGGTTATCAGGTTAAATTCCATTTAGGTGTACTACCTGCCCTTATAGTTTAATTGGACATACTTTGCCGATGGCCTCCTTCAACATATATCCCTTTGGGCAGACATAGATACAGAAATCACTCTAGCCAGCAATATATCCATATGCCACTCTATGCGGCCATATATACATATATCACTCCATGCACAATAATTGGACATAATGAACATCTCACGCGATATCCATACCACCCTCCGTGGCGTAGTTGGTAGCACGACGGCCGCGATAGCCGGAGACGTGGGTTCAATATATATATATATATATATATAGTGAAGTACTTCTTGCCATTGTCTCATCTGAATGAAGAATCACCAGATGTATTAATGTTAATTAATAATTTCTCCGGAGAGTGAAATTTTTGAGAAATTATTATATATATATATATATATATATATATATATATATATATATAATAACTCTAGGCAGACATAGATACTCTACTCACTCTATGCAGAGATACTTAGATACATAGATACATGCATATGCCACTCTAAGCAGCCATCCTGACATACTTCAGACATAGATACACAAATAACTCTATGCAGCCGTACATACACATATTATCATGCAGACATACTTACATATATCAGTCTAGGCAGACATAGATGCACAAATTACTATGCATTCATAGATATATCTTCCTCAGGGATTTACAACTTGTGAAACGGGCCTAGCGCACCCGGGGTTCCCTAGCTAGTTTTTTTTCCAATTTTTTTACTCAGGCCCTACTCTTTTTACTTTAATCTAACCTAACTTGGTTAAATCCTTCCCTTTTGCAGCTCCGACGCTATTAGGTTTCGAGTACTTCTATTTTTATCTCTCTACTTTTTCTTCACATGATACTGACATGTCTCAATATAGTTGTAATGTCGTTTAACCTCACTCAGTCGAACTCTTTGGTAAAATCTATGATTTACATATAGACTGTTTTGTGGTATTCGATAGATTTCTCGACTATTTGTCGAGTAAAGCATATGGCATCTGTGATAGATCTATTTTTCCGAAAACCATGTTGTTCTTCAAATACCGGTATGTATTCTGAGATAATACTACATTCATATGCAGTATTATCTCAGGATACATACGAAAAATAATTTTTCGTGAAAAAACTATTCACGAAAAATTATTTTTATTTTTTTTATTTAGTTGTCTTATTTAGGATCTTCTGATAATGGCTAGATGGTCGCTTAAAGGTTTACCTTCGTACTTTATTAGTTCGTTGTACAGTTGGTCGATCCCTGGAGTTTTTCGTTTTTTTAGCGCCTTGGTGTATGTTTCTACCAGTTCATGGTTGATGCGGGTAGTTAATTCTGCCATCAGTAGCACTTCTTGGTGTTGGGTCTCTCGAAGATCTGTTTGAACCATCACTGCAGACATGGAACATGGCCTTTAAGCCAGTCAAAAGAAGATATGGAGAATGATACGACAACGAAAACGTGAAGTTAACGAATTTCTAACAACAAAAATTATCCCGAAAAAGGATAAACCACTGCTTTTTTGGGATAATTTTCCTGTAAATCCCTCCAGAAGGATATATCAATGCTTTGTCCACCTAAGGATAGTACTTATCTATGACTGGACCTCAGTATGGCAGGGTTTTTCCATCGTTACACATCATTTTGGTGACAGCGGTGGTCCTTCCATCATTTCATATCATCGGTCTTTATTCTTCTTAATGCTATTTGCACTATATTCCTTGTTTCTTTGTATAGTAGCAACTCTTCTAGTGTTCTACTATTAAGGTATCTCATGTATTACTAGACTTCCCCGTGCCACTTGATTTAATTCCGGCATGAGTCCTGGTGTAATATGTTTGTTTATCCTCATTTTTTCTAGTGATTCGTAGGTAGCTGTCTCCATCTGTAGTTTTACTTTTTTCCACCTGTTTTTCTATTGTCCTAGTCAGAATTAGATGTTATATAGTCTGGATAGTTAGTTCTGGATAGTTGGCTGGAGGGTAGCATAGCTACAGACACTTAGGCCTCAAAATGGGCCCATTGTGAAACCTCCGTTTAAGGCTGCTCACTCGTCCCACCAGTCAATTTTGCGTGCAAGCCGCAGAACTCTGGCGGGTGAGGAGTCTAAAGGTCGTTTTAGACAAGACAATTTCTTAGCTCAAAAGTTGATCAAGAAATGAATTCATATATCCTCCTCCCATACAATTTGTCCTTGACAAATAAAATGCGTTATATTTTTCCATTCGATCTACCATCCAATTTAATATTTCAAATCGCATCTTGACTAACTTTTGAGTCAAGAAATTGTCTTGTCTAAAACGACCTTTACACGATAAGTAATACTGTTAATATTTTAGTATAAGGAACATTTTAAACATATTATCGTACAGTAATATTGGTAATACCAGTAATACCGTCATTATTCTAAAATATTGACAGTATTATTAATCGTGTGCCTTTATGTGTCACAATGATAGAAAAAAAAGAAAAAAAAGATTGTTTGTTACATGACTACATACAGATAGACATAGATTATAATTTATTTCACAATACACTAAATATCTTGCCACCGTTGGACTTTAACCCCGCGTTTCTAGTTAATCTGCTGGTTGTCGGATGATTCATGCATGCCTTGTATCCGTAAACGAGTCTACTTGTACTTTTTCCCCACTTACCCAACCAGTTTTTATTTATACAACTGTCCGCGCGCGTTGGCAATCAGTTTCATTAACGATACCTACCAAGCCAATTTATTCGTGCTGTTCTGCGCTATTAATTCTCCATTTGAAGGATATCTCAACGCAATTAAAAGTGAGTAATAATTAGGAATATTATTTGTATGTTATGAGGATTTAACTCGTGTTGTAGCTACTGATATTGTTCCTTATTTCGCGAATTCACCTGTTAATATGTTATCCGTGTATCATCATGTGCAATACGACATTTTTACAAATAAACTCAATAACTTAAAGAATTGTCTCAAAAACTACTTGCAAACGTTATGATATGATGTAAATGTATATATATATATATATATATATATATATATATATATATATATATTAATTAATGGTATAGTTTTTCTTAGTTCTTATTTGTATTATTAATGAGAAATTTCTCTTTTTTGTGCTTATCCTGTTGGGAAATAAATAAATAATAAAACGAGTCATCTTTTCCGTACGGAATTTGGGTCTATTCATCCATGGCTAGTGTGTTTCTCAATAGTTTAGTGTGGTTTCGTGTAATAGTGATACAATAGAAATTTCAGATGCATACAATACATATACAATAGTACATTATATATCATACATTGAAATATTGTCAACAAAAAAAAGGTGGTGATTACATCATATTTTTAACTTCGTTAAAGTATTTCTCTAGTGAATATGGTTCACATTCTCTAAGTATTTTGAATACTGCATTTTTGAATCGCTTAAAATTATTTTGATGTGATTTGGTAATGAGTGAAAAAATAGACTACTGTATTAGAAAAAATAGAATAATAGAAAAAGAAAAAAAGAACAAAATAATAGATACAAGGGGTAAAGAGAAGCTACGAAATTGGAACTGACCACTATCTAGTTGTGCCGACAATTAAGGAAGACTACAAAGACAGTGACAGAAGGATCCAGCGACCAAATATAGCAATAAACTACAACACGATAAGATCATACAAACTTAGAGAAAAAGAAACAGCAATACAATATATGGAGAAAATGGAGATGACGATAGAAGTGACCAACGATAGAGAAGAAGTAGAGGAAATGTGGAATAACCTAAAGAAAAATATGCTTGAGATAGCAAAAGAGACATGTGGTACGAAGAAAAGCACAAACAAGAAACAACATACGTATGTCCTCCGACCACCAGGCTGGTCGGAGGACATACGAGAGAAAACAAAAGAAAATAATATATATATATATATATATATATATATATATATATATATAATATAATAATAAGCTTTATTGTCCTACAGAAAGAAAAATCCAATTACAGGACAACAACAATAATATGCAAAATGTATAAATTATAATGAGGCTTATTGGTTGGTGATTAATAAACATGTTTTCAATATAGGTGTCAATTTGTAGCAATATTCAATAGCTACAACTCGAGTTGTAATATATATATATATATATATATATATATATATATATATATAATATATATATATATATATATATATATATATATATATATATAATCATAATATAATAAAAAAAAATATATATATGTATAATCTTTTAAAATCTCGTTAGCCCTTTCAGGTGTCGAGATTATTTAAGCGTATTTTAAATCTATTGTATTTTCTGTACAAATTCCTTCCAGTTCTTCCTATTGCTCGCCATCCTCTTTGTATCCTGCCATCCAATGCCATTCCTCGTTAGTATTTCATGTATGTTGTCTTCTCACGTTTTGTGTGGTCTACCTCTTCTTTTCTTTCCTTTCCTTCTTGTGTTCCATACACTTTTTGTCTGTCTCCCTTCTGGCATGCGAATTATGTGTCCATACTAGCCGAGTTGTTTCCTTTCTATACTTGTCTGTATACTTTCTATCTGTAGAGTTGTTCGAACTTGCTCATTTCGTATTCTGTTAATTCTTGTGATACCTTCTATCCTCCTTAAGTATTTCATTTCTGCTGATTGTATTTTGCTTTTAAGTCTCTTGTCCAATGTCCATGTTTCGCTTCCGTATATCAGTGTTGGTCTATATATTGTTTTGAACATTATGAGTTTTGTTTTCTTCGATACCTGATTATTAAGTATTATTTTGTTTAGCATACGGTAGCTTTTGTTTGCTGCCCGTATTCTGTTGTTTATTTCTGGTTCCAGACTTCCCTTGTTGTTTATATTTATACCTAGGTGTTTAAAATTATCCACCTGCTCGATACTTTTTCCCTTTATTTGGATATTTGTTTCCACTTCCTGTTTGACGATCACCATAATTTTTGTTTTATCTGTGCTTATTGCCATCTTGTGTTTATTTAGTTCTTCGTTCCATATATTAATGTTCTCTTGCAGGTTTTCTTCGGATTTGGCTAGTATACAATATCATCAGCAAAAGCACACTCAGCTATCATTGTGCGTCGTAGTTTATAATATCCTATGTCTATTTTCCTTGTTTTCTCCTGTATATTTTTTAATATATTATCTAGGAATATTATAAACAGTAGATGGCTTAATGCTCCACCTTGTCTTAGTCCTTGTTTGGTTGTAAATTCCTGTGATATCTTTTGTCCTTATGTAATTGTATGTCTTTCTGTATATACCTTGTATTGCTCTTTGTAGTTGTTTGATTATTTGCCTCTTTTGTAATATATTCCACATCGTTTTTCTCGGTACTCTGTCGAACGCTTTTTCTAGGTCTATAAATGCTATGAATAATTTACTGTCATGGCCCATTGTTTTCTCCATCAGTTTTCTTAGTGTAAATATATGGTCCTGCGTTGAGTGGCCCTTCCTGAAGCCACTTTGTGCATTTTCCATCGTTGTTTCTGTTTGTTATCTTAGTTTACTTTCTAGTACAACCTCATAAATTTTAACAGTTGTGCATATTAGTTATATTCCCTTGTAATTATTGCTGTTTTTGTTGTCTCCTTTTTTGTATACTGGGAATATAACTGCTTTCTCCCAGTCATTTGGAATTTTACCACTTTTCCATATAGTGTTTAGAAGCTGTTTTTTTAATTTACACCTTCCTCGCCCATATTTTTGAGTTGTTCAGCTTTTATGTTATCATGGCCTACTGCTTTACCATTTCTTAATTTTATAAGTGCTTCTTTTACTTCTGCTTCTGTTATATTGTCTGGTTCTTCGTTCAGAATATTTTCCACATGTGCGTTCTCATTTCCTTCGTTTGTGCTTATCATCGTTTTCTCCTGCAAAAGCTCTTCGAAGTGCTCTTTCCATCTTTTCATTATATCATGATCTTGTTTTATTATTGTTCCCTGTTTATCCTTTAGTTGTCTTAGTGTTATTTGTACTTTCTCGTTCTTGCTTTTCTTTAGTGTTCTATAAAACAATTTTTTATTTTCGTTAAAGCTGTATTCTAATGTTTCACAAATTCTTCCCATGTCCTTTCCCTTGATTCTTTAATTATTTGTTTCGTTGCTTTTCTCTGTATTTTATACGCTTCGTAGTCTTCTTCTTTCTTGGAGTTGATGTACTTTATCCACTTTTCTTTTTTCTTCTTTATTTCCTCTTTTATTTCTATAGTCCACCATCGTGTTTGCTTTCTGTTGTTTGCCTGTCTGATTGTTTCGCATGCGCGTTTTGTAGCTTCTGTTATTATGTGTTTGAAACTTATCCATTTTCCTCCACATCATTACATTTTGAAAAACATCTGAGTTCCTTACTATTATTCTTGTACTTAGCTTTTGTTTCTTTATATTTTAGTTTGTCTATTCTGAATTTCTCAGTTGCAGTTTCTTTCTTGTACTTATCCTTTTTAGTTTCAACCTCGTTTCCACTTGTCATCGTTTTTGTTTTTATTTCTTCCTTAATTGTGATGTTTGCTACCACTAGATAGTGATCACTTCCTATCTCGCTTCCTCTTTTCACCCGTACATCATTAACTACCTTCCTTTGTTGTGTGTTTGTTAGAAAATAGTCTATGATCGACTTTTCATTTCTACTCTTTACTTCTCTGTTATATTTGTGTATTTCTTTATGGGCGAATATTGAGTTTAGTATTACGACGTCGTTTAAGATGCAGAAGTCAATTAATCTGTTTCCGTTATTGTTTCTCGTCGGTTCTCCATTAATCCCCATTATATGTTCAATACCTATATTTATATTTCCTATTCTTGCATTTATGTCTCCTGTAATGTAAGTATTTTCTCCTGCCTTCTCGTATAATATTTGTAGCTCTTCCCAAAATTTGTCTTTTTCTGTTTTACTTTCGTCTTCTGTTGGTCCATATACTATGATTAGGTTTCCCTTCCATCCATCTACCTCTTCAATTGTTACTGTCATTAATCTTTCGTTTACGCATTCCCATTTCGTTATTGACTGTTCTAACCTTTTGTTTATTATGCAACCCACTCCTGCTTTCGCTCTTTCACTTTCTTCAACTCCAATATATATTTGTATATATAAATTAGAATTATAATCATATTTATAAATATTAATTTAATGTCCAGATTATATTGTGTATCTTGCTCCATGAATCACCAGCGTGATAAAAACTGGAATACTAAAACATTCCATGCGTGACAACGATAGCACATCACTCGTTTCTTAGCTGATAAACACATTAAATCTAAAAGAATTCCAAATTACACAATATCTGCGATATCATTCATTTGATTTTTTAATGCTTATATGTAACAAGGTCCGTTGCTCTTCACGTACAATATAAAACGTAATAAAATAAAGGTGTCATCGTATGATAACGCTGATGCAAAAAAATTATATGTTTACAGTTTTAATGTGCGCATTTAGCATTGGTATTATCGTATGATGTTAGTAATTTTGTGACGAGCGCAGCGTCATTTACTTCTAATCTAAACTGTACGACCTTTGGTTGATTAAATATTACGTAAAACAACTATATAACACGTAACTAGAGGCCCTCTATTAACATTTCAGATGTGTGGTGTTGCTGCTTTGGCAACAATATGCTCTAATAAGTCTCTTAGTAAATATGCAAAACGGGAAATCATAATTGAAATTTATAGTAGTAGTTATAGTATATAGTATATAGTATATAGTATATAGTATATAGTATATAGTATATAGTATATAGTATATAGTATATAGTATATAGTATATAGTATATAGTATATAGTATATAGTATATAGTATATAGTATATAGTATATAGTATATAGTATATAGTATATAGTATATAGTATATAGTATATAGTATATAGTATATAGTATATAGTATATAGTATATAACATACTCCAAATGTAATGTAAAACGTATGTCTGTGGTGCATTGTCATAGGGTTGGGGTATGTCTATCCCATACCTGTTATGCGCCCGAAACAAATAAATAAATAAATATCACGATTTTTTACTTTGTTTTTTATCACACTTCAGTTACACTTTGCAACTAGTTTCGGCTAAGCTCTAGCCATTTTCGAGCTCCTCCGATGAGCTCGAAAATGGCTAGAGCTTAGCCGAAACTAGTTGCAAAGTGTAACAGAAGTGTGATAACAAACAAAGTAAAAAATCGTTTTATTTATCCTTTAAAATGAATTATCACAAAGTAGATGCCTTAACAACCCAATAAATAAATATCAATTTTTTGATACACACTAACATGAAGGACCTTCAAAGGTTGATAGCTCCTTGAAGGTCCTTCATGTTAGTGTGCATTAAAAAATTGATATTAGAGAAGTATTTTGATTTTCAGTTTTAAAAAGGAGCCTGTACATGCAAAAATCATGAAAACATTTCTCGGTATGGTTTAGAAAAATTCACAAACCTATTTAAATAGAGTTTATAAATAATTATGGTATCAAAAATAAAATAATCTATAGAGTTAACAATATAATTCCCTATCAAAAAAAACAAATCACCACTTAACAATTTGATCAATTAGTGATAAAAATAGTTGAAACCTTTAACAATCGATCGCATGATTACACCGTTATCAGAGGACAAACTCCACATCCACATCCACATTCACATGCATAAAGATTTTTATTAATAAAATCTCCCCCACTTAAATTATTTGTTATCACAACGAACGGTCAGCCCGTATATGCCCATTGCGTCCGCCCGCATTGCATCTCCGGCACTTTCGTGTGTTAATCGTCTTCGTCCTGTTCATCGTAGTTTCTTTTCTAATCAATCGTAAGTAGAATTTTGTTTGTTACTCAATCGTATCTACTTAATAGCAGCCGTTGGTGATTGGTATTATTTGGTTGCGTCATCCATATATTATTAATTTGACTGTAATGGTGGATTTTTTTTTGTTAACCGAAATATTATTAATAGCCATTTGTCGAAGAGCACATGGTTAGTTGATGGTTAAATAAATGTATAATTTTGTCCGTATAAGATATAATATATTTATTATTTTTTCGGAAGGCTATACACACTTTTTATAGCATTGCGAAAAAAATAATAAATTTATATCTTATACGGATAAAATTATACATTTATTTAACCATCAACTAACCATTACCGGCTATAGTGGTAGTATATTTATGACATATACTAGTGAATATTGTACACTATCGAATGAAGAATACTATCGTTAGTATAGTAATAATTTTTTTTAAAACAGTACAACTAAAGTTAAACGCCATCTGGCGGCATCACATCAATTAGCAATGCACACCCATATGGTAATAACCGTCAACATGCTCATGTCATCAGGATCACCGGGTAGTGCCCTCTGGTGAATAATATTCCAACAGAGTGCTTGAGATATCAGCACAAAGCCAATCGTATAAAACATTTTTTTAAATAACTTCCATGAGACAAATTATATTAAATAGTTATAATAACTAAAAAAATATTACTATACTAACGATAGTACACTTATTTCGATAATGCACACGATTCACTAGTATATGTTATAAATATAATTCTGCAGTTTTTATGTAAGTTCTCCTATAGACCCATACATGGGTCTTTCCGCCTTTTTTTATTATTAATATTATTTATATTATGTTTGTCAGAGATGGTTCTTTATCTAAAGAATTGTTGCGTTACTATAATGGGCTATATAAATATAAATTCACTGATATCAATTTCATTCTTGCTGTTTTGTAGTTTTTTATATCACTCGCATTTTAGTCGGCAGATATT
Organism: Lordithon lunulatus; assembly: GCA_963942505.1. Lineage (NCBI taxonomy): Eukaryota > Metazoa > Arthropoda > Insecta > Coleoptera > Staphylinidae > Lordithon > Lordithon lunulatus. The sequence continues at coordinate 55,982,491 of OZ012670.1, forward strand.
GTAGGCGAAACCCTCGCGTAGGAACATAATAGTAAATTATGCAATGTAAATTATTACTTATAACACAATATTACATGTTTTTGTTTTGGATTTTATCTAACATTCTGGAATCGCTTATGCAAAGTGGCAATAAAATGGTATAAAAAATGTGTGCTATATAAGTAGATTATACTTTATATGACTGTAGAGGAAAATATAATAAAATTGATGATGTAGTTACTTTAGGATCAATGTATTTTGAGGGAGATTTCAATCTCATAATATCTATTTTCAATCTTTCAATAATAATAATAATAATAATAATAACACCATTATCATTATAATATAGTTTATAGATGTTACATACAAACATTCGTTCATACAAAAATACGTACATACAAAAGGCAAAGCAAAGTTATAATACAAACACGTACTATAGTCAGGAAATTATTATTATTAATTCTAATTTAATCAACTAGGTTTTATTTGATTTTGTTACTCAAATATCATGTGTATGTACTAAGGCGGAAAGGCCACTGGCCAATAGCCTAATAAAGATTGTTTTCTTTCTCAATTAGGTGAAATTGTCGACGTTCGACGGGGTATGATGAATTAATTTTCAAATGAAAACTTTTTAAGAAAATCAATATTTTCCCTCTGGATATATTTCCAAACGTTGTTCACTTATCGCCACACCAGTTTTATAGTTTTATTCAGAAAAGCTTATTGTAAAACGCTGGAGTGGACAAAGCGTTGACTGCAGTCAGTCAATCAGTCGATATGTACACAATTTATATATATATATATATATATATATATATATATATATATATATAAAATTTGTATTACAATTAATTGTTTTATTAATAAAGTTAGTTTGTGAGAAGAGATCATTAAGTTATCTTATTAAAATAACTAGATATTGAATATTTATTAGTATTATCTGTTTATTTAAAAAAAAATTTTTTTTTTCTATTTTTGGTTTAAACTACGTTACATTTATTAATTCTTAGAAAAATATGAATATTCTTTAGTACGATTTTTTACGAATTATTTAACTGGAAGGCATTTCAAAAATGTAACGCGACTTGAACTTTTTTGGATACAGACCTTAGTTTTTGTAGAAAATAATAACAGAATATCTTGTTTTAAAGCATATTTAACACCAAATGTAATAATTCTCTCAAAAATATTAATATTCTTTACTTCGATTTTTTGCAAATTATTGAATTTGAAAGCATATCAGAAATGTAACCCGACTGGAACTTTTTAGCATGAGACTTTTGTTTTTTGGAGAAAATAATCATACAATATCTTGTTTTAAAGCATAATTAATGCCAAATATAATAATACTCTCAAAAATATTAATATTCTCTACTACGATTTTTTTTACGAATTATTTAACTGATAAACATTTCAGAAATGTAACACGACTAGAACTTTTTAGCATGGAGACTTTAGTTTTTGTAGAAAATAACAACGTAGTATCCTGTTTTAAAGCCTAATTAACACCAAATGTAATATTTCTCTCATAAATATTAATAATATTTGCTACAATTTTTTGCAAATGATTTAATTTGAAAGCATATTAGAAATGTGACGTGGCTTGAACTTTTTATCATAAGACTTTTGTTTTTTGGAAAAAATAATCACACAATATCTTGTTATAAAGCATAATGAATGCCAAATGTAATAATACTTTCAAAAATATTAATATTCTCTACTACGATTTTTTAACGAATTATTTAACTCGTAGGCATTTCAGAAATGTAACACGACTAGAACTTTTTAGCATAGAGATTTTAGTTTATGTAGAAAATAACAACATAATATCTTGTTTTAAAGCATAATTAACACTAAATGTAATAATTCTCTCAAAAGTATTAATATTCTTTACTACGATTTTTTGCAAATGTGTGAATTGAAAGGATATCAGAAATCTGACGTGGCTTGAACTTTTTATCATGAGACTTTTGTTTTTTGGAGAAAATAATCACACAGTATCTTGTTATAAAGCAAAATTAATGCCAAATGTAATAGTACTTTCAAAAATGTTAATATTCTCTACTATGATTTTTTACGAATTATTTAACTGGTAACATTTCATAAATGTAATGCAATTAAAACTTTTTAGCATAGAGACTTTAGTTTTTTTTAGAAAATAACAACATAATATCTTGTTTTAAAGCATAATTAACCCTAAATGTAATAATTCTTTCAAAAATATTAAAATTCTTTATTTTAATTTTTTGCAAATGATTGAATTTGAAAGCATATCAGATATGTAACGCGATTTGAACTTTTTACCATGAGATTTTTATTTTTTGGAGAAAATAATTACACAATATCTTATTTTAAAGCATAATTAATGCCAAATGTAATAATACTCTCAAAAATATTAATATTTTCTACTAAGATTTTTTTTTACGAATAATTTAACTGACTACAACTTTTTAGCATACAGACTTTATTTTTTGTAGAAAATAACAACATAATATCTTGTCTCAAAGCATAATTAACACCAAATGTAATAATTCTCTCAAAAATATTAATATTTTCTACTACGATTTTTTTACGAATTATTTAACTGGTAGGCATTTCTGAAATGTAACCGCGACTAGAACTTTTTAGCATAGAGACTTTATTTTTTGTAGAAAAGAACAACATAATATCTTGTTTTAAAACATAATTAAGACTAAATGTAATAATTCTTTGAAAAATATTAATATCCTTTACTTCGATTTTTTGCAAATGATTGAATTCGAAAGCATATCAGTAATGTTGAACTTTTTATCATGAGACTTTTATTTTTTGGGGGAGATAATCGTTCAATATCTTGTTTTAAAGCATATTTAATGCCAAATGTAATAATATTCTCAAAAATATTAATATTATTTACTACGATTTTTTTACGAATTATTTAACTTGTAGGCATTTAGGAAATGTAACGCGACTAGAACTTTTTAGCATAGAGACTTTAGTTTTTGCAGAAAATAACAGCATAATATCTTGTTTTAAAGAATAATTAACACTAAATGTAATAATTCTCTCAAAAATATTAATATTCACTACTACGATTTTTTTATGAATTATTTAACAAGTAGACATTTCAAAAATGTAACGCGACTTGAACTTTTTAGCATGAAACTTTTATTTTTTGGAGAAAATAATCATACAATATCTTGTTTTAAAGCATAATTAATACCAAATATTATAATACTCTCAAAAATATTAATATTCTCTACTACGATTTTTTTACGAAATATTTAACAGGTTGGCATCACAGAAATGTAACGCCACTAGAACTTTTTAGCATAGAGACTTTAGTTTTTGTATAAAATAACAACATAATATCTTGTGTTAAAGCATAATTAATACAAAATGTAATAATACTCTCAAAAATATTAATATTCTCTACTAAGATTTTTTTACGAAATATTTAACGGGAAGGCATTTCAGAAATGTAAAGCGACTAAAACTTTTTAGCATAGAGACTTTAGTTTTGGTAGAAAATAACAACATAATATCTTGTTTTAAAGCATAATTAACACCAAACGTAATAATTCTCTCAAAAATATTAATATTTTTTACTTAGATTTTTTTTGCAAATGATTGAATTTGAAAGCATTTCAGAAATGTAACGCGACTTGAACTTTTTAGCATCAGACTTTTATTTTTTGGAGAAAATAATCACACAATATCTTGTTTGAAAGCATAATTAATGTCAAATATAATAATACTCTCAAAAATATTAATATTCTCTACTACGATTTTTTTACGAATTATTTAACTGATAGGCATTTCAGAAATGTAACGCGACTAGAACTTTTTAGCATAGAGACTTTAGTTTTTGTAGAAAATAACAACATAATATCTTGTTTTAAAGCATAATTAACACCAAATGTAAAAATTCTCTCAAAAATATTAATATTTTGTACTACGATTTTTTGCAAATGATTGAATTTGAAAGCATATCAGAAATATGACGTGTCTTGAACTTTTTAGCATGAAACTTTTATTTTTTGGAGAAAATAATCGCACAACATCTTATTTTAAAGCATAATTAATGCCAAATGTAATAATACTCTCAAAAATATTAATATTCTCTACGACGATTTTTTTACGAATTATTTAACTGTTAGGAATTTCAGAAATGTATCGCGACTAAATTTTTTTAGCATGGAGACTTTAGTTTTTGTAGAAAATAACAACATAATATTTTATTTTAAAGCATAATTAATACCAAATGTAATAAATCTCTCAAAAATATTAATATTCTTTACTGCGATTTTTTTTTGCAAATTATTGAATTTGAAAGCATTTTAGAAATGTAACGCGACTTGAACTTTTTAGCTTGAGACTTTTATTTTTTGTAGAAAATAATCATACAATATCTTGTGTTAAAGCATAATTAATACCAAATATAATAATACTCTCAAAAATTTGAATATTCTTTACTACGATTTTTTACGATTTATTTAACTGGAAGGCATAATATAACAGGTAAAATAAATTTCTTTGTTTTATACTGATATACAGAATTTGGCAAAAGTCCACTGTATTTTTTTATGGCATGAATTTTTTTTTTTCAAAAATTTGCAGGTATGCCAAATAAAGGTCTTTTCTTTTACAGAATTTGGCAAAAGTCCAGCGTTGTATATTTTTATGGCATAAATGTTTTTTTTTCTTCAAAAATGTGCATACTTATACAGTATCCTAAAAATTACATTATGTTATAAGAAGGGTAAATTTCTGAAAAATTAAAAAATAAATGTACCCTCGTTATCATCACATAAGGTAATATTTAGGATACTGTATAAGTATGCACATTTTTGAAGAAAAAAAAAACATTTATGCCATAAAAATATACAATGCTGGACTTTTGCCAAATTCTGTAAAAGAAAAAACCTTTATTTGGCATACCTCTCAAAAATACACACATCCCCCAATACACACATTCTGTATATTAGTGGTATAAAACATAGAAGTTTCTTTTTCCTATGTTATGTTACGCCTTCCAGTTAAATAAATCATAAAAATCGTCGTAAAGAATTTTCATGTTCTAGGACTGCCAAATTCTGTTTTATACCACTAATAAACAGAATTTGGCAGTGAATATTCTTTACTACGATTTTTTTACGATTTATGTAACTTTGTCAGTTCTCTTGCTTGTTTAACTGTCTTTCCTTTTTTGATTATTATTTCCTCTATTCTGTTCTCCCACTTTTTTCTTGGTCTACCTCTTCTTCTTTTATTTTCAGTTCTTGCGTCCCATACCTGTTTTGTTTGATTCTTTTTTTCCATCCTAATTAATATATATATATATATATATATTATTGTATTTATTCGATGAAAGTTAATTAATTAACGAGCGAAATATATTGCATATAAAATATTATTATTATTTAATTTTAGAACTTGTTCCTTTCTTCAAACTACCAATTTAATTATTTGTAGCGTTATTTAATTGATTACTACACAACTAGATGACTCTACCTGTATTGTGTGTCTATTATTGTCCCCAGATACGTTTATTAATATTTATCTGTCACATTAATTAAATTTCAATGTCAACGTCAAAATAGTAGATTCGTATCATTGCGCGACCGTGTTTTCATACCACCATCCATATGCATCAAGCATGAAATTTTTGTATTGATTTGGTATTAACAAAATTTCGATGATGTTACTGCAAATACTGGATGAGTTGGTGACACGGGACTTGAACTTAGTAAGAGTCTGTTTGAATTACATTAGTATAAATGTAGACTTATTTTAACTTCTGCAGGTCGATACAAAACTGCAGGTTGTCTGCAAGATTGAAGAACGACAATTTGTTTTAAAACCTATCAATGTACGTATCTGTTTTGAGGGTGATATTTTATTAGTATTCTTTTCAAGATAAATAGCACACAACTGGCTTTTCTGACTATACAATATTCCAACACAGTGTCAGTACAAATCCAAAAATATATGTGTATGAATTAGCTCTCTACATTACTAGATTTGGATGTTGTAATATCTCATCAGTGTAGCTCAGCGATTGTGGATGAATTCACAAAATTCCTACTACAAACTAAAAAGTTAAAAAATTCCTACTACTAACTAAAAAGTTGTTTATACCTACCTACAATTTTTTTAATAAGAGTGAAAACAAGATAAGAAAATATGAAATAGTTTTTAAGAAAAAGACTTTTTTAAGATTGTATGTTAAAATTTCCCAATTTTGTGGAATAATTATATGAACAAATAATCTCATAAAAATGGTGGTGTTTGTTGGTACAAACTAGTGTTTATGAAAATCAAATTTATTACGTTGAAAATCGTAAATTTGCATTTTCTGCGTCTGCTGACTGTGATTTCCTGTTTTAGATGTCTGATCACGATAACCAAAACGCCGGCCCAGTCGCCTGCTACTCTATGGAATCCGTCAACAGGATCTCCAAACTACCAGTCGTAGAAACCACCTTGCAGACTGGAAAGAATATTTACGATAAAGTTAAGGTGAGAATACTGCGAAAATTATTATTTGTATGTAATTAATTATATTTCCCTTTGTTTTTATTTCACGTATACATAGTAATTATTTACAAAGTACATATGCTGGCTTGTGGTAAGCAAAGCATAAGTACTTTTACACAATTGTATTTAATGCTTTACACATTATGTTACTGGTGGTCAGGAGGACTGCTTTCTGTATTATTATTATTATTATTATTATATGAAATTGTTTGTACTAAATAATAATAATTCATAATTCATAATTTATTGGTGCTAAACAATTGTTATTTACACAAGTTACATTTAAATAATAATCATTTATAAATTCAAATATACACAAATTTTCAAATACACTTTAAAATACTATTAGAAATATAAATTGTATGTATGTATGTATGAAATGGGTCGAGAGCCAAATACAGATTGATAATATATATATATATATATATATATATATATATATATAAATATATATATATATATATATATATATATATATATATATATAAATATATATATATATATATATATATATATATATATATAAATATATATATATATATATATATATATATATATATATATATATATATATATATATAATCAATCTTTATTTTTTTATATTTCTAATTGTATTTTAAAGTGTATTTGAAAATTTGTGTATATTCAAATTTATAATTTTTTTATATATAATTCAAAAGGACAACACAGGAGGCAGATAAATAAATAAACCATACATTAAATGATTCTAGGATTATAACAATGTCACCAACTGGACGATTTCAACCGCAGAAAACACCGTTTACAAAGCAGTAGACATGGGCAAGCCATACGCAACACCCCTCGTTCAGAGTTTAGAAGGCCCCATTAAACGAGTGGACGGTATCCTCTGCACCGGCTTGGACTACGTCGAATCCAAACTGCCCGCGGTGAAACTGCCCCCTGGAGAGGTGAGTACAACCAGTTTTGAATACTCTTGCTTTTTTCTCCAAACCCACTAACCCTAACCTAATGTTATCCATATGACTCCACTGCAAATTTGCTTATTAATCAACGCTTATTATTAGCTTTTATTGCAGTTGTACACTTCTACCAAAGATTACATCCAAAGCTCGCCCACTGTACAGTCTGCATGTTCGGTGGTGCAACCCGCAATGGAAACGGCGATGAACACAGTGCAAGGTAAATAGAGAAACAATGCCCTTACTTAATTTTACGGTATGTAAACTACAAATGTGACAGTTTTATACAACAGTTACTACAAAATAAATGTCCTAGCCCCCAAACAGGAGCACCATAGTGCAATCATGATTGTAATTTCAGGTGCTAAGAATATGGTAGAACCAGCCTTTGAGGGCGCCAAACAGATGGTGGAACCCGCAGTGCAGACCGCCATGAACATGGTCGACCCGTTCGTGCAATCCTCCCTTGAAAAGGCGACCGCCATCAGGGAGTATGGTACCAACAAGATTGAGGAGTATTTGCACCCGAATTCGCGTGAAAATCAAGGTTTGAAAATTTGTGGTAAAATCATTAATAATAATAACAATTTATTTCCTAATAGTCTACGCCACTAGTAGTAGGTAATAGGGCGGTTGGGCCTGAGAACCAAATCGGAACCGTGGGAACTTTTCTTATCAGGTCATCTTCAGTATTATTAAATTAATATATATATATATATATATATATATATATATATATATATATATGTATATATATATATATATATATATATATATATATATGTATATATATATATATATATATATATATATATATATATATATATATATATATATATATATATATATGTAAACAGAAAGAAAAATCGTCAGAAAAATGCGCTATTAATTATATTATGGGGCGGTTCGTGGTGAAATTTTCGTGGCGACGGTCGAAGCATTGCGTTTACACCGTCACTGGTCTGAATCTGGTAATAATAGTGCCCGATGGGGTTTGAACTCACGCTTCCCAATGTTCGGTACGGGACAGACGGAGCCTATATGGGACTGACCTGGCTTCAATAAAATTATATTAAAAAGAGATTAATTTATTTTAAAATTAATCTATTATGATTTTTTATTTATTTTTTGTTTTCATATATTTTTCTAGAAGATGGTGCTGAATGTGCTGATTGTCAAGGCGATAACGAGAGGCATTGAGTTGCGTCCTGCATCATTTTATTAAGTTATTAATATGTGTGTACTATTGTTCCGGAATTTCCTACTACTATTATATTATTATATGTTCTGTTTTTTAAATTTTAATTTGAAAAAAAAACATGGAAAGCATTTACGATACGATTACGATATGAAAAAGAAAAATATACAGGTGTAAATGTTGTGCTGTAAATGTAGTGCTGAGAAACGTTTTACAAGTTGAATTAATTATTATATAGTATTTCGTTTTATATATTTTTGTTTATTTATGATTTAGTTTTCCGAAATAGGTATTCCGCCGCCTCCTTTTCCAATTCCATTCAAACAACCGCTCTACTAATTCTAATCTGTTTTCGTTTATCACTCTGGGCTGCTACGGGCTTCTTGTTTCTTGTTCTATTTGCCGCTACAGATGCGCATTATTCTATCTCGGCGCACGACCGCAAGACTGCACGCCACGGGGCTGTTAAACGAAAGCACCTTTAGTTGATATTTAAGTATCAACGTCGTTCGAATAATCAATACCGATCCTTAAGGATGATACTCTGATAAAATTTTGTTGCCGTTTTTGCAAGAATTAAGCACTGGAATGTAATATATATATATATATATATATATATATATATATATATATATATATATATATATAAATAAAAATGTGAATACTCTAAAAAAACATTTTTTTATACGTTCGTTTCCCACCGGAGGGTGAAATTTTTAGAGTATTCACATTTATATATATATATATATATATATATATATATATATATATATATATTATTTATTTCGAGATGATTAAAATACTTTGTTGGCTTGATCTACATTTGGTAACTAAAGATTAACATTGTCCCCGATTTTCTGAATTTCTTTAAACGCAATTTCCATGAAAATTTGTTTAGAATGCCATATAACATTTTTATACAATTGTAAAGAAAATTAACCGAATCATATAAAAACTGAAGAAAAAAAAGTGTAAGTATAAGTGTCATTTGAGATACGAAAGTCTTATACATTTCCGACCAAACCGGAAATGAATGTTAATTTTTAAATATACCACAAAATAGTTTACGTGATACTATACATTTCCGGTCAAACCGGAAATGAATGTTATTTTTTAAATATGCCACAAAATAGTTTATATGATACTATACATTTCCGGCCAAACCGGAAATGAATGTTATTTTTTAAATATGCCACAAAATAGTTTATATGATACTATACATTTCCGGCCAAACCGGAAATGAATGTTATTTCTTAAAAATGCCTCAAAATAGTTTACGTGATACTCAATAAAAAAAAATTTAACCGTTTTTTTCGTCCATCATCAAATGAAGAAGTTACAGAGTATTCCCTCTTATTTGGATCATACTGTATATAATATACTGAAGAGTTGGAGGAAGGAAAATAAGAGGTATTTTTAAATTAAAATATTATTAATAAATCAATTGTTTTTTTTGCACATAAATTATAACTTTATATATCTACTTATCGTTATTGTAGTTTCAAGGTGGAGTCACGTATGGCACCTACGTTTGAGACTAATTGGAAAGCCATCTCTTCGCTTGAGCGACGTCTGTGCTGCTAATTGGTATTTACTCATGGGTATTGTTGAAAAAACGCGGTATTTCCTCAGAATGTACACCAAGATGACTTTAATGAGAAGCATAGCATATTTTTGACCTGAAAAATAGAATTTGCGGATACATATATCTATTATCTAGACTTTCTGAAACATAATATAATTAAAAATTATACAACTAACCCCCTAGGAAGAAAGTTTAACGCCATCTAGCGGTACCACATCAATTAGCAATGCATGTAGATATGTAGATGTTTTCCTGATCCTAACTAATAACCAAAATATGCAGAGTGGAATAATGTGGGCAAGATATATATATATATATATATATATATATAATTAATGTGAATAACAACATATTTGTGGAAAATTGACACTAGTCACTCAACTCTCTTTCCCTCTCCCTCTCTCTCTCTCTCTCTCTCTATATATATATATATATATATATATATAATTAATGTGAATAACAACATATTTGTGGTTGGTAATAAGAAAAAAAATTGACACTCGTGTTATATTTTTGAATCCGAGTTATAGCTGGTTGAAACAAAATATTTTGTATCACATGACTTGTATGACAGTGACAACATTCTACAAATAAAATCATAAAGTGTGTACTTTTATATCTACAATTCTTAAATTGACTATGAATATACTTAATAGAGTAGGTAATAAAGAAAAAAATTGACACTCGTGTTATATTTTTGGATCGTGAGTTATAGCTGTTTCAAACAAAATATTTTTTTATCACATTACTTGCAAGACAGTGACAACAGCAGACAAATAAAATCATAAATTGTGTACTTTTGTAGCTACAATTCTGAAATTATCTATGAATGTACTTAATAGAGTAGGTAATAAGGAAAAAAATTGACATTCTTGTTATATTTTTGAATCGCGAGTTATAGCTGTTTTAAACAAAATATTTTTTATCACATGACTTGTATAACAGTGACAACAGTAGACAAATAAAATCATAAAGTGTGTACTTTTATAGCTACAATTCTGAAATTTATTGTGAATGTACTTAATAGAGTCGGCAATAAGGAATAAAATCGACACTCTTGTTATATTTTTAAATCGCGACTTATAGCTGTTTGAAACAAAATATTTGTTTTCACATGACTTGTATGACGGTGACAACAGTAGACAAATAAAATCATTACGTGTGTAGTTTTGTAGCTACAATTCTGAAATTTACTATGAATGTACTTAATAGAGTAGATAATAAAGAAAAAAAATTGACACTCGTGTTATATTTTTTAATCACGAGTTATAACTGTTTGAAACAAAATATTTTTTTATCACATTACTTGTATGACAGTTATAACAGTAGACAAATAAAATTATAAAGTGTGTACTTTTGTAGCTACAATTCTAAAATTGACTATGAATGTACTTAATAGAGTAGGTAATAAAGAAAAAAATTGACACTCGTGTTATATTTTTTAATCACGAGTTAAAGCTGTTTGAAACAAAATATTTTTTATCTCATTACTTGTATGACGGTGACAACAGTAGACAAATAAAATTAATAGGGTAGATAATAAAGAAAAAAATTGACACTCGTGTTATATTTTTTAATCGCGAGTTATAACTGTTTGAAACAAAATATTTTTTTATCACATTACTTGTATGACAGTGACAACAGTAGACAAATAAAATCATAACGTGTGTAGGTTTGTAGATACAATTCTGAAATTTACTGTGAATGTACTCAATAGAGTAGGTAATAAAGAAAAAAATTGACACTCGTGTTATATTTTTTAATCACGAGTTACAGCTGTTTGAAACAAAATATTTTCTATCACATTACTTGTATGACGGTGACAACAGTAGACAAATAAAATTAATAGAGTAGATAATAAAGAAAAAAATTGACACTCGTGTTATATTTTTGAATCGCGAGTTATAACTGTTTGAAACAAAATGTTTTTTTATCACATTACTTGTATGACAGTGACAACAGTAGACAAATAAAATCATAACGTGTGTAGTTTTGTAGATACAATTCTGAAATTTAGTATGAATGTACTTAATAGAGTAGATAATAAAGAAAAAAATTGACACTCGTGTTATATTTTTTAATCACGAGTTACAGCTGTTTGAAACAAAATATTTTTTTATCACATTACTTGTATGACAGTGACAACAGTCGACAAATAAAATCATAAAGTGTGTACTTTTGTAGCTACAATTCTGAAATTGACTATGAATTTACTTAATACAGTAGGTAATAAAGAAAAAAATTGACACTCGTATTATATTTTTGAATCGCGAGTTATAACTGTTTGAAACAAAATATTTTCTATCACATTACTTGTATGACGGTGACAACAGTAGACAAATAAAATTAATAGAGTAGATAATAAAGAAAAAAACTGACACTCGTGTTATATTTTTGAATCGCGAGTTATAACTGTTTGAAATTAAAATATTTTCTATCACATTACTTGTATGACGGTGACAACAGTAGACAAATAAAATTAATAGAGTAGATAATAAAGAAACAAATTGACACTCGTGTTATATTTTTTAATCGCGAGTTATAACTGTTTGAAACAAAATATTTTTTTATCACATTACTTGTATGACAGTGACAACAGTAGACAAATAAAATCATAACGTGTGTAGTTTTGTAGATACAATTCTGAAATTTACTATGAATGTACTTAATAGAGTAGATAATAAAGATAAAAATTGGCACTCGTGTTATATTTTTTAATCACGAGTTACAGCTGTTTGAAACAAAATATTTTTTATCACATGACTTGTATTACAGTGACAACAGTCGACAAATAAAATCATAAAGTGTGTACTTTTGTAGCTACAATTCTGAAATTGCCTATGAATGTACTTAATACAATAGGTAATAAAGAAAAAAATTGACACTCGTGTTATATTTTTGAATCGCGAGTTATAACTGTTTGAAACAAAATATTTTCTATCACATTACTTGTATGACGGTGACAACAGTAGACAAATAAAATTAATAGAGTAGATAATAAAGAAAAAAATTGACACTCGTGTTATATTTTTGAATCGCGAGTTATAACTGTTTGAAACAAAATATTTTTTTATCACATTACTTATATGACAGTGACAACAGTAGACAAATAAAATCATAACGTGTGTAGTTTTGTAGATACAATTCTGAAATTTACTATGAATGTACTTAAAAGAGTAGATAATAAAGAAAAAAATTGACACTCGTGTTATATTTTTTAATCACGAGTTACAGCTGTTTGAAACACAAAATTTTTTCTCATTACTTGTATGACAGTGACAACAGTCGACAGATAAAATCATAACGTATGTACTTTTGTAGCTACAATTCTAAAATTGACTATAAATGTACTTAACAGAGTAGGCAATAAAGAAAAAAATTGACACTCGTGTTATATTTTTTAATCACGAGTTACAGCTGTTTGAAACAAAATATTTTTTATTACTTGACTTGTATGATGGTGACAACAGTAGACAAATAAAATCATAACGTGTGTAGTTTTGTAGCTACAATTCTGAAATTTACTATGAATATACTTAATAGAGTAGGTAATAAAGAAAAAGAATGACACTCGTGTTATATTTTTTAATCACGAGTTACAGCTGTTTGAAACAAAATATTTTTTATGACATGACTTGTATGGCGGTGACAACAGTAGACAAATAAAATCATAAAGTGTGTATTTTTGTAACTACAATTCTGAAATTTACTATGAATGTACTTAATAGAGTAGATAATAAAGAAAAAAAATTGACACTCGTTTTATATTTTTTAATCACGAGTTATAGATGTTTGAAACAAAATATTTGTTATCACATGACTTGTATGACAGTGACAACAGTCGACAAATAAAATAATAAAGTGTGTACTTTTGTAGCTACAATTCTAAAATTGTCTATGAATGAACTTAATAGAGCAGGTAATAAAGAAAAAAATTGACACTCGTGTTATATTTTTTAATCACGAGTTACAGCTGTTTGAAACAAAATATTTTTTATCACATTACTTGTATGACAGTGACAACAGTCGACAGATAAAATCATAAAGTGTGTACTTTTGTAGCTACAATTCTAAAATTGACTATAAATGTACCTAATAGAGTAGGCAATAAAGAAACAAATTGACACTCGTGTTATATTTTTTAATCACGAGTTACAGCTGTTTGAAACAAAATATTTGTTATCACATGAGTTATATAACAGTGACAACAGTAGACAAATAAAATCATAAAGCTTCTCCCTTTACCAGTCTTTGGTCTGATAAAGATAAAGATAGAAGTTTTATTTATTTTTATAAATGATAGCTCGGTTGGGATTAAAAATATTCTCTTGGTTTTTATATATAAAGATTCGTATGCTTTTAATTATGAAGAAACAAATTATATTTAAAAAAATATATATATAAAAATAACAAATTGACTGAAAAGACTGGAACTGTTATTATAATGTTGTATATTTTGATTAGTATGAAATGAAAGTCTTCAAGCCTTTCCTAACAACGCTGTTTATTTAAATAAATACGATCCAACGATAATACCTACTATAAAACAGCAAACTAATTCATACCAATACAATAACTCACCGATGCATGTTCTGTGTCCACCTGAAAATGGGATGAAACTGTATGGGTTGCGCTGTTTGATGCGTTCTGGAAGAAAGTTGTCTGGATTGAAGCTGTCTGGATCGGGGTACTCTGAGGGATCGCGATGAATCGACATTATTATGATTGCTACCGTACAGTCTTTCGGTAGAGAACAATCGCCTGAAATAATATTACAGTTTAAATAATAATAATAATTATTATTATTATTGAACAGCAATGTGGCTTTATATGACAAAAATGTTGTCTAAAACGGTCGGTTTTATTGACACCCCTTTCTAGGTAATCAGGGGTTTATTGATAATGTCCCTTAACTTGGGTGTAAGATTATATATACCTAAATCAATATCCTCAATGGGCGATTTTGCTATGAATGGTATTGGCGGATATAAACGCCACGTCTCTTGAATCACCTGCTCCATGTAGATTAAACTTTTACAGTCCTCGTAATTGACTGGACGTTCTGAACCAGCAAAATGATGGTCGATTTCAACCAGAAGTCTGTCCTACAAAACGAATGCTGTATTATATACTCATGGAAATTGCAACAACTAGAAGGAATACGATTATTTAACAAAACATTAGCTATAAAGGCACCTTACACGGTCAATAATACTAGTCCTAGTACTGTCAGTATTGAAGCAAATACTCCTTTTATGATTACTAAGTAATCAATTATACGGATAAACATCACTATTCTCTTCATTCCCTCATTACTATACCTTACACGATAAGTAATATTGTCAATATTTTAGAATAACGAACATTTTAAACATGTTATCGTACAGTAATACTGTCATTATTCTAAAATATTGACAGTATTATTGATCGTGTAAGGTGCCTTATACATATGAACATTTTTTTTAATGTTAATCAAGTATCGCTGTTAATTTTGACTCCAATTCAATATTTCAAACAATTTGGGTATTAATTCGAGACAATTTAGATTGTCTCGCATCTTGACTAACTTTTGAGTCAAGAAATTATCTTTTGTAAAACGACCTTATAGATAAAACGACGAAAATCGTAGTGCAAGTCATGAAGGCCACTAACCTTCATTTGCACAGGTTTTCTTTACGATAAATCTCGATTAACAATTGAAAACAACAATGGTAATACTATTTTCATAAACAATAAAACAATGCGAACGAAGATGGGTGGCCCATATGACTTGAACTACACTCATCATTGTTTTATCCATCGATTCAATGGTCTCTATTTAAATTCCGTTTTAATGCGAATTTGGCATACAAACATTAGTGTTTCTCCGCGTGAATTGCTTGTGACACAATACATCAAATAGATCTTGAGCACCTATTGGAATGTATGCCAATAAGGGCAAGGTTGTGTTGTGTTAACAATAAGGGTGAACCAACGCGTTATTAATAAAAAAACAATACCTTCCCTTTTACTTTCCGTATACAGCACTGGTGTAGTGATTTATTCGGAAAGTAAAAAAGAAATCCGTAGTTTTTTTCTTCTTTCGAATTATAATCACATGTTATTTTTTTATAGTCGTAGATTTCTACCAAAGTTGAACAATTCTTATTCCTTCTTGGTATTGCAATTTCCACGCCGGTTAGTACATTTACATTTAGATAGTTCGAGAAACTAAAACATTAATTATTAATAAGTAATTTAACCTGAGTAACTAAACATGTACATGGCGGGTAAGGGGTGACGGTAATAATTTCAATAGACCGGCCCAAATGTCAACCTCACCTGCACGCTGGTGCCCGCTGCTAGAAAACTAACGAGGCTCTGGCGACCGAAACACGGCGGAATAACCGTGCTAGATAAATTTAATTCAATTTAATTCTCAAAATTAAACAAAAAACAGACAATTCACAAGTTTGAGTCCATTCAATGATGAAATTTCGGTATATTAACATTTTTCTCTTCCCTTTGATGTCTATTTCTGGACGTAGGCTTCCCTCATTGTCGGTCTATCTTATAATACCACCTTTTTCCTGCTATTTCTTTAATATCATCTAGCCATCTCTTCTTGGGTCTTCCCGTTCCTCATGGCCACCGCCAGTGGATCAGTTGGATTGTGTATAGGCGCTTTCGTTTCGCATGGTTTATCATTGCTAGTCGGCCCCGTAGCGTGCAGTATCGCTCAGGTCTTGCGGTCGTGCGCCGCCGGTTGTAAGGGCCGAGGTAGAATTATGCGCATTGGAAGCACGAAACAATAAACCCGTACTAGCCCAGAGTGATAAACGAAAGGCACTCATGTCTATAATTCTTGCCAGACCAACGTGTCCCAATCAGTTCCACTTGATTTCAGCAATACGTTCCGAAACTTATGTGGGCCATTTAAAAAATTGTAAAAAATCGTAGCTATTATTTTTGAAAATTCCAATGACACTCATATGTTACCAGCTTAATTAGCTACAAAATGAGATATAATGTGTTTATATAGCTAAATTATTAAGATCAGAATAATGAGAAGCGTAAAAATTGACATCTCAAACTTATGTGGGCCATTTAAAAAATTGTAAAAAATCGTAGCTATTATTTTTTAAAATTCCAATGACACTCATATGTTACCGGCTTAATTAGCTACAAAATGAGATATAATGTGTTTATTAGCTAAATTATTAAGATCAGAATAATGAGAAGCGTAAAAATGTGACATCTCAAACTTATGTGGGCCATTTAAAAAATTGTAAAAAATCGTAGCTATTATTTTTGAAAATTCCAATGACACTCATATGTTACCAGCTTAATTAACTACAAAATGAGATATAATATGTTTATATAGCTAAATTATTAAGATCAGAATAATGAGAAGCGTAAAAAAGTGACATCTCAAACTTATGTGGACCATTTAAAAAATTGTAAAAAATCGTAGCTATTATTTTTGAAAATTCCAATGACACTCATATGTTAACAGCTTAATTAGCTACAAAATGAGATATAATGTGTTTATATAGCTAAATTATTAAGATCAGAATAATGAGAAGCGTAAAAAAGTGACATCTCAAATTTATGTGGGCCATTTAAAAAATTGTAAAAAAATCGTAGCTATTATTTTTGAAAATTCCAATGACACTTATATGTTATAAGCTTAGTTAGCTACAAAATGAGATATAATGTGTTTATATAGCTAAATTATTAAGATCAGAATAATGAGAAGCGTAAAAAAGTGACATCTCAAACTTATGTGGGCCATTTAAAAAATTGTAAAAAATCGTAGCTATTATTTTTGAAAATTCCAATGACACTCATATGTTACCAGCTTAATTAGCTACAAAATGAGATATAATGTATTTATATAGCTAAATTATTAAGATCAGAATAATGAAAAGCGTAAAAAAGTGACATCTCAAACGTATGTGGGCCATTTAAAAAATGTAAAAAATCTTAGCTATAAGTTTTGAAAATTCTAATGACACTCATATGTTACTAGCTTAATTAGCTACAAAATGAGGTATAATGTGTTTATATAGCTAAATTATTAAGATCAGAATAATGAGAAGCGTAAAAAAGTGACATCTCAAACTTATGTGGTCCATTTAAAAAATTGTAAAAAATCGTAGCTATTATTTTTGAAAATTCCAATGACACTCATATGTGACGAGCTTAATTAGCTACAAAATGAGATATAATGTGTTTATATAGCTAAATTATTAAGATCAGAATAATGAGAAGCGTAAAAAAGTGACATCTCAAACTTATGTGGGCCATTTAAAAAATTGTAAAAAATCGTAGCTATTAGTTTTGAAAATTCTAATGACAGTAATGTGTTACTAGCTTAATTAGCTACTAAATGAGGTATAATATGCTAATTTAGCAAACTTATTAAGATCAGAATAATTGAAAGCATGAAAAAGTAACCTCTCGAAGTTATGTGGGCTATTTGAAATATTGTAAAAAATCGTAGCTATTATTTTTGAAAATTCCAATGACACTCAGTTATCAGCTTAGTTAGCTACAAAATTAGATATAATATGTTTATATAGCTAAATTATTAAGATCAGAATAATGAGAAGCGTAAAAAAGTGACATCTCAAACTTATGTGGGCCATTTAAAACAATGTAAAAAATCATAGCTATTATTTCTGAAAATTCCAATGACACTCATATGTTACCAGCTTAATTAGCTACAAAATGAGATATAATGTGTTTATATAGCTAAATTATTAAGATCAGAATAATGAAAAGCGTAAAAAAGTGACATCTCAAACGTATGTGGGCCATTTAAAAAATTCTAAAAAATCTTAGCTATAAGTTTTGAAAATTCTAATAACAGTGATGTGTTACTAGCTTAATTAGCTACTAAATGAGGTATAATATGCTAATTTAGCAAAATTATATGTTCCATTGCACGCTTAATTCGTTTATACGCAACTCAAAAATTCACTGTCCGGTGGTACTTGAACCCACGTCTCCGGCTATCGCAGCCGTCGTGCTACCAACTGCACCACTGAGGGTCTATATATCTTTAGGACTTTTCTTTTAAGGGACGATAAGTCATCTTAAAAAAAAGTTTTTTTATACGCGAGATTTCATCATTTTAGGAACTCCAATCGTGATTTTTCTGTCTGCCCCATGCATTTCGAATACATTTTCCTACAATATATTACCTGAATATTTTGATGTAATCCTAGAAGACAAAGTGCGAATCCAATGGAAACTGACGTCGTGTCTTGTCCCTGTTAAGTAAACCAAAATAAAAAATTAAGATTAATTAATTGGAAAAGTCGTATGGTGCCACACTCCATATTTACCTTTGATTTCATTATAATGTTATGTTTAATTTTAATTATTATTAAGGTCGTTTTAGAAAAGACAATTTCTTAACTCAAAAGTTAGTCAAGATGCGAGACAATCGCAAATAGAAATATTAAATTGAATGGCAGATCGAATGGAAAAATATAACGCGTTATATTTGTCAAGAACAAATTGTATATGAATTCATTTCTTGATCAACTTTTGAACTAAGAAATTGTCTTGTCTAAAACGACCTTTAGATAGGAGAACTTGATATATTTTTGTAAGCACTTTATAAAATGTGTCACACAACAATTTTATAGCTCCCTCTAACACCTCGAATGAGAAATAAATATTTTGTAACAGTAAAAAAAAATTGGACCTTAAAGATATAAACAGTTCAGAGAGAACGATCTGAATATACTTATAGCGGCTAGTATATTTACATACTAACCAATTAAAATATTGCTTATAGTGATTGAAAATGCATACAATTATGAAAAATAAATTAAAAATTAAAAACGACTTACAGCAAACATCATCGTCATGACCTCATCCTTGATCTCTTGATCAGTTAGCCCTAAACCTAATTCATCTTTAGCTTCAATAAAACGATCCAAAAATATGGTCCATGATTTTCCAGAAGTCTTCTCCCCAGTTTCTTTACCAGCTAAATACTCCTTCTTCCTCTCCCGTATGACCCTTTCGGTTAGAGGGTGCACTATGTTTAAATACTTATCTTGTTCCTTTTTCAAATCAGAAAACCTAAACACGATGTCAGAGTGTTGCCATAACTTGTAAGCACGTATGTGAGCGCAGCGACCCAACCTAAACAAAAATTTGTAAATATTATATTATTATTATTATTAATATATATATATATATATATATATATATATATATATATATATATATATATATATATATATATATATATATATATATATTTGTGAATATGATATTTAAATAATTAAAAGGTATCATCATAATAACACGCTTTCGATTTTCGTTCGGGAGCTGTTCCGGACTTTTCTAACACAACAGGGACAGCTCGGAACAGTTCCAAACAGTAAGGGAAAGCAGCTATAGAGAGGGAATGTAATAAATTTAGTGAGGCGGGAAGTCATTTTTAATTTTTGTATATTATTTTTATTGATGTGGTGATCATTGTTGCATTCAATATCCAGCTCTTATGCATACATCTATTACTGGTAAATTAAGAGCCTATAAAATATATAAAAAATATTTCAATTAATTACTTTTCAACAGCTTTCGCGTAATCCACCGCATCGAGCCCTAATGTTTCCCTTTTAACGCCCATTGAGGTTTCTGCAACAAAAATAAAAAGTTAACAGTTAACTTTTTCTAGTGAAACATGTATATATATATATAAATATATATATATATATATATATATATATATATATATATATATATATATATATATATATATATATATAACCGTCGTATTTAACAATGTTACATAAACCTATCAGTAGCTATTGAATCCATAAGTATTCATTGTTATAGCAACAATAAATACATTTTCTAGGGATTTATAGTTATTTTAGATTGTCTCTATTGGAAACACTGAATAATTAAACAAAAGGTGTCATCAAAGCACCATTCAGAAGTGCTATTCAAGGTGTGTGACATTTGTTTTGGCAATTTCTGTCACATTGGCGTTTTCAATGTGTCCATTCAATAGTTTATGGTGAATACAGGCATAACAGACATATCATTTATTTTTGATTTATAATTACACCAGTTATACCGTGCAACAGTATACTTGTCTTACCTAAAAGCACGAATAGAGCGAGAAGATTAAGTCGTGGATGTATATTAAATTCTTTGTCAGTATCGGCCATGTCCATTAGTTCATCCACTAACACAGCAGCGTGCTCACTGAAAACCTCCAGATATTGTTTTAAATTAGGCGTATGAAAAGCGGGAGTGAGAAGTTTTTTATTCTTCCTGAATTTTGCTCCTGAAACATAATAATCATATTTTTTTTAACAAATTATATCATAATCCAAAAAAGGTATAATTTATTGCTATAAGAAGCCGTTTTCGTTTATCACTCTGGGCTGGTACGGGCTTATTGTCTCGTGTTCTATTTGCCTGCGCACAATTCTACCTCGGCCCCTACAACCGGCAGCCTCAACCGCAAGGCCTGAGCACGCCCCGGGGCGACTAGCAATGCTAAATCATGCTAAACGAAAGCGCCTAGAGATAAAAGATCAGCGGGATTAGACGAACAAGAAAGATAGTAACATTTGGGTACGGAAAACCCAAAAACCATGTGTTTTGACAACCCCCAAAACGATCTATTTGTTGCTGGATTTTATAATATACAGGCGTATTTTAAGGATAGTACTTTATCTTAATTTTTACCTCATCACTACATCCCAGCGTCCCTCGAAAATTTTGAACCAATTTCAAAACATATAGTTATGGACAAAATCAGCCTTATCTTACCTTCACTGATAAGAATGCTTTCTCCTAGCCATGGCCGCAAATATCGGTATCCATCCGCCTTTATTGTGCTCTTGGAGGCTTTAAGAATCGATTCAGTATCTTTTGCTGTGAATATTGCTACATGCAGCCATGGGCCTATCCAAATAGCCGCCATCCGCTTATATTGTAAGGTCAAATTGAACATCATCCGAAACACTTCTACACAAGTAATAAAATATTAATATTAATATTGTTTTAAATGGCCAGGTGAATAATGTAATTCACGCTAGAAACACCTATACACATTTTGAACTATTATGATACAAAATTAAGTGGTTTACGCCATACTATCTAGTACTTTTTGTTTTGTATATTGTAGTCATTTTTGTTCATGAAATATTTTTAAAATAAGTCTAAAGAAATAAGTATAGTCATTTTTTTCATAAATATTATGAAATAAGTTAAAAGAAATAAATAGTCTTATTTCTTTTAACTTATTTCAAAATATTTATGAAAAAAATGACTACAATATACAAAACAAAAAGTACTAGTATGACGTATAGCCTTAATTATTTATCATAATAGTTTAAAATGTGTATGGGTGTCCCTATTATACAGATACGGACTAACTATCTACTAGTTTTGGCGAAAAAGCTACCTCTAAAATTTTAATAATTACTAATTTATCGTATATAAAATCAAAACTTACTTTCTGGCGCCCCGATGAATATTAACGCATTCCCCACAAACGGATATCCTTTGGGTCCAGGCAGATTTCTGCCAAGCTGTACCATATGTCTCCGAGATAGATAATATCGGAGCAGTAGGACTGCAATCCATATTAGCACCACCGCAATAAACATCCTTCCTATGGCTGTTATTCAACCACCGTACGCGCGAATAAGAATCTAAATGATTGATGAGTGTATTCAATGTTGCTCATTATAATAACTCCACGTACCCTCTTATCTTAGTGATAATACTTCACGTAAAGCAATTAGATGTGTAGAATAGTGCGCATGTTTTGACAAATTAATTGCACAGGGAAAATGCCTCAATGTTTTATTATTGTATTTGAATGACAATGCGTGCAAAATGTTTTCTTGGAATTTTTTCAAAATATATGATAGTGTACATCAATAATATTATTATAGGTGTAATTAGTGATGATAAATGGTTTTAATCACAAAAATTACGGGTTACAAATTGTAGTATTACTTATATTGGACGTGTACGTGCACGTGTACTCAAAATGTTAAATTTTACATATTTATTCGGACATATATTTACATTAAATTATTTATACACTTTGTTGTTATTCTAAAATTATTTTTATAATAATTTTATTATTCCACTTAAGTACGTAATACTTGTATGTGCCCTGATTTAATATGATTTACATTTTTGTTAATTCTATATAAGCTTACCAAAAATGGCCGACAAAAAAGTAAATTTTGCAAATAATTGGTTCGAAATTACTTAAGTAATTTCGAACCAATTATTTGCAATATTTACTTTTTTGTCCGCCAATTTTGGAAAGCTTATATATCTTAGAAATAACAAAAATGTAAATTATATTGGATCAGGGCTTATTGATTACAAATCCAATGTCCGATTTAAAAAAATTAAAACGGCGGATAAATTATATATTTATCCGCCGTTTTAATGTTTTTAAATCGGATATTGGATTTGTAATCAATAAGCCCTGATCCAATATAATTTACATTTTTATGATTTCTAAGATATATAAGCTTTCCAAAAATGGCGGACAAAAAAGTAAATATTGCAAATAATTGGTTCGAAATTACTTACATGGGTATCTAAGTATAATGATATATATATATATATATATATATATATATATATATATATATATATATATTTGTTGTGGTTTGTGATGTGGAAGGGTAGTGAGGGAAACGCCAAGTCTTTTTTTTTAATATAAATAATTATAAAACATTATTTTGAAAGTTATTTCCTACTTTGAATAATTTATTGCATGTAAACAAACAAAGTTACGAAAAATGATATTAACAATATCTTCATATGCCTATATGCAGGGCGCAGCATGACCGAGCTGAAAAAATTTACAATTCGCTAAACACCCCTGAGCAGCTAATTTTGAAATATGTTAAAAGTAACAATATAATATACATAACTTAAAAGGAATCAAAGCATTGATCTGCTTTGATTTTTTTAGACTACATGAAATATGTAAATATGGTTGTCGTTCATTTATATCATTTTTTAATTACATACATGTCAAATTAACACCTAATACATGTATACACATATAATACATATATGCAGGAGAATTTTTCATTTTTCAGAAATAAAATTACACGATTTTGTGAAATGTTATAACATATTGAACAATGTTCAAATTGTCTGCTTTGCTGTACGTTGCGTAGCCTCGGTAGGATGGCCAACAGACATTCCTACTGGGATGAAGGGGTAGGTAGAAAAATCTATCTCTTTACATATGTATGCTAGAACAATCCCTGAATTAACAGGTTCAGAGATTGTCCTAGCCTTCGTATTTTCGAACTAAAATTATCTCAACAGAGACAATTTTCGTTCGCAAACACGAAAGTCGGTTTTCCTATTTTTGGCCACGTTTTCGGGAACCCGCTGCACGGTGGTGTGAATTTTTGATGTAAAAATATATTTAGCTACTTACTCACTGTTGACTACAATTGAATGCACGCGTTTTGATAATGATTATTATTAAATACGATTTCAAGTTAATGAAGTGTAGTTTTATGGGTTGAAATTATGGAAAATACAATGCGTCTGAGCAATTACAATTGCATTACAAAGGATCGTAACAATCAGTGCGGTGTAGTTATCTTACAGTGCTGCTTATTTCACACTCCATCAAATTCGAATATAAAAATGTGTTATATGTGTTTATGAAAGTGGTCATTTCGAGGTTTGAGTTTGATCAAATTAATAACATATTTTTATATAATACATAACAAAATATTTCTAAAAATATTTATATACAGCCCAGCTCAGTGGCCGGGTGGTTAGACGCGTCGTCCGTCTCGTACTGAGCCTGAGTTCGATCCCCAGCGAGGAGCGAATTTTCAAAAGTGCTAAAAAAAGTTAAGAATTAAGACTAATCGTCGCGGGATTTATGGGTGATTTCCCATCTCGGGCTACCGGTATCGAGGGGTGCTGTGGTTTGTTCCCTGTCTTCTATTTTATTTTTAGTAGTTGTGTATTTGTAGATTTTTTATTTTGAGTTTGAAGGGAATTAATTTAAGTATTTTAATATACTCATTTAGTTCATTGTATTGTTTTATGGCGGTTGTTGTTATGTTAACTTAAATTAAAATACAAGAAATCCAAATAAATTGACAATATTTTGCCCTAATTTAAAAGAAAAAAATTCCCTCTTGGGCCGGCCCTAAACTAAAACATGCCCTCATTTTGCTCCCTTATAAAGATAGGAATAGCAAACAAAAACTATCTTTCTAACAATCCCTCCAGGACCCGTCCGGAAACTCAACCGGTCCTAATTTTATTGTTTGGAAAGTATTGTAGCGTTTAAAATAAACCATTTTTGATCGTTTGCACCCAAAAATAATCAATAATCAATCAAAATAAGCCGTATTACATATTTTCAGCCAAAATTAAAGTCTGCAGGTGTTTATTATACAAACTGTTAATTAATCGACTGAGATACAAAAAATGATAAAAAATCAAAGATTTAATAAATTTAAATTTATCATACAATTTTATATTCTAAATTTAATTGGGCTCAAAATAAGCCATTTTTTTCATCATTTTACCCAAAAATAAATTCTACAGGATGGTTTTTATTATACGAACTGTTTTCAATTAATCGACTGAGTTATTAAAAAAATTATAAAAAATCAAATATTTAAAATATTCATATTTATGATACTATTTTACATTCTATTTTTAATTTGGTTCAAAATAAGCCACTTTTTGATCATTTTCACGCGAAAATTAAAATTTCAGGAACTTTTTTTATGTGAGTTATAACAAGTGATTTAAAGATTTAAGAAATTTAAATTTTATGATATTAATTTACATTCCATATTTATTTGGGCTCAACATAAGATATTTTTTGATAATTTTGACCCAAAAATTAAGTTTGCAGGAAGGTTTTTATTGTAGAAATGATTTTAAATTAATCTACTGACTTATAAAAAATTATCGAAAATCAAAGATTTAAGAAATTTTTATTTATAATATTATTTTACATTATATATTTAATTATGCTCAAAAAAAGCTATTTTTTGATCATTTTCACCCAACAATTAAGTCTACAGGAAGGTTTTATTTGTACGAGCTGGTTTAAATTAATGGACTGAGTTATTAAAAAATTATAAAAAAATCAAAGATTTATTAAATTTAAATTTATGATATTATTTATATATTTTATATTTAATCGGGCTCAAAATAAACCATTTTTGATAATTTTCACACAAAACAAAGTCTACAGGCAGGATTTTATTATATGAACTGTTTTAAATGAATCGACTGAGTTACAAAAATTATAAAAAAATCTAAGACTTAATAAATTTAAATTTGTCATACACTTTATATATTCTATATTTAATTGGGCTCAAAATAAACCATTTTTTTCATAATTTTCACCCAGAAAATAGTCTGCAGGAAGGTTTTTATTATACGAACCGTTTTAAATTAATCGACTGAGTTATAAAAAATTATCAAAAATCAAAGATTTACGAAATTTTTATTTATAATATTATTTTACATTCTATATTTAATGAGACTCAAAACAAGCTGTTTTTTGATAATTTTCACCCTAAAATAAAGTCTACAGGAAGGTTTTATTGTTTTATGAATTGAGTTATTAAAAAATGATAAAAAATTAAAGATTTAAGAAATATAAATTTATGATATTATTTTATATTCTATATTTAATCGGGCTCAAAATAAACTATTTTTGATAATTCTACAAGGAAGGTTTTATTATACGAACTGTTGTAAATGAATCGACTGAGTTACAAAAAATTATAAAAAAATCTAAGACTAAATAAATTTAAATTTATCATACTATTTTATATTCTATATTGAAT
This sequence comes from Lordithon lunulatus, assembly GCA_963942505.1. Classification (NCBI taxonomy): domain Eukaryota; kingdom Metazoa; phylum Arthropoda; class Insecta; order Coleoptera; family Staphylinidae; genus Lordithon; species Lordithon lunulatus. Next base: position 56,009,566 of record OZ012670.1, read on the forward strand.
TGGGCTCAAAATAAGCTATTTTTGATAATTTTCACCTAAAAATAAAGTCTGCAACAAGGTTTCTATTGCACGAACTGAGTTATAAAAATGATAGAAAGATTTAAGAAATTTTAATTTATGATGCTATTTTATATTTATATTCAATTGTGCTCATAATAAGCCTTTTTTAATAAATTTTACCCAAAACTAAAGTCTGCAAGAAGGTTTTTATTGCACGAACTGTTTTAAATTTTTTAATGTATTAAAAAATGATACAAAATCTAAGATTTAAGAAATTTTTATTTATGATATTATTTTACATTCTATATTTAATTGAGCTTAAAATAAGCTATTTTTTGATAATTTTCACCCAAAAATAAAGTCTGAAGGAAGGTTTTTATTATCCGAACTATTTTAAATTAATCGACTGAGTTATAAAAAATTATCAAAAATCAAAAATTTAAGAAATTTTGATTTATGATATTATTTTACATTCTATATTTAATTGGGCTTAAAATAAGCTATTTTTTGATAATTTTCACCTAAAAATAAAGTCTGCAGGAAGATTTTTATTGTACGACCTGTTTTAAATATTAATTGACTGAGTTATAAAAAATGATAAAAAAATCAAAGATTTACGATATTTAAATTTATGATATTATTTTACATTCTATATTTAAGGGTGCTCAAAATGAGCCATATTTTAATAATTTGCACCCAAAAATGAAGGATTTTATTATACGAGTTATTTTAAATTAATCGACTGAGTTATAAAAAATAATAAAAAATAAAAAAATTTAGATATTTAAATTTGTGATATTACTTTAAACTGTATATTTAATTGGGCTTAAAATAAGCTATTTTTGATAATTTTTACCCAAAAATAAAGAATGCAGTAAGGTTTTTATTTTTTACGAACTGTTTTAAATTAATCGACCGAGTTATAAAAAATGATAAAAAATCAAAGATTTAAAATATTTCAATATTAGATATTATTTTACATTCTATATTTAATTAGGCTCAAAATAAGTTAGTTTTTGATAATTTTCACCTACAAATTAAGTCCGCAGGAAGGTTTTTATTGTACGAGCTGTTTTAAATTAATCGACTTAGAAAATTGTTAGAAAATTGTTAGAAAATGAAGGGTTGGATCGAATACCTATCAGGAAAGCAAAAGAGAATATGTACATGATCAAGACAGTGATTTTGAAAATAAAGAGAAAGAAAATATTGTAACACTAAAAAACCAGTTGGAGGGTAAAACACCACTAGATTATTTTTTTATGTATTTCGATGACGAAATGCTAACAAGTATAATTTAATATACCAAAAAGTATGCTTGTGATAATAACAGACAAGACTTTAAAATTGATATAGATGATTTGCTAAAATTTCTAGGGATAAATAAAACGATTTTTTACTTGTTTTTTTTACCACACTTCAGTTACACTTTGTTACACTAGTTTCGGATAAGCTCTAGCCATTTTCGAGCTCCTCCGATGACTGAAGAAATTGGAACCGATCGCTCTTTATATAATAAAAGAGAAAAAAAAAGAAATGGATGATTTTATTTATATTTATGTTTTATATTTATGTGTTTTGCTAATTGATGTGGTGCCGCCAGATGGCGTTTAACTTCCCTCTACGAGGGTAAGTTGTACTGTTATGTTGTTTTTGCATTTATGTTTCATATATCCGGCCAGTGATGCGTATACGCATCAGTGTGTATTTCATTAATTATTAAAAAATAAATAATATTATTTTGAATATATAATATAACCGATTTACCGCCAAGCTATTAAATAACTCTTAAAAGAACAATTTTTTTTATATTTTTCTAATTCAAATACACAAATTAAGATAATTCGAGTGCATATGTTCACTCTAAATTATCTTAATTTGTGTATTTGAATTAGAAAAATATAAAAAATGTGTTCTTTTAAGAGTGATTTAATAGTTTGGCGGCAAATCTCTTAAATTATATATTCAAAATAATATTATTTATTTTTAATAATTAATGAAATACACACTGATGCGTATACGCATATTATAGAGTTGCGCGTGCGGCCCCACACTTAAGAAGTCCGTCACTGGTTTTTTTTGAGTCCATTCTGGGCAATTAAAATTTGTTAAAAGTAAAAGTTTTATGACGCAATGTCTTGTTGATTAAGTTTATAGCAGCGGACTGAAAAAGACAAATTGCAATGATTATTGCCAAATTCCGATGTGAAGCTGAAGAAGATTTTTATGTCATGACGATTTTATTATTTATTAACTTTGTCTTAGTACTAATAATAATAATAATGATAATAATACTTATTAATTTCTCTTAAGAAAATTATATATAGTTTATAATTACATATTTATAATATATCTAAATATAAAACTGGGAAGGGAGATCAATAGCCGTTTCCGTTTATCACTCTGGGTTGGTGCGGGCTAAACATGCTAAACGAAAAGCGCCTAATAAATGGGAAAATTGCATGATATAATAATAATGATAATAATACGCATTAATTTTTCTCAAAATAAAAATATAGTTTATAATTACATATTTATAATATATGTAAATATAAAAGTGGGAAGTTAGATCAATAAATGGGAAAATCGCATGATATATATTTATATATGATCGTTCATATTACGGACTGCTGTGCTGAAGACCATAGAGTTCAAACCTCAGAAGCGAAATACTTTTCAGCTTGCAAATTTTCTGAGATAAAATGCATTTTATAGAATATAATAGTATTATTATCATTGAACGCAAAAAAATATTAATGTAGCTAAAAAATATACATAAGAATCACCAAAATAAAATCTGAAAATTCATTTTTGAAGTTACAATTGTCATCTTACAGTGCGATATACAAACTAAAATACTGACTGCACCTCCTGGATTCTACCGCCAATGTTACTGCTAATATTGATTAAATATTATTACGGCATCATTTTATCTAGTTATAGAGAATTTGTACATGTCGTGTGTGATTTTCACAATTAAACATAGTATTAATGTATGTTCGATATATGATATATTTATTTTAATGATTTATTTTATGAGACCACTGTCAAAACAAATATATATATAAGAATTGTCCTTTGTACAGATTATCGCATGTTTTTAACACATATATTGACATTGATATTTTTAATATGCCGAACGCCTCTGTGGTAAGTGCTATTAAAAATATATAATTTGAATGTTCATTGTTCATCTTTGTGTTATGTTTTTTCTTTCTTTTATTTGTTATGTTGTTATTATATCATCTGTAATTGGTTTCTGTTAAACTGTAGATGTCTATATTAAATAAATAAATAAATAAATAAATATGTGCTATAACTAGAGCGTATTAAAATTTATTTCTGAAAAAAAAAAATAGAATAATTTTAAATTACATTATACAGACAAATATCAATATTAAATATTTTATGCGAAAAAAAGTGGTATGCCAGAGGGGAGTAAAGTAATATAATATCAATGTGGTTATTTATTTATTTATTTATTTAATATAGACATCTACAGTTTAACAGAAACCAATTACAGATGATATAATAACAACATAACAAATAAAAGAAAGAAAAAACATAACACAAAGATATAACTGTAATATATTACTTTACTCCCTCGATACATAATTAGTTATGTATCCTTACTAATATTGAATTATTGCGCCACAAGTTTATATTTGTATCAATCTTGTAATTTTCCCCGTTTAGCTGATGAAATCAAAAATCATAATCCATTTAGCAGTGGAAAATTGCTTATCCTACAACTTTGTTAACACGTTCTTGAAATTATATCGTACATATCAACACCGAGGAACCAAGGTTTCCAAAAAGATTATTTCGAGTGTTTCTTAAAAGGTGGGAGCAAGTCTGTTGGAAATAAAACTGGAAATATTTATAAACTAGATTCAGTAATAACGGCGCCGACGACATACGCAGTGCTAATTATATTAAATGAATCGTTAGTTTGAACTGACTGGTAATTATCAACAACACATTTATTTATATATCATACAACAGTAGTACACCAACTAAATTTAATTAATAATTCAATATACTATACTATACATTTAAAATTAATTAAGTAAAAAATTGGTGGATCGTTCATTTAAATAAGGCATATAATATTTAATATTTTTTATATATTAATAATAACATAAAACTAGATTTTTAAAATTCAAGGGTAAGTTCATTCAGTAGTTTGTTCTCAAACTACTACAATGAACTAACCCTTGAATTTAAAAAATCTAGTTTTATGTTATTATTATTATATAATAAACATTTATTGGCATTAACAATCCCCTACACAGAGTAATAAACTTAAAAATAAACAAAAATTATACATCTTTTTGTATTCTTACAGCAATATAATAATAACCCACCATTAGCTATTCCATTATAGAAAAACAAAACAAAAATTAAATTATATTTTGATATTCATATTTATATTTATCTTTAAATGTTATTATTATTATAATTTATACTTTTTTTAATTTTTTTATATGTTTTACTACTAAGCAATGTACTCATATAAACACAAAACAGGCAGAAACCAAGGGGGTCGATAGCCCAATAAAGATGGTTTATATATATATATATATATATATATATATATATATATATATATATATATATTATTATTAATATTAACATAGATTTTTAACTTTTTTTCGTGTTTTTAATTTGGGGATTAGTCCACGTTTGCCCTCAATGCCTCAAAACACTAACAATGGCTAATGTTAGTGTTTTGAGGCGTTGAGGGCAAACGTCCCCAAATTAAAAACACGAAAAAAAGTTATAAATCTATGTTATTATTAGTATTAACATAGATTTGTAACTTTTTTTCGTGTTTTTAATTTTGGGACGTTTGCCCTAACATTAGCCATTGTTAGTGTTTTCAGGCATTGAGAGTTAACGTGGACTAATCCCCAAATTAAAAACAGGAAAAAAAAGGTAAAAATCTATGTTAATACTAATAATAATAATAATTATATATATATATATATATATATATATATATATATATATACGTAAGTGTCAATCCACCCCTTAGCAATTTACATACATCTACATTCGATCTTATTAGATCTCATCAGTGCAGCTCAGCTAGTGAGGGTGAATTCACACAATGTCTCGAGTGATTATATACAAAAATAATACAACTAACCCCCTAGGAGGAAAGTTAAACGTTATCTGGCAGCAGATGGCGTTTAACTTTCCTCCTAGGGGGTTGGTTGTATTATTTTTACTAACATTAGCATAATTTTTAAATATTAAAATATAATATAATATTTTAATTATATAAAAATTAATTCTTTCTATACTTTTATATATACTAATTGGTTTTATTATTATTTTTAAGTTTTTTTTCTGTGTATATTTTCATCTAAACAAAGTATTTATTTATAGGACAATTAGTTTGTGGAACTAGTGTAATAAGTTTAAGAGTAATAAGTTCTACAAGTAAGTAATTATCCTAACAATAAATAAACTTTTAACATGTAAATAACAAACTAAATTAAATCAAATATAAATTGTTCAGAAATTCGATTTTTACATCGAACGCCAAAATTGGCGTCTGAAGAGAAGAATGTATGCTATATATTTTTTAATTATGACTATATATTGCTATTTTTTGGCAATTATTTTACACTAAATCATATATTTTTTCATATCAAATTCTGGCTTTGAAATTAAATAACGTGAAAACTAGCAATGCCATAATTTTTTATTATAACTGATATGGATAGACCTAGAAATTTCTAATGGATTAACAAAGTTTGAAAAATATGCATTAAGGGATTTTGGAAATATTTACAAATTTGCAGTTAAAACATACAAAATCGTATTTTTATGAAATACTGACGTTGGCATTAAATAGCGTGAAAACTAGCAATGCTGTAATTTTTTATTATGACTGATATGGATAGACCTAGACATTGCTAATGGATTGACAAAGTTTGAAAAATATCTATCAAGGGATTTTAGAAATATTTACAAATTTGTAGTTAAAACATTCAAAATCGTATTATTTGGAAATAATGACTTTGGCATTAAATAGCGTGAAAACGAGCAATACCGTAATTTTTTATTATGATTGATATAGATAAACCTATATATTGCTAATATATTAGCAAAGTTTAAAATATATCCATCAAGGGATTTTAGAAATATTTACAAATTTGCAGTTAAAACATTAAAAATCGCATTATTTCGAAATACTGACTTTGGCATTCAATTGCGTGAAAACTAACAGCAATACCGTAATTTTTGATTATGACTGATATAGATAAAACAGTATATTGCTAATGCATTAGCAAAGTTTAAAAAATATCCATCAAGGGATTTTTGAAATATTTATAAATTTGCAGTTAAAACATACAAAATTGTATTTTTATGAAATACTGACTTTGACATTAAATTGCGTGAAAACTAAGTAGCAATACTGTAATTTTTAATTATGACTGATATGAATAGACATATATATTACTAACGCATTAGCAAAGTTTGAAAAATATTCGTCGAAAGATTTTTGAAATATTTATAAATTTGCAGTTAAAACATACAAAATCGTATTTTTATGAAATACTGACTTTGGCATTAAATAGCGTGAAAACTAGCAATACCGTAATTTTTGATTATGACTAATATAGATAAACCTATATATTGCTAATGCATTAGCAAAGTTTGAAAAATATCCATCGAGGGATTTTCGAAATATTTACAAATTTGTAGTTAAAACATTCAAAATCGTATTATTTGGAAATACTGACTTTTGCATTAAATATCGTGAAAACTAGCAATACCGTAATTTTTGATTTTGACTGACATGGATAGACATATATATTGCTAATGCATTAGCAAAGTTTGAAAAATATCCATCGAGGGATTTACGAAATATTTACAAATTTGCAGTTAAAACATTCAAAATCGTATTATTTGGAAATACTGACTTTTGCATTAAATATCGTGAAAACTAGCAATACCGTAATTTTTGATTATGACTGATATGGATAGACATATATATTGCAAATGCATTAGCAAAGTTTGAAAAATATCCATCGAGGGATTTTCGAAATATTTACAAATTTGCAGTTAAAACATTCAAAATCGTATTATTTGGAAATAATGACTTTGACATTAAATTGCGTGAAAACTAACTAGCAATACCGACATTTTTGATTATGACTGATATGGATAGACATATATATTGCTAACGCATTAGCAAAGTTTGAAAAATATTCGTCGAAGAATTTTTGAAATTTTTATAAATTTGCAGTTAAAACATACAAAATCGTATTTTTATGAACTACTGACTTTGGCATTAAATAGCGTGAAAACTAGCAATACGGTAATTTTTGATTATGACTAATATAGATAAACCTATATATTGCTAATGCAGTAGCAAAGTTTGAAAAATATCCATCGAGGGATTTTCGAAATATTTTCAAATTTGCAGTTAAAACATTCAAAATCGTGTTATTTGGAAATACTGACTTTTGCATTAAATATCGTGAAAACTAGCAATATCGTAATTTTTGATTATGACTGATATGAATAGACATATATATTACTAATGCATTAGAAAAGTTTGAAAAATATTCGTCGAAGGATTTTTGAAATATTTATAAATTTGCAGTTAAAACATACAAAATCGTATTTTTATGAAATACTGACTTTGGCATTAAATAGCGTGAAAACTAGCAATACCGTAATTTTTGATTATGACTAATATAGATAAACCTATATATTACAAATGCATTAGCAAAGTTTGAAAAATATCGTTCGAGGGATTTTAGAAATATTTACAAATTTGCAGTTAAAACATTCAAAATCGTATTATTTGGAAATAATGACTTTGACATTAAATTGCGTGAAAACTAGCAATAACGTAATTTTTGATTATGACTAATATAGATAAACCTATATATTGCTAATGCGTTAGCAAAATTTGAAAAATATCCATCGAGGGATTTTCGAAATATTTACAAATTTGCAGTTAAAACATTCAAAATCGTATTTTTATGAAATACTGACTTTGGCATTAAATAGCGTGAAAACTAGCAATAGCGTAATTTTTGATTATGACTAATATAGATAAATCTATATATTGCTAATGCATTAGTAAAGTTTGAAAAATATCCATCGAGGGATTTTGGAAATATTTACAAATTTACAGTTAAAACATACAAAATCGTATTTTTATGAAATACTGACTTTGGAATTAAATAGCGTGAAAACTAGGAATGCCGTAATTTTTTATTATGACTGATATGGATAGACCTACACATTGCTAGTGAATTAACAAAGTTTGAAAAATATCTACCGAGGGATTTTAGAAATATTTACAAATTTGCAGTTAAAACATACAAAATCGTATTTTTATGAAATACTGACTTCGGCATTAAATAGCGTGAAAACTAGCAATACCGTATTTTTTGATTATGACTGATATAGATAGATCTGTATATTACTAATGCATTAGCAAAGTTTAAAAAATATCACGACACATATTTTATTATTAACTTTAAAAATTCGCGGCTTTTACATGAATTATAAACAAAAGTTTTAATATAGAACGTATATTAAGATATTTTATTTATAATTCACGTAAAACATGCATAAATGTTTAAAAAAATATTATAAAAAAAAATTTAATATACTTCCTATATTAACGAACTTTATTTTTATAATTCATGTAAAACTCGTATAAATGTGACCGAATTTGGAGCCGCGTTATCAGACAATAACAAAAGTGTGTGAAGAAATAAAGACCGAAAGTGTGTGATAAACTAGTCGCACTTAATTGAACCACTGATAGTCGACACAATCAAAAGTTATTAAAATTCCGTCAAAGAATTTATAAATATTTATCAAAAATCATTTAAATGTATATTAGTCCATTTGTAGTTGTGAAACAATTAACGATTAGAATTAGAATAGTCGTTTGGGAACAGTTTATCATCATACTTTCCTACTAATATAAAATTTCGTTTATTCATACAGGGTATGGAATAAATTCGATAAAACCTTTATTTATAATTTTTGCAACAATTGCTCGGACACGTTGATTTTTAATTTATAATTTCCAATTTTTAAGGAAAGTGTCAATTTGTTTTGACCATTTTTGAAAAAAAAAACAGAATATTTTTCGTCCGTAATAAAAATGTTGTTTTTTAGTAAATCCTGATGAAGCTCTGGAGTCAGAGCGAAATATCGATATAAAGAGAAGAGGTTTCCTTCAGCCCTAGTCGCCGCAATCCCAGCATTTTTCCTCTAATCTCTCTCTCTATATATATATATATATATATATATATATATATATATATATATATATATATATATATATATATAAAGCTATTTTATTCGTGTCCTTAATGCGAAGTATTAATTTACATTGATTTTTATTAAAAAACAACATACAATAATAATATTTTTGGAAATATTTATTGAGACGACTTAATTACATTTTAACAGTAATAATTAGCTATGGAAATTTGATAATATTGTTTAATGTGATTATAATGGCATGCATTCTGAATTGGGTCAACGTCCATAAAATAATCCTTTTTGCTACTACACTAGCGAAAGAAATTAACGGTGCATAGTTTGAAAATATCTATATAATAATTTAGAGTCCTCATACTGTTTATTTAAACGTAACTGATAAATCTCATTTATTTTCCTTTTAGTGTATAATAACTTTCGCATATAACGGCTACGATGAACGCCATTCCATTCGAGCTTCCAGAAATGCCTCCCGTGGGCCCGCTACATATCCTGCTACTGCCGATTTTGCTCTACATTTACTGGAAGTTCTCACGTAGGCGCATGCTGGCGCTTGCCAGCAGAATTCCAGGCCCGCCAGGCATGCCTATCATTGGAAATGCTATGGATTTTCTAGGATCTTCATCAGGTATAGAAATATTATTTAATTATATCGCTCCATAATGTAAAACTTTTCTTTCTTTCTTTCTTAATCATTTCCTCTTCATATATTAGCAGCAACAGCCACAGGACATGTCTCTTAACTGATTGAAGCGTTTTAATAATATTCTTTCTACTCTTAGATTCGCATCCAAATTATATATTTATATTATTTATGTATACAGTAAATTTTACATAATACAACCATCTGAAAGTATTATACAACCTCATTTGAATATTACATGTTGTGGCCAACGTACTTCACATAATTTTTCACAAAACTACATACATTTATTTCGGCAGCGAACAAGGTTAATGGTAACAATTTTTATTGTCCGTCGCAGAACGTATTTGTAACCGCTGCTTGCAAATCGTCGTTTCTAACAAATGTTAACCATAAAACTTGACCTTCTTACAATTTTCCCGAAACTATTTGCAATACTTAAGATTTGTACGTGATCTGATTAAACTATTATAAATTTTAAAACATGAAAAATTAGATACGTTTTGTATAATACAAAACGTATGTAGTTTTTCATGTTTTAAAATTTGTACGTGATTTGGTTAATGACTATTATATTATTAAATATGATTTTAAACATAGTAAATATAAATGAGTAATATCTACAAAAAAAAACATTAATACAGTTTATTTTCCTATTTGAACTCCTCAACTATCAAATAGGAAAATAAACTGTTTTAATGTTTTTTTTTTGTAGATATTACTCATTTATATTTACTATGTTTAAAATCATATTTAATAATATAATAGTCATTAATCGAATCACGTACAAATTTTAAAACATGAAAAATTACATACGTTTTGTATTATTTATTTATTTATTTATTTATTTAATATAGACATCTACAGTTTAACAGAAACCAATTACAGATGATATAATAACAACATAACAAATAAAAGAAAGAAAAAACATAACACAAAGATATATAATATATATAATAAAATATAAATTATACAAAACGTATCTAATTTTTCATGTTTTTAGTATTTGTACGTGATTTGGTTAACCTAATGAATTTTTAACAGTCGTCATTTTTAATGATTGATTCAGTCCACCCTTCATAATTCTTGAAATAATTAAAATATCCGGTTTTGGTTTATGGGGATGTGCTTCTTTTTTTTTTAGTATTTTTATGAAGACTGTAATTTTGATGGAAGAGAAAGAAACACATCCCCATCTTTTTTCATTATCTTTAAAACTAGACGCAACTCGATAGAGGTTGCTATTTAAAAATGTTGCAGCAGTAATCCCCTAAAAAAACTCGTTGCATGGAAGTTCTAAACTATAGGACTGTTTAGTGATTCCCAAATTATTATTTTTTTCTTTTCGCGTTCAAAACTTACCTTAACTTAGACTAGGTAAAAACTAAAATAGGTAAAAACATATACATTTATTCTTTTACCAAATTTGAAATAGATGTCCCCAAAAATGAATTTTTGGCGATAACAAGTAGTAAAAGTAGTTGCCATCGTCAAAAATTCATTTTTGGTAAGTAGTTAAGATTTAGGTTCGAATATATCTATAAAATCCCATATTTTCCAGACATATTTTCTCGCCTATACAAAATATCATTCGGTTTTGATAAAATCGCAAAAGTGTGGATCGGTCCAAAACTACTAGTATTTTTAATGGATCCTGCGGATGTAGAAGTCATCCTCAGCAGTGGCGACTATATTGATAAATCAAACGAGTATCGTTTTTTCAAACCGTGGCTAGGCGATGGACTACTTATCAGCACTGGTCAGAAATGGAGGAATCATAGAAAACTCATTGCACCTACATTCCATTTAAACGTACTGAAATCATTTATAGATGTTTTTAATGCCAACAGCAAAGATGTTGTCAGGAGACTCAAATTGGAGGCTGCAAACACGTTTGATTGTCATGATTATATGTCGGAAGTTACTGTTGAGATGCTTTTAGGTAAGTAGCAAAATTTTGTTCTACAATTTAGCCTGTGAGAATGAAAGTTGTGTAAGTCACATTTGAATGGTTTTGACTATTTTAGTGTCTATCTAACAGGTTGAAGTTAAGTTTGATTGGACAATTTTAATTTTATTTTTCTTCACTTCTTCGGCTTTACTGTCACAACGGTAAATATTTTATAATAATATTTTTTTGGAATTTTCTTTGGAAATAAAATACCTATAAAATGTGTTCAAGCAGAACTTTCTATCATGAAATAAAAGTTTAAAAAATTTGCCCTATAGCTTTTCCGATTCAATTTGAATTAATCTCGAAAACATTTCTGCCATCTAGACTATATATCGAATCAAATGACATTAGTTTCAGTATCAGGTCACTTCTAGGACGACCCATGCTTTGACTCAACAGAGGATAGTTTTGACAATTATACTGATTTTTATCATTTTTCTAATTTATCATGTGATGGGTTTATCTTTTGTTTTATATAACTTTTGATGAAATATATTATACATATGTAGTCTATTACTCATTTTTATTAAGACACATACTATAAGAAATCTAATTATGTTAAATCTCAATTTAAAATATGAACTCAAAAAAAAAATACATTTCTCTGTTTTCATCATTTAAAATAAATAAATCTCTGAGGGAAAATATTATTTATTTCTCAGAGACCGCAATGGGTGTCCCTAAGTCCACCCAGGATAAAAGTTGTCGCGATTACGCAATAGCCGTGATGAAGATGTGTGACATTTTGCATCTGCGCCACACGAAATTCTGGCTGCGATCAGACTTGATTTTCAACCTATCAACGTACGGTCGTCTTCAGCAGAAGTTTTTGAGCACCATTCACGGTTTGACAAGAACTGTTATTGAAAAACGTAAAGGGGATGTTGTAATGAATGGTAAAGTAGAAAGAGCACCTACTAAAGTGGAATTGGATGAAAAAACTACGACGGTTGAAGGGATGTCTTTTGGACAATCTGCTGGATTAAAAGGTAAATATAATAATAATAATAATAATAGTTCTTTATTTAGTGATTTTCGCTACTATACAAGATTTTTATTTTGATTCGTTAAAATGTATTAGGGATTTGTCATAATTTAGTGATTTTCGCTACTATACAAGATTTCGATCTTCCAATCGCAAACACCACCGCATTGTTCTTTTTTGCCCTCCACCCTCTTTTCTATTACCTAGCCATAGATGGACACTTTTGATGGTTGCTTGTTCAGTTGTTTTCAAATGTATGTGTTTTCCATATTTGTATTTTTAAAATGAATTGTACATTGAAAATAATTATCAAGTATTAATCAAAATTTATTATTTTTTAATAATTTGTTCCAAAAGTTTGAATATTCTATTAAAGAGAAGTCGTTTGATTGCATCAAAAATATATATTTTATGTCATTATTACAAACATTACATATATATATATATATATATATATATATATATATATATATATACATATATATATATAACTTGGATTGGATGTCAATAAGCACTCACCATTGTACTATAACAATATATACAGTGTTATTAATATTAATACTCGTTTCGTCTAATTATTCATATAATTACAGTAATTATGAGTTAAGATACAGTTGACGCTAAATTACAATAAAAATAACTAGGATACGTCATTGAATTTCATGCAATGCTGATTAGTTCACTATATTCCTCAATATTAGTCATTCATTTTTTATTATAGTAGGTATTATCAGGAACATTAATATTCGCGAATTACCCAGCGCCTAGTGTTAGTAATAAAATATAATGGTGCATTCATTCCGTCTCTCATACTGTGAATTGGGCAGCGAGTTCAAACCCCATTGTGAGCGAAATATTGTTACATTTTAGGGGTTATATTTATATATATATATATATGGATATATATATATATATATATATATATATATATGTATATATATATATATATATATATATATATATATATATATATATATATATAATTCTCTTCAGAGAGAAAGTTGTATTATTTTATTAGATCTTTATCATATTAATTGCATTGTCTTAAATATGAATTTATCCAGAAATGGGTCATTTTTTACATACGTTTTATATCTAAAAATATGTGTTATAACGTTTATCACTCAACATAAATTTAATATGATGATGAATGAAATTAACTACATATTTATTCCCAGATGATCTTGATGAAGACGATGGTTTAGGCGTTAAAAAACGCGTCGCTTTTCTCGATTTACTACTGGAAGCATCGCGTAATGGCGTTGCAATCTCTGATGAAGAGATTAAGGAACAGGTGGATACTATTATGTTTGAAGGACATGATACAACTGCTGCAGGGAGTAGTTTCTTTTTGTCTCTTATGGGTATATATCCAGATATTCAAGAGAAAGTTCACAAGGAATTAGATGATATTTTCGGGGATTCTGATCGGTCTGCGACGTTTGCTGACACGTTGGAGATGAAATACTTGGAGAGATGTTTAATGGAGACACTAAGGTTGTATCCTCCTGTACCGGTTATAGCAAGGGAGCTAAAGAAAGAATTAAAATTAGGTAAGATTAATTCTTCTAATCTCCTGTCAATCACTTTAGGGAATGTATGGCGAACCTATGGCACGCGTGCCATAAGTGACACGTATGATAAAATTGTTGGAACGTAGCCTCGCGCACTTACAACATATGTTCAGGTAGGAACTCGCCCCCACGTCTCGGATCTACCCGTTTGCAGCAATGGGGGTCGGAGTACCATCTGGACACGAGTATCATCATTTTACTGACCTCTGGCCCGAAGAGCTGAATCCAGTAGATATATATATATATATATATATATATATATATATATATATATCTACAGTATCATTTAACGTGATGATCATCTCAATTCGACTACTTGATGCAAATAATAATGATTACTCTCTACATACTTTGTCCCCATTGAGGAGATAAAATCAGAACGAAAAGCTGGCAAACGTTTTTATAACAACTATGTTTAATTTGGTAAATTTTTCTATAGTTTCAGGCGACTATACAATTCCTACTGGAGCCACCGTTATTGTAACTACGTTTAAATTGCACCGTAACCCAAAAATCTATCCTTATCCTGATACATTCGATCCCGACAATTTCCTACCTGAACGCACTGCCAACAGACATTACTATGCATTCGTTCCTTTTAGTGCAGGACCAAGAAGCTGTGTTGGTAAGTTGGCATGGTACTATTCTTATTATTATTTATTTTTTAATTTTTTGTGAACTTAATAGATATTTAGTGATAAGACATTATTTTAGTATTGCGCGAACGTATTAATATATAACTGCATTTTTTGAGTTTATTATTTATACAGATTATATCAAGACTAATAAATCTTGATATCATCTATATAAATAATAAACTCAAAATTATGATAAAAAATAAACTGAAAATTATGAAAGTCTTGCGAGACCTCAATCAATATTGCAGATGAGAAGAATTGTATAATTTATAATCATAATTTTGAATTTATTATTTATAGAGGTGATATCAAGACTAATAAATCTTAATATCATCTGTATAAATAATAAACTCAAAATTATGATAAATAATAAACTGAAAATTATGAAAGTCTTGCGAGACATCAATCAATATTACAGATGAGGAGAATTATATAATTTATAATGATAATTTTGAATTTATTATTTATACAGCTGATATCAAGACTAATAAATCTTGATAACATCTGTATAAATAATAAACTTAAAATTATGATAAATAATAAACTGAAAATTATGAAAGTTTTGTGAGACATCAATCAATATTGCAGATGAGAAGAAATATATAAGTTATAATCATAATTTTGAATTTATTATTTATACAGGTGATATCAAGACTAATTAATCTTGATATCATCTGTATAAATAATAAACTCAAAATTATGATAAATAATAAACTGAAAATTATGAAAGTCTTGTGAGACGTCAATCAATATTGCAGATGAGAAGAATTATATAAGTTATAATCATAATTTTGAATTTATTATTTTTACAGGTGATATCAAGACTAATAAATCTTGATATCATCTGTATAAATAATAAACTCAAAATTATGATAAATAATAAACTCAAAATTATGAAAGTCTTGCGAGACATCAATCAATATTACAGATGAGAAGAATTATATATGTTATAATCATAATTTTGAATTTATTATTTATACAGGTGATATCAAGACTAATTAATCTTGATATCATCTATATAAATAATAAACTCAAAATTATGATAAATAATAAACTAAAAATTATGAAAGCCTTGCGAGACATCAATCAAAATTACAAATGAAAAGTATTATATAAGATTCTCATGGTGAATATCTATCCGAAGCTGCTCCGAGAAAATAGGAACATTATTACATGTTGTTTACTTACAGGTCGTAAATATGCAATGTTGAAACTGAAAATTCTGCTCTCTACAATCCTCAGAAGTTTCCGTGTAAAATCTAAACTAACAGAAGCAGATTTTCAGTTGCAAGCTGATATCATCCTGAAACGTGCCGAGGGCTTTCAAATTCAACTGGAAAGCAGGAAATCTACAAGAAAATTGTAATACTCATACTTATATATAATACAAATCTTAACTGGATTTTTTTTATCAACACCATCCTATATAAATCGCGTTTCTTTTACGAATTCATTTTTCTGATGGAAATTAGGACTTTTCGTTGATTATTACTCTATAATAATATTAATAATGTGTCAGCTTTTCTTCTATCCATACCTCATACATACTTACTCTTTCATACATCCTTCCTCTGGTAATAATTTATTATCCAACAAAACTTATCCTAATTACAGGACAACAATAAATAGTATGAAGTTGTGTATAAATATTTCTTACATCTCATCCATGTCTCTCTTCCCACAATTGCTGCAATCTTTACTCGAAATTCATTATTCTCCCACCACTTATCCGATTCGTTTCCTGCAGGAGCACCGTCAGGATTGTACGACCTCTAAGTTTCACGATTCCTGCAATCTATACTCGAAATTCACTACCTTCCCACCACATATCCGATTAATTTCCTGCAGGATCACCGTCAAGGTTGTACGAGCTCTAATTTATTCTCATCTGCCTTTCTTACCACTCAACATCCCTCATTCTCTCCATGCTTTAGTTCCTAGACTTCCCATTCCTGTCAGCTTTTCTTCCATCCATACCACATACATACCTACTCTTTCATACATCCTTCCTCTGGTAATAATTTATTGTCCAACAAGACTAATCCTAATTACAGGACAACAATAAATTGTATGAAGTAGTATATAAATATCTCTTACATTTCATCCATGACTGTCTTCCCACGATTCCTGCAATCTTTAATCGAACTTCTTTACCTTCCCACAACTTATCTGATTTGTTTCCTGCAGGAGCACCGTCAGGGTTGTACGAGCTCTAAGTTATTCTCATCTGTCTTTCTTGACACTCAACATCCCTCATTCTCTCCATGCTTTAGTTCCTAGACTTCGCATTCCTGCTAGCTTTTGCATCATGATGAATAGGTATTTGTACAGGAATATGTGACGATATAAAATTCAACTTATAGAAGCCATATCTTTGAAGGCAATGAAGATATCTCATTAGCGTTTATGAAATTAAGTTCATAATACATTTTTGAACAATTGTAACAAAAAAAATCTAATATTAGATAATGAGGAACCGTTTTGCTTGCCATAAAAGACTTTAATGTTTAATTTAAAATGTAATAACCATTTCTTTGAAAATAATGAAGATATAACATTAGGGTCTTTGTAATTTAGATCTTCATACATTTCTGGACAAGTATAACAGAAACAATTCTAAAATTGCATCATGATGTATCCTATTATAGCAGGAATATGTGATATAACAAACTTCAACTTTTACCAGCCATATCATTGAAGATAATGTAATTTAGATCTTCATACATTTCTGGACAAGTATAACAGAAAAAATTCTAAAATTGCATCATGATGCATCCTATTATAGCAGGAATATGTGATATAACAAACTTCAACTTTTACCAGCCATATCATTGAAGGTAATGAAGATATCTCATTTGAGTTTTTAAAATTGCGTTCCTGTCTTTGGACAAAAAAATCCTTCAGATATCCTTTTCCTTAGCAGAAAATACTAATAATATACATTTGAAATTTAATAAGCTATATCTTTGAAGAAATGAAGATATCTCACTAAGGTCTTTAAGAGTTTTTACAATTGAGTTCTTAATACATTTCTTGACTAGTGCAATAAATAAAAACCGTGAATTACATAATGAGGAATAGTTTTCATTAGTTTCAACAGTGATAATACAAATTTCAAATTAAACAAGCTATATCTTTGAAGATAATAAAGAATTCATATTGGCGTCTTTATAATTGAGTTTATCATATATTTTTAGACAAGAATAACACAAAAAATCTTAAAATTGCATCATGATGAATCGGTATTTTTGCAGTGTGTGATGAAACAAATTTCAAATTTCACAAGCCATATCTTTGAAGATAATGAAGATATCTCATTGTGGATTTTATAGCTGTGTTTTTCATATATATTCGAACAAGAATAACATAAAAAGATCTTAAAATTACTTTATGATGAATAGGTATTTTTGCAGGAATGTGTGATAATACAAATTTCAACTTTTACAAGCCATATATTTGAAGATAATAAAGATATCTCATTGGCGTCTTTATAATTGAGTTTATGATACATTAATAGACAAGAATAACACAAAAAATCTTAAAATTGCATCATGACGAATAGGTATTTTTTCAGGTATGAGTGATAAACAACAAATTTCAAATTTCACATGGCATATCTTTGAAGATAATAAAGATATCTCTTTGCGGTCTTTATAATTGTATTTTTCATACATATTCAAACAAGAATACCAAAAAAAAGGCTTAAAATTGCTTTATGATGAATAGTTACTTATGCAGGAATGTGTGATAATACAAATTTCAACTTTTAGAAGCCATATCTATGAAGATAATGAAGATAACTCATTGGAGTCTTTATAATTGAGTTTTTCATATATTTTTCGACAAGAATAACGTACAAAATCTTAAAATTGTATATCGTGATGAATAGATATTTTTGCAGGAGTGTGTGATATTACAAATTTCAGCTTTTACAAGCCATATCTTTGAAGATAATGAAGATAACTCATTGCGGTCTTTATAATTCAGTTTTTCATATATTTTTAGATGAAAATAACATAAAAAATCTTAAAATTGCTTTATGGTGAATAGATATTTTTGCAGGAGTGTATAATATTACAAATTTCAACTTTTACAAGCCGTATCTTTGAAGATAATGATGATATCTCATTGGAGTTTTTATAATTAAGTATTTCAAACATTTTTCGACAAGAATAACATACAAAATCTTAAAATTACATTATAATGAATAGATATTTTTGCAAGAATGTGTGATAATACAAATTTCAACTTTTACAAGCCATATCTTTGAAGATAATGAAGATAACTCATTGGAATCTTTATAGTTGAGTTTTTTTATATATTTTTAGATGAAAATAATACAAAAAAATCTTAAAATTGCATTATGATAAATAGGTATTTTTGCAGGAATGTGTGATAATACAAATTTCAACTGTTACAAGCCAACTCTTTAAAAAAAATTAAGATTCTTATTAGAGTCTTCATAATTTTATATTTAAAATTATGAAGATAATTCATTGGAGTCTTTATAATTAAGTTTTCCATACATTTTTAGATAAAAATAACACAAAACAATCTTAAAATTGCATCATGATGAATAGGTGTTTTTGCAGACATGTGCGATAATACAAATTTCAACTTTTACAAGCCACATCTTTGAAAATAATGAAGATAATTAATTAGAGTCTTTATAATTGAGTTTTTCATATATTTTTCGACAAGAATAACATACAAAATCTTAAAATTACATCATGATGAATAGATATTTTTGCAGGAATGTGTAATAAAACAAATTTCAAATTTCGCAATCCATGTGTTTCTCATTACGGTCTTTAAATTAGGTGAAAATATATGTGAAAATCTCCAGGTTTTAATTATTTTTAAAACGTAGTCGGTAATTTTTCCTAAACATATTTGTTGCAAACAAAAGTGCGTACTCCCCTGGATGCTAGCAAGCTGGAACAGGTCTCGCGTAAATAGTCAACAAAAAATGTCTATAAATATTTTCGCGACCAGCGCACAATGAGATAGAGAAAGACAGGCTCTTGTTGCTTAGCGCTCTGCGCCGCTTTGCAGCGCACCATGAGCATGACAGTCTCAGTTTGTCATCCCATGTTATCAGTAGGCTCAGTGAATAATTGTGTTTCAGTGGTTTTAATTGTGAATACTATAGTGCAGTGAGTTCTAGTGTAATTGTGTGCTGCATGTAATGGGGTAAGTCGATTTTTAAGACAATAACGTATTTTTATGTCGTACGACGTATGATTGCGAGTTAGATTAGAGCCGTGGTCGAGAGGCTTTTTAGAAAGATCTAACAAATTTATTTGTATTTCCGTAGGTAACTAAGTTTACACTATTGATATACTTTCAACAATAATAATATATAAGCGATTATAGTCCATTTAAGTGAGAACTATTATTAAACTAAGCGATTTTGAGATCGGTGTTAAGATGAGAATTGCCGGCTGCTGTGTTGACTATTGTTTATAAGGGAACTGATTATCTCTTGTTGGTTCAACATTTGGGGTACAATAACTTGCGATCGTACAATTTAACTGTTCGGATTATTGTCTGGCATTACGTCCTTCGTAGGGATTTTGCCGCCTCTATAACTCTCCTCTATTCCATCATGTCTCCTGCATCTCGTTAACAGCTGTTTATCCCCAGCTGTATTAGGCTTGCCTCAATGTCATCGCTCTAGCTTAACCTGGGGCGTCCTTCCATTCTTTCATGTAGTATTGTTTAGTAGTCCTAATTAATGAACAGACAATAGTAGGACATATTATAGCCATGAGAATAAAATATATTTGTCTTATGTGCAGCACACAAGACAAACAAATTTGATTCTCATGGCTATAATATGACCTACTATTGTCTGTTATTGTCGTTAATTAGGATTTCTAGCTCAAAGTTCATTCTCACTCTGTACCCATACACTAGTTAAGATTTCGCAAAGCGATTTTAGCTCTTTTAGAAACTGAACAAATTTATTAAACCAAATAATAATAATAATAATAATGCTTTATTGGCGGAAACTCCATTTCAAAATCTTATACAAACAAATTTTAAAACTAAACCTAAAAATGTGATTTATAAGAAACCCAAATATATACAAATACTACACATGTAATACAATATTGTGATAAAGTGTGAGTAAGCAGCAGGGCTGGTCCTAGGTAATCGGCCGCCCGCGTGTGAATATAATTTGGCTGTCTACATGTTATACTTAAAAATTTATAATTACCATTATATAATAATAATTATAACAATAGTAATAATTTTTTATTTACGACAACGCCATTTCATACAAATTCTTACAAAATATAAGATATACAATATAAAAAATTACAACCTACAAAGTAAAATATAATAAAATAATATAATAAATAAAATATACTTAAAAATTTATAATTACCATTATATAATAATAATAGTAATAATTTTTTATTTACGGCAACGCCATTTCATACAAATTCTTACAAAATATAAGATATAAAATATAAAAAATTACAACCTACAAAGTAAAATATAATAAAATAATATAATAAATAAAATATACTTAAAAATTTATAATTACCATTATATAATAATAATAGTAATAATTTTTTATTTACGGCAACGCCATTTCATACAAATTCTTACACAATATAAGATATAAAATACAAAAAATTACAACCTACAAAGTAAACTAAAATAAAATAACTGAGTGTACATACATGAATATATAGAAACAGGTGAAAATTTAAATTTTATTTAAACCAACACGTGAAATCAACTTTAAAAATGAACATTTAAAGACTGTCACTGACGAATTAAAAAGTAAAATATCCGCATTTGCATTATAAAATAGATATAATATAGAATATTAGGATATAAATTATTTATTAATTTCACCATATATGTCCCTATATGTGGAGAAATTAATAAATCATTTATATACGCTAATCTGTGAAAACACTGAGCAAGATCTTTTATAACCGAGGCTTATAATTGAGTTCTTCATACATCTTTGGACGTGAATTACATTAAAAAAAAAATAAAATTGTATCATAATGAATAGGTATTTGTGCAGGAATATGTGACAATACAAATTTCAACTTATGGAAGCCATATTTTTGAAGGAAATGAAGATATCTCATTAGCGTTTTTGAAATATAACCTAGGCTTATAATTGAGTTCTTCATACATTTTTGGACATGAATTACATTAAAAAATAAAGTAAATTGCATCATGATGAATAGGTATTTGTGCAAGAATATGTGACAATACAAGTTTCAACTTATAAAAGCCATATCTTTAAAGGAAATGAAGATATCTCATTAGCATTTTTGAAATTGAGTTCATAATACATTTTTGAACAACTGTAACGTAAAAAAGAATCTAAAATTAGATAATTAGGAACCGTTTTCTTTGCCAGAAAAGACTGATGATATAAATTTTAAATTTAATCACCATTTCTTTGAAAATAATGAAGATATATCATTAAGGTCTTTATAATTTAGATCTTCATACATTTCTGGATAAGTAACACAAAAAATTCTAAAATTGCATAATGATGAATCCTATTTTTAGCAGAAATGAGTGATAATACAAACTTCAACTTTTACCAGCCATATTATTCAAGATTTGAGCTTTTAAAATTGACTTCCTATCTTTGGACCAGTGTACCAATAAAATTCTAAATCTACATGATCAGATACCGTTTTCCTTAGCAGAAAAGATTAATAATATAAACTTCAAATTTAATAAACCATATCTTTGAAGACAATGAAGATATATCACTAAAGTCTTTAGAGTTTTTATAATTGAGTTCTTAATACATTTCTTGACTAATGCAATAAATAAAAACCTCGAATTACATCATGAGGAATAGTTTTCATTAGATTCAACATTGATAATACAAATTTCGTATTAAACAATCCATATCTTTGAAGATAATAAAGATAATATAATATAATTAATTATAATATTTATCATACATTTTTAGACAAGAATAACACACATAAATCTTAAAATTGCATCATGATGAATAGGTATTTTTGCAGGAATGAGTGATAAAACAAATTTCAAATTTCACAAACCATATCTTTGAAGATAATGAAGATATCTCATTGCAGTCTTTATAATTATGTTTTTCATACATATTCAAACAAGAATAACATAAAAAACTCTTTATGATGAATAGATATTTTTGCAGGAATGTGTGATGATACAAATTTCAATTTTTACAAGCTATATCTTTGAAGACAATGAACATATCTCATTGAAGTCTTTCTAATTGAGTTATTAATACATTTTTCGACTAGAATAACATACAAAATCTTAAAATTGCATCATGATGAATAGATATTTTTGCAGGAATGTATGATCATACAAATTTCAACTTTTACAAGCCATATCTTTGAAGATAATAAAGATAACTCATTGGAGTCTTTATAATTTAGTTTTCCAAACATTTTTAGATAAGAATTAGATTCAAAATCTTAAAATTGCATCATGATGAATAGATATTTTTGCAGGTATGTGTGATAATACAAATTTCAAATTTATTGGCTTTGAAGATAATGAAGATATCTCATTGGAGTCTTTATAATGGAGTTTTCCATACATTTTTCGACAAGAATAACATACAAAATCTTGCAATTGCATCAGAATGAATAGATATTTTTACAGGAATGTGTGAAATTTCAACTTTTACAAGCCATATTTTTGAAGATAGTGAAGATAACTCATTGGAGTGTCTATAGTTGATTTTTTCATACATTTTTAGATGAAAATAACACCAAGAAATGTCAAAATTGCATTATGATGAATAGATATTTTTACAGGAATGTGTGATATTACAAATTTTAACTTTTACAGCCCATATCTTTGATGATAATGAAGATAACTCATTGGAGTCTTTACAATTGACTTTCTCATACATTTTTATATGAGAATAACACCAAAAAATCTTAAAATTGCATCATGATGAATAGATATTTTGGCAAGAATGTGTGATATTACAAATTTCATCTTTTACAACCATATCTTTGAAGATAATGAAGATGACTCATTGGAGTGTTTATTATTGAGTTTTTCATTCAATTTTCGACAAGAATATCACAAAAAAATCTTAAAATTGCATCAAGATGAATAGATATTTTTGTAGGAATGTGTGATCATACAAATTTCAACTTTTACAAGCCATATCTTTGAAGATATTAAAGATAACTCATTGGAGTCTTTATAATTGAGTTTTCCAAACATTTTTAGACAAAAATTAGATTCAAAATCTTAAAATTGCATCATGATGAATAGATATTTTTGCAGGTATGTGTGATTATACAAATTTCAACTTTTACTGACCATATCTTTGAAGATAATGAAGATATCTCATTGGAGTCTTTATAATGGAGTTTTCCATACATTTTTCGACAAGAATAACATACAAAATCTTGCAATTGCATCAGAATGAATAGATATTTTTACAGGAATGTGTGAAATTACAACTTTTACTAGCCATATTTTTGAATATAGTGTAAATAACTCATTGGAGTGTCTATAGTTGATTTTTTCATACATTTTTAGATGAAAATAACACCAAGAAATGTCAAAATTGCATTATGATGAATAGATATTTTTACAGGAATGTGTGATATTACAAATTTTAACTTTTACAGCCCATATCTTTGATGATAATGAAGATAACTCATTGGAGTCTTTACAATTGACTTTCTCATACATTTTTATATGAGAATAACACCAAAAAATCTAGAAAATAGATATGCAAGAATGTGTGATATTACAAATTTCATCTTTTACAAGCCATATCTTTGGAGATAATGAAGATGACTCATTGGAGTGTTTATTATTGAGTTTTTCATTCAATTTTCGACAAGAATATCACAAAAAAATCTAAAAATTGCATCATGATGAATAGATATTTTTGCAGGAATGTGTGATCATACAAATTTCAACTTTTACAGCCATATCTTTGAAGATAATGAAGATATCTCAATGAAGTCTTTATAAATGAGTTTTTCCTACATTTTTAGTCAAATCTAACATTCAAAATCTTAAAATTGCATCACAATGAATACAAATTCAACTTTTACAAGCCATATCTTTGAAGATAATGAAGATATATCATTGAAGTCTTTATAATGGAGTTTTCCATACATTTTTCGTCAAGAATAACATTCAAAATATTGAAATTGCATCATAATGAATAGATATTTTTACAGGAATGTGTGATATTACAAATTTCAACTTTTACAAGCCATATTTTTGAAGATAGAGAAGATTGGAATCTTTATAATTGATTTTTTCATACATTTTTAGATGAGAATAATACCAAAAAATGTTAAAATTGCATCATGATGAATAGGTATTTTTGCAGAAATGTGTGATAATACAAATTTCAAGTTTTAC
This sequence comes from Lordithon lunulatus, assembly GCA_963942505.1. Lineage (NCBI taxonomy): Eukaryota > Metazoa > Arthropoda > Insecta > Coleoptera > Staphylinidae > Lordithon > Lordithon lunulatus. The sequence continues at coordinate 56,035,025 of OZ012670.1, forward strand.
AAGCCATATCTTTGAAGATAATGAAGATAACTCATTGAAGTTTTTATAATTGAGTTTTTCATACATTTTTCGATAAGAATAACATACAAAATCTTAAAATTGTATCATGATGAATAGATATTTTTGCAGGTATGTGTGATAATACAAATTTCAACTTTTACAAACCTTATCTTTGAAGATAATGAAGATAACTCATTGGAGTCTTTATAATTGAGTTTTTCATACATTTTTAGATCTGAATAACACAAAAATTCTCAAAATTGCATCATGATGAATAGGTACTTTTGCAGGAATATCTGATAATACAAATATCAACTTTTACAAGCCATATCTTTGAAGATAATGAAGATAACTCATTGTAGTCTTTATAATTGAGTCTGTCATACATTTTTGTATGAGAATAACACAAAAAATCTTAAAATTGCATCATGATCAATAGGTACTTCTACAAGAATGTGTGATAAAACAAATTTAAACTTTCACAAGCCATATGTTTGAAGATAATTAAGATATCTCATTGCGGTCTTTATAATTGAGTTTTTCAAACAAATTTAAACAAGACTAACATAAAATATCTTAAAATTACTTTATGATAAATAGGTATTTTTCCAGGAATGTGTGATAATACAAATTTCAACTTTTACAAGCCATATCTTTCAAGATAATGAAGATATCTCATTGGACTTCAAATTTTATGTTAGAACTCCTTCGATAGCTCATGCCTCGTGCTGAATTATTATCTTTGCCTTGTCAGCACTTCGCTGGCCATATATAGTTCTCAGAACCCTTCTCACTATTCGTGAGAGCAGCTTTAGTTCTTCGTTTTGTGTTATTACTAGTCTTACTAACGCTTTCTAAAGTTTATTTTTGCCTGTAGCGATTGCTGCACTTGTATAGTTATTTAATGATAGCAGGCATTAAATCACTATACACCTGCAGCAGATTCTGTTGCCTTGATCAATTTTGTTTCGTATGTCCGCCGTTATATCATTGATCTGATTGCTGCTGGACCCTAAGTATTTGTAAGTGTATACTTCTTTTATAGTTCCTCTTCATGGTCATGGTCTGTTCCTTTATTTTTCTAACCAATAGTAATACATGTTTTTTGGTCTATTTACATTTAGCCCCATTTTGTCTGCTTTCTCTTCGAATAACCTGAACACGTTTTGTACCGTTGGCATGTTTTTTTTAGAATTTGGTTTATTAATATATATATATATATATATATATATATATATAAAGAAATTTAAAAAAATTTCGAATCATATTTTACAGATTTTTCCCTATGATTGTTTCGTTTTTCGTCCAATTTGGCAGTTTTTGAGGCTGCTGTTATTTTCTCCCAGTATATATTTTGAAATTTTATAATGTCATTGTTCATTCAAAAATGCTCGAAAGAAATTGGTTTTATTAAAAATTGGCAATTTAAAATTAAATGTGGAAGTGTCCGAGCAATTTTTCCAATAATCATAAATAAATATTTTATCGAATTTATGTCATACTTTTGGGATATATATATATATATATATATATATATATATATATATATATATATATATATAATGACTGCCTCAATTTTATTTTTTAAATGCATACCTTTTTTTCCGAACGCGAGTGTGATCCCTTAACATCTCTTGTATTTGTGTGTCTAAATCCAATATATGGTTACTACTTTAGGTTGTTTTTAGTAGCCTGAATACATATTTACCTTTATTGCATCCAGCAGTCTAGTCTGAAGGTGATATAAAAAACAACAACTTTAAAAAAATATTTATTGTATAAATATATAAGAAGCATCGACAATACAACAATAAATTATAACACATTTAGGCCAGTTCTCACCATGTCAAGTTAAATTTTAATCGACGCTTAAATATTAACTGCTGGTTAAAACGCATTGGTATGGGAGGTCCCAAAAATATTTGATCTATCACCCCCTTTTTAGATACAAAAAAATTACTCAGCTCCACCCTGAAAATATATAATTCACAAGACTTGTCACAGTCACAGTTATAAACGAAAACAGCTTATGTATATAAAAGTTGACCACATAGTTATCCACATTATTTGCATACAGCATCATTTCCTCTGATTTTCGGATTAAGTTGCCTTTTATTTCTACACCACTCATTCTTATTACATATTCGAGAGCCAGGTCGCAATTCTGCTTTTATGTGGATTTGTTGTGACATGCAGAGGCGTACCTAGGGTAAATGGCGCTTATACCAAACACCAATCCCTCTCCGACCGTTCGACGATAGGTTGCTTACTTTTTATTTTCTAAAAAAAGACTTTTTCGCGCCTCCCTTTGGTGGCGCCCATAGCATGTGTCCTGCACAGGTAAGGATAGAATGATACATGTCACCAGAGGCGTAACTAAGGTATTACGCCTCTGGTGATATGAATCATTCTATTCTTACCTCTCGGACTACTATATAACAATTTTGTGCGACGCCTATTATAGAGTATACCAGCCATTAGCACTTTAACCGCCGATTAACATTTAATATAGGACACTGTGAGAACGGGCTATAATCACTTAGTCAATTAACAATATTCGCAGCTCAAAGTCGGAAGACTGCGATATTTTGTGGGCGCTTTGGGATGAAAAGAAATGAATAACAGCGTGTCTAGAGAGTAATACGAACGAGAACAATTTGCGGGTGTCTTAATAATAAAAGAGGTGGCCGATTGAAACGGAAAATGGCACGAAAATGCAAAGTCAAGGAAATATGAAGTTACTACTTTTATTACAAACAAAATACTATGAATATTATTTGTGTAAATGCACTCACACGCCTTACCACTAGACCAATGAGCTGGGTTCAATCTTACGGGTATTTTTGATGTATTTCATTATGAACGCCAGAAAGATGATTTACATGACAAAGTTGTAAGTCTTTTGCAGCACAAAAAATGACGCATCGTATGTTTTCCATTAAATATTACCATTTTCTCATAAAATACAAAAGTACAAGTATTGAATATTACCATTTTCTCATAAAATACTAGACTTTTGTATTTTATGAGAAAATGGTAATATTCAATGAAAAACTTACAATGGGTCATATTTTATGCTGCAAAAGACATGCAACTTTGTCATGTAAATCATCTTTCTGGCGTTCATAATGAAATATAGCCAAAATAACGTAAGATTGACTTAAAATGATATAAAATCAAGAGAAAACGGTAATAGCTGCTAGAAAAATTGTAATTTACCATTTTATCATAAAATACAAAAGGCTAGTATTATATGAGTATTGAATATTACCATTTTCTCATAAAATACTAGACTTTTATATTTTATAAGAAAAATGTTCAATAAAAAACTTACGTTGGGTCATTTTTTGAGCTGTAAAAGACTTACAACTTTGCCATCTTTCTTGCATTCATAATCAAATATAGCAAAAACACCATAAGATTGACTCAAAATGATATAAAATCAAGAGAAAATGGTAATAGCTGCTAGAAAATTTATAATTTGCGGTTTATCGAGTCGTGGGCGATTTTGTGGGGCGCCCCTAATGATGTTCTTTACAGTTAAACTCTTAAACCATAGTCTCCCACCCCTAAAGAAATAGACTGGAAACGCCCTAAGTCGAGCTTCTAATACATTTTTTATTTTTGAATCTTCTTTCTACCGTTGTGGTTGTGGCCGAAATACCGTATATTTATTTACCAAATACGCAATTTCACTGCTGTATTTAGCATATGAAGAGTACAAGGCAGAAAGGGGAATGTTAGTGTAGCTCTAGAAAATCAAATTTCAGATTTAGAGCACATTTATATACACAAACCCCCATATATATGTGGGTTTGTGTATCTAATATATATATATATATATATATATATATATATATGTATATGTATATGTATATGTATATGTATATGTATATGTATATGTATATGTATATGTATATGTATATGTATATGTATATGTATATGTATATGTATATGTATATGTATATGTATATGTATATGTATATGTATATGTATATGTATATGTATATGTATATGTATATGTATATGTATATGCATATGCATATGCATATGCATATGCATATGCATATGCATATGTATATGTATATGTATATGTATATGTATATGTATATGTATATGTATATGTATATGTATATGTATATGTATATGTATATGTATATGTATATGTATATGTATATATATATATATATATATATATATATATATACACAAACCCACATATATATGGGGGTTTGTGTATAAATATGTGCTCTAAACATGAAATTTGATTTTCTAGAGTTACACTGACATTCCCTCTTTCTGCCTTGTACTCTTCATATGTTATAAGTAATGTACTTTCTCTAGAATATGCATAACTTAAAGACTGATTTTCCGTTTCAGTACCTATAAAAATCGCTGTACTTTTGTTTGTGTAACAAATTATTTATAACAAATTTCAATTAAATCGTATAAGGTTTTTTTTTTCGACATCCGAGGACGAAATGTTACACGGAACTTTCGTAAATAACTATTTGCACCAGTGGTGGTTTGTTTTTCTGCGAGCTTTCAGTGATGTCCCGAATGACTGCTTCCATCGCCTCTTCCCAATCATCGTGCCCTCCTTTTTTAAGTTTCTCGGTTTTGGCCCGCTGCGGACCATTCAGTTTACGTGGCATTGTAACCTGTAATTAAAGTACATTTCTAATCAACGAGATATTTCACAAAACACACATTAAAATGTTGTCTGTGACTGTGTAAATTAATAAATGAATTACCAAGAAAAAAAAAAACAGAATATCTGGTGTACTATCCCTAAATAGAGCCATTGCAATTCAAATTGTCAGGAATATACCAAATTTTTTCACAAATGCTCAAACTGTGTGATAAATTGTGGTATATTACTTGTTTTAAAAAGATAATTTCATATAGAAAATATTGTTTCACTTATTACCTGTGAATAGTCGGTAGACAAAAGCAACAAATTCGCGGCGGCTAGCGACCCCGCGGGGACTTGATTTAGGTATAGGAATAAGTTTAAGTAGTTAGGGATAAGCACGGAGGTTAATTGCGAGTACTTAAGTTTTAAACTTAAACTCTTTTAAATTTCTACCTTACAACATCTATAATAAAAGTAACAATAATCGCTATAATAATGATAAACCCAATCTCCAAATTTGGCCCTAATTCATGCAGCTGTTTACCCGCAATTCTGTTCACAGACATACATGCACACATTTTCCAAAAATAATTTATTTCGACTATATTAGTTTGAAACGTAAAGAGAAGTCAAAATTATTTTTTTCGTGATAATATTTTCATGATCATTTGGTGATCATTTCGTGATAATTTCGTGATCATTTCGTGATAATTTCGTGATCATTTCGTGATAATTTCGTGAATCATTTCGTGATCATTTCGTGAATCATTTCGTGATCATTACGTGATCATTTCGTGAATCATTTCGTGATTATTTCGTGATAATTTCGTGATAATTTCGTGATAATTTCGTGAATCATTTCGTGATCTTTTCGTGATCATTTCGTGAATCATTTCGTGAATCATTTCGTGATCATTACGTGATCATTTCGTGAATCATTTCGTGATCATTTCGTGATCATTTCGTGAATCATTTCGTGATCTTTTCGTGATCATTTCGTGAATCATTTCGTGATCATTTCGTGATAATTTCGTCATAATTTCGTGATCATATCGTGATAATTTCGTGATATTCCTTATACAGATTTAAAGACTATACATTTTCCTACTTTTACTTTCCGAATACAGCAAATTCGGAAAGTAAAAGTAGGGCAATATATTATAGTCTTTAAATCTGTATAAGGAATATCACGAAATTATCACGAAATTATCACTAAATTATCACGAAATTATCACGATATTATCACGAAATTATCACGAAATTATCACGAAATTATCACGTAATGACCACGAAATGATCACGAAATTATGACGAAATTATGACGAAATTATGACGAAATTATCACGAAATGATTATAGATATTTATAATCTTTAAATGCATATACTAAACTAGTTGTATACTTTGGGTGAGTGATACGTCCTTCTAAAAAGCAATATAGGGTTTAATACTCGATATAAAAACGTAACCTTCATTTTAATGTGACAATGCACATGATTCTAATTATAGGATACAACATAGAACTGACTATTATTATTACGGTTAATGCGAACTTAACATGCTGTGTGTCTCTGTTTAACATCAAACAAATAACTTTAAAAGAAACGTTATCTGACTAACAGAATTATTTAGGATTTTACCACTGTTAGCACTTTACGAAGGTCCTGCTGGAAAGCGCTCACGTCTAATCCCGGCGCATTCTCCGCAAGTTTCCTGAGGTTATCGGCCAGAGGACCCGATAGGGCTTGCAATTGTCGCCAGGATTGAGCATACTGGCGACGCACGAGCTCGATTATCGTTGTCGTCAATGCTAGTCCTATCAAGATGTATAGCGTTGCTAGTAGCATATACGTGGGCTTTTCTGAAAAAAAATAATAGAAAATATAACATACATATAATATTAAAAACTAGGTGAAATTCGCGTCGTTTGACGAAGGATAATTTTTAATTGAAGAAGAGTGTTATCCTATGGATACACTATGCGAGCGAAGGTGGGGTGGGCGGGTGGTCCCTACCAGCCAAACTATGCCCGTCCACTATTTCAAACGACTTGAACTATGCATTAAATTATTTTTCACATATATTTTTAAAAATTAGTCTTAAATTAATAAATGACATTAATTTAATCAAAGAAAATAACGGATAATAGTGTAGTGCATAGTTCAAGTCGTTTGAAATAGTGGACGGGCATAGTTTGGTTGGTAAAAAAAACTATGCCCGTCCAGTATTTCAAACGACTTGAACTTGCCCGTCTACTATTTCAATCGACTTGAACTATGCACTACACTATTATCCGTTATTTTCTATGATTAAATTAATGTTATTTATTCATTTAAAACTAATTAAAAAAATATATGTGAAAAATAATGTAATGCATAGTTCAAGTCGTTTGAAAAAGTGGACGGGCATAGTTTGGTTGGTGGGGGTCGCCCGCCCACCCCACCTTTAATCGTATAGTTTTTCCCTGGAATAACACTCTTCTTGGAATAGTTTAAACAGTGTAAAATATGTATATCCAATGGAAAAACTATGCGAGCGCGAAGGTGGGGTGGATGGGCGGTCCCTACCAACCAAACTATGCCCGTCCACTCTTTCAAACGACTTGAACTATGCATTACATTATTTTTCACATATTTTTTTAATTAATTTTAAATGAATAAATGACTTTAATTTAATCATAGAAAATAACGGATAATAGTGTAGTGCATAGTTCAAATCGTTTGAAATAGTGGACGGGCATAGTTTGGTTGGTGGGGGACGCCCGCCCACCCCACCTTTATTCGCATAGTTTTTCCATGGGATAACACTCTTCTTAGAATAGTTTAAACAATATAAAACATCTATATCCAATGAAAAAACTATGCGAGCAAAGGTGGGGTGGGCGGGCGGCCCCTACCAACCAAACTATGCCCGTCCACTATTTCAAACGACTTGAACTATGCATTACATTATTTTTCACATATATTTTTTTAATTAGTTTTAAATGAATAAATGGCATTAATTTTATCATAGAAATTAACGGATAATAGTGTAGTGCATAGTTCAAGTCGTTTGAAATAGTGGACGGGCATAGTTTGGTTGGTGGGGAACGCCCGCCCACCCCACCTTTATTCGCATAGTTTTTCCATGGGATAACACTCTTATAATGAATTTGAAATATGTTTTTTATATTTCATCTAATTATCTTATTTGCGCCACTATATTAAATGTAATAAAACAAAACATTACTATTACTTCAAGACACTTTTCAATTCATTAGTATAATCACTATAATATAAAAACGAAGACAACGTTTTGAAGTTGACCGACTTGTTATTTATTGTATTTTATGCTGTGGAAGTTGAGGGTTAGAATTCCCATCGAACAAATACAAAAACTAGTATTTGTAACAAATACAAAAACTACTACTTATAATAATGTTAGTTTATCTTAGCTACATGATTTTCGGTATTTCTTTCTCATATGTGGTGACATTCCGTACCCGTCAGCGTCGCGACGATAAGCGTAAATTTACCGTCGTCGCCGACAATGGCTGCGCGTAAAAATGAAAGTGAACCCGGGATAAATAAATTGGAGGGCCCCAAAAATTCGATGGCGGAAAATAGACAGCGTCGCAACCCCCAACCCCCAACGGGGCGCACGAACGACCGATGAATTTATACCGCGAGCCGATCGTAAATAGATTATATGGGAATGTCTAGTGCTCTGAAAGAGTATCGAAAGATATTACGAGTACTTATATGAAAATATAATGTTTTCAAATATTATATTTCTTAAGGTCCATACATATTTAATTTCTATCCAACTTATGATGCTCATATATATATTATATATTATATATTTGCCTTTTACCTTTCGGTGTAGGGAATGATGCTCATACCAGATAATTTTACCGAAATATTCGCCGCAAAGATTTTTATAATAATATTGGTGTGTATCTATATATTTTTTCCTTACCAACCAAACTCTATGTCCGTCCGTCAACGACTTGAACTATGCACTACATTGTTTTTCACATTCTTTTACGAATCAGGCATAAATTAATAAATGAAACTAATTGAATCATAGAAAGTAACTGATAACAATGTAGTATATAGTTCAAGTCATTTGAAATAGTGGACGGGCATAGTTTTGTTGGTAGGGACCGCCCGCCCACCCCACCTTTGCTTCCATAGTTTTTTTCAATGGATACAGACGTTTTATATTGTTTAAACTATTCCTAGAAGAGTGTTATCCCATGGAATAACTATGCGAGCAAAGGTCGGGTGGGTGGGTGGTCCCTACCAACCAAACTATGCCGGTCCACTATTTCAAATGACTGGAACTATGCACTACACTATTATCCGTTATTTTCTATGATTAAATGAATGTTATTTATTAATTTAAGACTAATTAAAAAAACATATGTGAAAAATAATGTAATGCATAGTTCAAGTCATTTGAAATAGTGGACGGGTATAGTCAGGTTGGTATATAAAACGTCTGTATCCATTGAAAAAACTATGCGAGCAAGGGTGGGGTGGGTGGGCGCCCCCTACTAACTAAACTATACTCTTCCACTATTTCAAACGACTTGAACTATGCACTACACTATTATCCGTTATTTTCTATGATTAAATTTATGTCATTTATTAATTTAAGACTAATTATAAAAATATATGTGAAAAATAATGTAATGCATAGTTCAAGTCGTTTGAAATAGTGGACGGGTATAGTCAGGTTGGTAGGGGACGCCCACCCACCCCACCTTTGTTCGCATAGTTTTTCCATAAGATAACACTCTTCTTGGCATAGTTTAAACAATATAAAACGTCTGTATCCATTGAAAAAACTATGCGAGCAAAGGTAGGGTGGGCTATACTTCGCTATGATTGCTTTTAATCACTAATTTCATTTTAATACCTTATTGCAATGAAATTAGTGATTAATACCAATCATAGCGAAGTAGAGGCCTGTAAATGTTATGCTGGTAAATACCACCGGAATGTCCTTTAACGCTTTCGGCCCTGAAAAATTTCCTTAAGGGAAATTCTGGGTTTCAAAATTTGCATTGAATTTCTCAACTTTATGTTGATTTAATATGTCCAACTCAATATAAGGGGCGTGAGATTAGAATCACTCGGTATATATTTTAGATTTAAGCTTCTAATTCTCCGCAGTCATAAAATATAATAATAATAGTAATTATAATTTACATGCAATATAATAATAATAGTAATTATAATTTATATGCGTTTGAATTATTATGCTAACGATTTGCACTACTTTCTATTGAGTAGCGAAATAAGAAAGATTTTTTTTATGAAGGCTGCGATGCTTATCGAATTAGAGCAATTTCAGTAAAGCAAGTTTAGCACAGCATTTCGATTTGTTCGCTATGATAACCAAACATATATGCACATTTGTATGATAAATTACACCTTGCCTTTGCACAGAATGTAGGATTGAATTTTAAATATATTCATGAGGGAAGGAATTTTGAACGCGAAATTGATATAAATTACAAAATAAAATTGTAAATTATATATAAAAGCTCCAAATGCACAATGCTGTAACTTTCAATTTAATGTTTTATTATTTGTCAAATCTAACAACATATAATTTATTCAGTACTATTACAGTATATATTAAAACCAAGCCAATATTGTAAACACAAACGACCATTCATTTATGTTTTTTTTATGTTGTCATTACAAAAATCATGGGTTGGAATTGGAATAATTACAATATTTTGTATTGCGAATAGTGATTTTATATAAACTTTTATTCACTACGACGTTAATAACTGAGACAAATAAATAAATCAAACTTTCTTCTAAAGCTAAGTAAATGAGCAACTTGACTAAGTTTGCATAATATTCAAAATTCAAATTTGTTTTAATTAAAATTAAATTTTTTATAATCTTTTATATTACGAATAGTGACTTTATATAAACTTTTATTCACTACGACGTTAATAATTAAGACAAATTAATAAATCAAGCTTTTTTCTAAAGTTAAATAAATGGGCAGTATAATAAAAAAATTATATTTTTCAAAATAAAAAAAATTGATTTTTTATAATGTTTTGTATCGCGAATAGTGACTTTATATAAACTTTTATACACCACGACGTTAATAATAGAGGCAAATAAACGAATCTAACTTTTTTCTAAAGTTAAATAAACGAGAAATATGATGAAATTTGTATAATTTTCAAAATTCAAATATTTTATATTGTGCAATGTTTTGTATCGCTAATAGTGACTTTATGTAAACTTTTATACACTACAACGTTAATAATTAAGAAAAATAAACTTTTTTCTAAAGCTAAATAAACGGGCAATACGATGATATTTGTATAATTTTGAAAATTCAAAAGTTTGATTTTTTTTACAATTATTTGTATTACGAATAGTGACTTTATATAAACTTTCATGTACTACAGCGTTAATAATTCAGGCAAATAAATAAATAAAACTGTTTTTGAAAGCTAAATAAACGGGAAATATGATTAAATATGTATATTTTTCAAAAATCAAATCGTTGTTTTTTTACAATCGTTTGTATTACGAATAGTGACTGTATATACACTTTTATGCACTACGGCGTTAATAAGTGAGGAAAATAAATGAATCAAACTTTATTCTAAAGCTAAATAAACGAGCAACTCGATCAAATTTGCATAATTTCCAAAATTCAAAAATTTGATTTTTTGCAATTTTTTGTATTGTGAATAGTGCCTTTATATAAACTTCTATGCACTATGACGTTAATAATTGAGGCAAATAAAGGAATCAAACTTTTTATTAAAGCTAAGTAAATTAGCAATACGATGAAACTTGAATAATTTTCAAAATTGTAAAATTTGAGTTCTTTACAATTATTAGTATTACCAACAGTGACTTTATATAAACGTTCATGCACTACAGCGTTAATAATTCAAGCAAATAAATTAATCAAACTATTTTTTAAAGCTAAATAAATAAGAAATACAATTAAATGTATATTTTTCAAAATTCTGTATATAAACATCTATACACCACGACCTTAATAAGTGAGGCAAATAAATAAATCAAACTTTCTTCTAAAGCTAAATAAACTAGCAACTTGATAAAATTTGCATAATTTTCAAAATTGAATTTTTTTATTTTTTACAATCTTTTGCATTACGAATAGTGACTTAATATAAACTTTTATTCACTACAACGTTCATAATTAAGGCAAATACATGAATCAAACTTTTTATTAAAGCTAAGTTAATGAGAAATATGATGAAATTTGTATAATTTTCAAAATTCAAAAGTTTGATATTTTTACAATTGTTTGTTTTACGAATATATAAATTTACATGCACTACAGCGTTAATAATTCAGGCAAATAAATGAATCAAACTGTTTTTTAAAGCTAAATAAATGTTAAATATGATTAAATATGTACATTTTTCAAAAACCAAAAATTTGATTTTTTACAATAGTTTGTTTGCGAATAGTGACTGTTTATAAAATTGTATGCACTCCGGCGTTAATAAGTGAGGCAAATAAATAAAATATACTTTCTTCTAAAGCTAAGTAAACGAGAAACCCGATCATATTTTCATAATTTTCAAAATTCAAAAATTTGAATTTTTGCAATATTTTGTATTACGAATAGTGACTATATATAAACTTTCATGAACTACAGCGTTAATAATTCAGGCAAATAAATGAATCAAACTGTTTTTTAAAGCTAAATAAATGGGAAATATGATTAAATATGTATATTTTTCAAAAACCAAAAATTTGATGATAGATGAATAGTTTGTTTTACGAATAGTGACTGTATATAAACTTTTATGCACTACGGCGTTAATAAGTGAGGCAAATAAATGAATCAAACTTTCTTCTAAAGCTAAATAAACGAACAACTCGATAAAATTTTCATAATTTTCAAAATTCAAAAAATATTTTTTTTACAATATTTTGTATTATGAATAGTGACTTTATATAAACTTTTATTCGCTACGACGTTAATATTTAAGACAATTTAATAAATCTAGCGTTTTTCTAAAGCTAAATAAATGATCAATACGATGAAATTTGTATAATTGTCAAAATTCAAAAAATTAAATTTTTGCAATATTTTGTATTGTGAATGGTGACTTTATATAAACTTTCTTGCACTACGACGTTAATAAGTGAGGAAAATAAATGAATCAAACTTTTTTCTAAAGCTAAATAAACGAGCAACTCGATTAGATTTGCATAATTTTCAAAATTCAAAAATTTGATTTTTTGCAAACTTTTGTATCACGAATAGTGACTTTATATAAACTTTTATACTCTACCCCGTTAATAATTAATCAAATACACGAGTCAAACTTTTTTTTAAAGCTAAATATATATGTAACTCGAAAAAATGTGTATAATTTTCAAAATTCAAATTTTTGAATTTTTACAATGTTTTTGTATCGCGAGTAGTGACTTTATAAAAACTTTTTTACACCACGCCGTTAATAATTAAGGCAAATACACGAGTAAAACTTTTTTCAAAAGCTAAATAAATAGGTAACACGAAAAAATTTGTATAATTTTCAAAATTAATTAATTTGACTATTTACAATATCTTGTATTGCGAATAGTAATTTTATATAAACTTTTATTCACTACAACGTTAATAATAAAGACAAATTAATAAATCTAGCTTTCTTCTAAAGACAAATATGTAGGCAATAGGATGAAATTAGTATAATTTTCAAAATTCAAAAATTTGAATTTTTGCAATATTTTGTATTGCGAATAGTGACTTTATATAAACTTTTATGCACTACGGCGTTAATAATTCACGTAGTATGTGAATATTATTATAATTTTCTGAAAATATGTTCATAATTCATATAATGTATATATTTACATTTTATTTATTTAATTATATCCTGGACGGGACTAAACTTACATAAGTTGTTTATAGCCACACAAGATCGGATTAAATTTAACATGATTGTATCCAACCTTCAACAATAATTGAAGAAGGCACCTACAGAAGAAGAATTATATTCTTATTTTATTTACTTAATCGAATGCCTATCTACCGCATTTTGGTGTAAGGCAGTTATATATTTATATATATATATATATATATATATATATATATATATATATGTATATATATATATATATATATATATATATATATATATATGTATATATATATATATATATATATATATATATATATATATATATATATATATATATATATATATATATATTACATGTATATTCTTACCTGGCACTAAATCTCCAAAACCAATTGTAGTCATCGTAATAAAGCAGAAATAAAACCCATCAAAAAACGTCCAGTCGTCCTCCCAGATGACAAAAAGCCCGGCTCCTGCCGACAGGTAGACAAACAGGAATCCCACAGCGGATAGCGCGTAGGATGAAGTCCTGCCGGCAACATTATCATTTCTGAAACAAGCGTTGAAATTTTAACATGTAGAAAATTACAAGGCCTTACAAGGCGGGTATAATGATGCTGTAGGTTTAATGGACGAGAGGGCCTTTGCAATTTAATTGCTTAATTCATGCAGAACAGGGCTTGAGATATAATGGACCTTTTTTGGCGCATCATGCATAATGAAATTTTATATGGGAAATATGAAACTAATACTACAAATATATGGGGTAAAGCCACGACTATATTACTCATGAAACGTAAAGAAAAAATTAGCAATTAATACAATACACACACATATATATATATATATATATATATATATATATATATATAAAATCCTCGTATAGCAATTAAAATTTACTTTAAATCAGCGTGAATGAATTAAAATGTGGGATGATTTTGATTAAATAGATCTAGATATAGAATAGAATCTAATTTCAATGAAGTTAAGGTAATAATCGGGGAATTAAATTCCTCTGTCCTTCTGTCCTTAGTGGTAGTTAACCAGCTTGGAAAAATAGGTATAAATTTAACAAAATAAATTGATGCAGCAATTGATTTTGAAGTTTTGTTCAGGCATATAAATAAACTAGCTGAAAAATGTGACTTAATTCAAATTACAAATTGAATGTAATTTGAAAGTTTCAGCGAATTGTTCAGCTAGTTTATTTGTAATGCTTGAAAAACTTCAAAAATAATCTCTTCGTGTTCAGTCGATATTTCAAAAAAATATACATTAACATAATTATTTTTTATTATTATCTCAAAGAAGATTAATAAAGATATCCATGCGCAGTTTTAAAAACTTTTGAATTTTGTTGAGTGTGAATAAGCGTAATAATAATTAAACAAAGAAAATGTATTTTTAAATTTAAAAATCACGGGCTAAAAAGGTTAACTCATTGATATTTTAAATATAGTTGTATTTCACCTTAAGGTCTGTAGTGTATAGTAATTGAATATCTTTCTGGCATTCTCTCGAAATAAAATATTCTCCAATTAAATACCGTTTATGTCCAATGCGGCTCTTTTCATTTATCAATAATCGTAAAATCTGACAATCTAATAACGTATTCTTGAGTCGTGCGCGTTTTCGATAATGGAAAATCCTTAATATTGCCGCAGGATATTGCACGTTATCGTCGACGGGCCGCGCCGCCACCGGAACTGTTGGTTTCAAACGAAACAACAATAAAAACTTTTGGGTTGTCCTACAGTTTACTGTGGTCTTTTAGCAACAACGTCTTCTATCTATTATTACCTTTTTGTTCCAGAAAGTGATGGAAAAGTACTGTGATGGAGTAAAAAACTCGATACAGAAATTCATAAATGTTGGATTGTTAAGGCGTCTACTTTGTGATAATTCATTTTAAAGGATAAATAAAACGATTTTTTACTTTGTTTTTTATCACACTTCAGTTACACTTTGCAACTAGTTTCGGCTAAGCTCTAGCCATTTTCGAGCTCCTCCGATGACACCTTACTTACACATAAGGCAAATGTTACTCAAACCTTGAATATCTATATCAAATTTTTGACGCCATCACAGTACTTTTTCAACACTTTCTGGAACGAAAAGGTAATAAGAGAACGAAGACGATGTCGCTAAAAGACCGCAGTAAACTGTAGGACAACCCAAAAGTTTTTATTGTTGTTTCGTTTGAAACCAGCAGTTCAGTTGTCAACTGTAAGATGTTGGTGTGGAACAAAAAGGAAATAAGAGAAAGAAGATGTATATTATTTTAAATTTGTAGTTGTATATTACATTTTGTAAACATTTTTCACATATCCGGCATTAATTTGGTGGTTTTAGCTTCGTAGTGCTAAAACCACCAAATTAATGCCGGATATGTGAAAAATGTATACAAAATGTAATATAAAACTACAAATTTAAAATAATATACATCTTCTTTCTCTTATTTCCTCGAGTTATTTAATTTTAATTGTTTCGTTTATCACTATTTGCTGTTTCGGGCAGTCTTGTCTGCATGTTTTATATAAAACATGCAGACAAGACTGCCCGGAGCAGTAAATATGTGTATATACACCGAATTTATTAATTAATATTAACTGTCTACTAATTTTTATACACTACATCTCTACCCACCCACTTGCTGTTGATGTATTATAAATTACAAAATTTCTTGCCGTTGCCCATTATAACACCCGCTATTGTCTTCAACCATGTTTTAGCGTATTGCAATTAAGACAGCGCCAAGACATTTTAATCTAGCTCTACCGGGCTTATCGTCGTCCGAAAAATGCAAATTGCCATCACTATCGCATCGGAAACTCTTCCGGGGTTAAATTAAACGCGGAGTAGGGGGGCGATAAGAATAAATAGATCTTATCACGTGAGGTGAGATGGCGAAAAAAGGCCACGGAATATTCATTTATAGTCATGCCGATTAAATGTTTGTTGCCTGTCATTGTAGGTAATTATAGTTAGTAGGAACGAAAATGATAAATGTAGGGGCATGAACATTTAAATATTTCCCAACCCTAAATTACACGCTGCATGATTTTGAGCTTCCGTGAAAGCATGTACTGGATATTTTAATGGTTTATAACCGCGTCGGCCTAATTTACGCGTGTTCTGTGACATTGATTAATGCATTAATGGTGTATTATTTGTGGTTGCAAATTTTAAACTCAGCGTGCAGTTAATTGTTTACTTCGAAAATCGTGTTTTGAGGCAAACTAGGTAATTGTTGTGACTTCCACAATTGTAGTAGTAGGAAATTTACTACAGACACCGAATGAAATATATCAGAAATGAAATTAATAATGTTTAAAATAAAAGTGTAAATTGTACGACAGTTGAAGGGAAATATGGGAAATTATGTGAATATCCAAACTGGAGGGAGAGTGAAAGAATATTTATAAGAGAAATTAAGGGTTGCATGAAAGAGGTTTGGGTAGAAACTAAAAACTACTCTACCATTTTTTACGAATTATTTAACTGATAGGCATTTCGGAAATATAACGCGAGTAGAACTTTTTAGCATGGAGACTTTAGTTTGTGTAGAAAATAACAGCATAATATCTTATTTTAAAGCATAATTAATACCAAATATGCAAATACTCTCAAAAATATTAATATTCCCTACTACGATTTTTTACGAATTATTTAACTGTTTGGCATTTCAAAAATTTAATGCGACTAGAACTTTTTAGCATGAAGACTTTAGTTTTTGTAGAAAATAACAACATAATATCTTATTTTAAAGCATAATTAACACTAAATGTAATAATTCTCTCAAAAATATTAATATTCTTTACTACGATTTTTTGCAAATGATTGAATTTCAAAGCATATCAGAAGTCGGACGTGGCTTGAACTTTTTATCATGAGACTTTTGTTTTTTGGAGAAAATAATCACACAATATCTTGTTTTAAAGCATTATTAATGCCTAATGTAATAATGCTCTCAAAAATATTAATATTCTCTACTACGATTTTTTTACGAATTATTTTACTGGTAGGCTTTTCAGAAATGTAACGCGACTAGAACTTTTGAGCATAGAGATTTTATTTTTTGTAGAAAATAAGAACATAATATCAATTTTTAAAGCTTAATTAATACCAAATGTAATAATACTCTCAAAAATATTAATATTCTCTACTACGATTTTTTTTACGAATTATTTAACTGGTAGGACTTTAAAAAATGTAATGCGACTAGAACTTTTTAGCATGAAGACTTTAGTTTCTGTAGAAAATAATAATAAAATATCTTGTTTTAAAGCATAATTAACACTTAATGTAATAATTCTGTCAAAAATATTAATATTCTTTACTACGATGTTTTGCAAATGATTGATTTTCAAAGCATATCAGAAATCGGACGTGACTTGAACTTTTTATCATGAGACTTTTGTTTTTTGGAGAAAATAATCACACTATATCTTGTTTTAAAGCATTATTAATGCTTAATGTAATAATGCTCTCAAAAATATTAATATTGACTACTACGATTTTTTTTACAAATTATTTAACTGGTAGGCATGTCAGAAATGTAACGCGACTAGTACTTTTGAGCATAGAGACTTTATTTTTTGTAGAAAATAAGAACATAATATATTTTTTTAAAGCTTAATTAATACCAAATGTAATAATACTCTAAAAAATATTAATATTCTCTACTACGATTTTTTTTACGAATTATTTAACTGGTAGGACTTTCAAAAATGTAATGCGACTAGAACTTTTTAGCATGGAGACTTTAGTTTCTGTAGAAAATAATAATAAAATATCTTGTTTTAAAGCATAATTAACACTTAATGTAATAATTCTCTCAAAAATATTAATATTTTTTACTACGATTTTTTGCAAATGATTGAATTTGAAACCATATCAGAAATCTGACGTGGCTTGAACTTTTTATCATGAAACTTTTGTTTTTTGGAGAAAATAATCATACAATATCTTTTTTTAAAGCATTATTAATGCCTAATGTAATAATGCTCTCAAAAATATTAATATTCTCTACTACGATTTTTTTACGAATTATTTAACTGGTAGGTATTTCAGAAATGTAACACGACTAGAACTTTTTAGAATAGAGACTTTATTTTTTGTAGAAAATAAGAACATAAAACCTTTTATTAAAGCTTAATTAATACCAAATGTAATAATACTCTCAAAAATATTAATATTCTCTACTACGATTTTTTTCGAATTATTTAACTAATAGGCATTTCAGAAATGTAATGCGGCTAGAACTTTTTAGCATGGAGACTTTAGGTTTTGTAGAAAATAACAACATAATATCTTGTTTTAAAGCTTAATTAACACTAAATATAATAATTCTGTCAAAAATATTAATATTCTGTACTACGATATTTTGCAAATGATTGTATTTCAAAGCATATCAGAAATCGGACGTGGCTTGAACTTTTTATCATGAGACTTTTGTTTTTTGGAAAAAATAATCACACAATATCTTGTTTTAAAGCATTATTAATGCTTAATGTAATAATGCTCTCAAAAATATTAATATTCTCTACCACGATTTTTTTACGAATTATTTAACTGGTAGGCATTTCAGAGATGTAACACGACTAGAACTTTTGAGCATAGAGATTTTATTTTTTGTAGAAAATAAGAACATAATACCTTTTTTTAAAGCTTAATTAATACCAAATGTAATAATACTCTCAAAAATATTAATATTCGCTACTACGATTTTTTTTTACGAATTATTTAACTGGTAGGACTGTAAAAATGTAATGCGACTAGAACTTTTTAGAATAGAGACCTTAGTTTTTGTAAAAAATAACAGCATAACATCTTGTTTTAAAGCATAATTAACACCAAATGTAATAATTCCCTCAAAAATATTAATATTCTTTACTTCGATTTTTTTTGCAAATAATTGAATTTGAAAGCATATCAGAAATGTGACGTGGTTTGAACTATTTATCGTGAGGCTTTTGTTTTTTGGAGAAAATATTCATACAATATCTTGTTTTAAAGCATAATTAATGCCAAATGTAATAATACTCTCAAAAATATTAATATTCTCTACTACGATTTTTTTACGAATTATTTAATTGGTAGTCATTTCAGAAATATAACGCGATTAGAACTTTTTAGCATAGAGCCTTTAGTTTTTGTAGAAAATAACAATATAATATATTGTTTTAAAGTATAATTAGCACCAAATGTAGTAATTCCCTCAAAAATATTAATATTCTTTACTTCGATTTTTTTTTGCAAATAATTGAATTTGAAAGCTTATCAGAAATGTAACGCGACTTGAACTTTTTAGCATGAGACTTTTATTTTTTGGAGAAAATAATCCCACAATATATTGTTTTAAAGCATAATTAATACCAAATGTAATAATACTCTCAAAAATATTAATATTCTCTACTACGATTTTTTACGAATTATTTAACTAGTAGTCATTTCAGAAATGTAACACGACTAGAACTTTTTAGAGCATGGAGACTTTAGTTTTTGTAGAAAATAACAACATAATTTCTTGTTTTAAAACAGAAAATTATGGAGGCAGAGGAAAACTAGAAATATAATATAATTTAATTGGTCTATCTTCGCTTTCATTTTATTTTTGATGTCACGGTCTTCGTTACGACGCACACGGATATTCCCGATAGCATGTAAGCGATCGTAAAAGTAAAATGAAAGCGAAGATAGATAAGAGAAGGAGTCAATACTCCCAAAAATTACATTATATTACATATATAAGTGTGAACCCACCTCTTGGCAATCTACATATTTAGATTTGGTGCCGCCAGATGGCGTTTAACTTTCCTCCTAGTGGGTTAGTTGTATCATATTTACATTATATTATATTTCTAGCATGTAAGCGATCGTAAACGTAAAATGAAAGCTAAGAGGAGGAGTCAATACTCCCAAAAATAAAATTATCAATGGTATCTTGACGATGTAATATCCAAAAATAAAATTATCAATGGTATCTTGACGATGTAATATCATTTATGGATGATTCAGAAGAACCTCTCGCCCTCACTAGTCTGTTATGTTGAGGTTACACTGTAATAGCTGAATAATTTAGTATGTGTTGGGTTGGTTTGATTTATATATTATTTCCCTACCTGCATATTTTGGGAAGTGGCGGCAGATGGTTCATAACTGTCGAGACGGTCGACGCGAACAGCCGCCCCCAGTCTGCGATCACGGTCAGGGTCAACGGGATGCCGATCAGGGCAAACAATATACAGAAGACGCGACCCTCTGTCGTCATTGGCACGATGTCCCCATATCCTTAAAATTATGGTTATCATAAAAAAACCGAGACATTCATTTTTAGAGCACACAAATCACAATTTATATAGTTTATACATTATTTATATCTTTTTACGATCAGTCATATTCTCAAATGCAACATTGTAATCATAAATTTATTAAACATTTCGATTAAATTAAATAAAATCTATTTACTATAGAAATTTTTCGTTAAAAAAAAACGAATCAAGACTAATATTAACCTCAGGCAATAATCACTGTTTATATCTACAGTGATTATTGCCTGAGATTAATATTAGTCTTGATTCGTTTTTTTTTGACGAAAAATGTTTATAGTAAATAGATTTTAATAGACATCTTTCAGAAATATATTCCTATTTGATAAATTAAATTTGTAACACTACTGCTTGAATAGTACAACTAACATCCTAGGAGGAAAGTTAAACGCCATCTGGCAGCCCCACGTCAATTAGCAATGCACACCTATATGGTAATAACATGCTCATGCCATCAGGATCACCGGGTAGTGCCCTCTATGGAATAATATTACAACAGAGTGCTTGAGATATCACTACTGCTTGAATTTACTTTATGAACTTTTATTATATATTCCCTAATATCTCTATAATTCGAGTATAGTGCATGAATGTTAATAAAAATTAACATGCATAATAAAAACTAACTTTTAAACACAAATAAGGCACAATGTATAAGATTTGAGCTAGAATCTAATACATTGCGCCTTATTTGTGTTTTTAATTAAGTTGTATGTCAATTTTTATTAAAATTCATGCACTATATTCGAATTAATAATAAATAATAAACGTATTATTATTATTATTATTATTATAACAGCACGCGGCGCTACAGATCATCTTTACTTATCTATTTAAAATATTTATTCATCCAAATTAGTAAAGTAACAGGATTAAAAATTAGTTATTTTTTGCACAACGTTCACGACTTTAGTCAACTTTTCTTTCTATCTCTATTAATCGTGGCTGCTGATGTTTTAATCAACATCCCCGAAAGTTTTTGGAGGGTATAAGAAACACCGGTGATGGAAACTTTTGCCCGCCTTTGAATGCTCCACAGTTTTCCCCGTATCAAGCGTACCAAGACACTACAATTGACGAGGGGCTCGTTCCAACAGAGGCGATGTAAAGTGGAGATAGTGAAAGGTGTACCTGGCGTGCTTTTAATCTGCATGCATGCATGTGGATATATTCACGTAATTTATGAATTATTAGTGTTATTATTACACTCAAAACTACTATGATTTTTTTTGGAAACATTTATAAGTGTGAATCCACCTCTTAGACGGTTATTACCATTTAGGTGTGCAAAAAATTTAATAATAATAATAATAAACTTTATTTCTCATTAATTGTAGCGTGAATAAAAAAAACGCAAAAAACGTGAAAACGTGAATCGAACCGAGTCATACCGAAATATCATACATTCTCTTTCACATTTTTCTCTTTCACATTTTCTCAATTTTTCTTAAAATTATAAAATGTATATTAAGCCACATTTTCCCATTCTTCTGACATATTCTCACATTTTGCCACATTCTCCCATATTTTTCTACGTTTATTACCCTTTTTTTCATTTTTTCCTAAGTGATGCCACATTTGCCTACATTTTTCCACATCTTCTCACATTTTCCTATATTTTTTCCCTCTTTCTCACATTTTCCCACGAATTTCCATGTTTTTATATCGAGGGTAATTAATTCTGTGTCTTCGTCAAAGTTAGTCCATAGATTAATTTTATTTATAGTTTCCATTGCCAAATTTTGATACAATTTTATATCAACCACTATATGCGATTTTATATTGATATATAAAAAATTAAATTTTTGACGAATTTTCATAATGCCAATTTATATATATATATATATATATATATATATATATATATATATATATATATATAATTTCATAAAATTTATGAAATTCCTTCAAAATGGAGTTGTAGTTAGTGGTAGTTATTTGTAAATATTAATATCATATATAAATATTTACAAATAACTACCACTAACTACAACTCCATTTTGAAGGAATTTCATAAATTAGTTTTTTGAAATTAAAATAATATATTAAAAGTATGTGTACTGGTAGGACATATAAATGAACACAGACGACAAACTGTAATTTGTATTCCAACATCCCATAATAAATCTGAGCGGTTGTTTTCATTGTAATTTTAATTTATCGCGTCGGAAATCTATTAAAATCTGTAATATTAACTGACTCTCACACTCAAATACGCTTCTGAAAATAAACGGGCGGAAATAAATGCGCGACGTTTCGGATTAAATATTTATGCGAGCGCGTGGCGAAATATGGGTTTCGTCAGTGTTTACGCACGAGCTGAAGGTGTTTCTACAAATATTTGAGACGGTCGGGACTCAAAGGGCAGTAAAAGTTAGATGAGCCTATAAAAATCTTAACTGTTTGTCACATAATTTTCAGTAAATAAACAAAAGTCCTGTTTATAAAATATTAACCTTGAGAGAGCAAGAAAAATGTAGGTTGAAGGAAAAATATTGGTCTATATATAAACTGCATCCCTATAATTTATTATCTGTCGGCGCTCATAATAGCAGTATCAATCTGCTTAAGGGTGTGATTTACCACCACATTTATACATTATTATATCGCACTATGAGATGACAACTGTCGTAACTAAAAAAATCAGTTTTTGATAAATATTTTTCTTTTTCTTTTCTGTTCTCCATACATACACAACATAATCATAATTATATAGAAAATAAAATTAAAATATATTTTTTTAAACTTATTTGTATACCTTTTTATATTTTTTATATCTTTTACTGCAAACAATGTACACATATAAACATATAATAGGCAGAAATACCCCCAAGGAGTATATATATATATATATATATATATATATATATATATATATATATATATATATATATATATAAATTGGGGGTATTTCTGCCTATTTTGTGTTTATATGTGTACATTGCTTAGTAGTAAAAGATATAAAAAATATTTATTTATTTATTTATTATTAATATAAAAAGCTATAAAAATAAGTGGAAAAACAAATATTTTAATTTTATTTTCTATATAATTATGATTATGTTGTGTATGTATGGAGAACAGAAAAGAATAAAAAACATAAAAAAAACTACCAAAAAAATGTAATAATATAAATAAACTCAAAGTAGGTGTTCCAAATTATTATTTTTAATTTTTTAATTATTATTTTAATTAATTTGGGTTATTCTAAACGCAAGAAAAAGGATTAAAGGTGCATTAAAATATACATAAGAATCTTCAAAACAAAAATCAAACCCTGAAAATTAATTTTGCAAGTTACGACACTTTTATCATCTCACATTGCAATATTTCATTTTATACCCTCAGACTAACAAACAAACATAAAAAGAGCTTTATCAGAATATATTATGTAGACCATTTAAAACTATTTATATTTATTAGTCTGAGTTTACAGTCCATTCGCGACATGAGCAAAGCATAGATTCATCTCTTCTTTAAACCAAAACTGACATAAATATAACTCCTTACGAAATTGCAGCGATAATATTCCACTTACAGGTAGTAATATTTTCGCCAACGAATAAATCAGCTTTTAGATACGAAGTTTTGCACTTTTCTCGAATAGCCGGACGTCCGATTCGGGGATTTCGTTATGAAAATCGTGATTTTGCGCACGGTTACACTTTAATATAACATAAATTTCGCCGGCTACGTTTTGCAAATAGGAAGAACTGCAGGTTACACCAAAAAATCCGGATGTTGGATGTGTTTAAAGTCAATAGTTCTACACATAAAGTTAAATATATTAGTGTATTTATTTATCTCTATACAAATTTTTCCTCCAAACCACTTTTCTAAACCCCTGCCTAAACTACAGAACATTCAGAACAATACCTGACATAATTTTATTATTCTCATATATTAGCTATCAAATAATAAGAACTTTACGAGTGGTACATAAAATATCACACGAGTGGATTTACGTGTTTATAAGTTTCCGCGACGCTACGGAATGCTTTGCATTGCGCGTCGTTCGCATTTAAATGGCTAAAATATGCCAGCGCGTAGCCTAATTTTAGTTTTATTATCCGGTTTAAGTGCCCCAATTAGGAGCATTTTCGTATACGTGTTGAAAATAGTAGTGGTTTATCCGCATGCAGGTGGAACACGAACAATACATTTTGTCAGAAAATTGCACGGGTATTTGCTTGTATTCAGGCTGAGCAAATTAATTAAATTGCTGGTTATTTAATGCAGGTAATAATAGAAAGTGTTCTGAGTATTGAGTATTGAATATTGAATATTTTATATTATTGAGTATTGAGTATTAAAGTATCAAAGTATCCAAGTATCCAAGTATATCATAGTATATCAAAGTATATCAAAGTATATCAAAGTATATCAAAGTATATCAAAATATATCAAAGTATATCAAAGTTATCAAAGCATATCAAAGCATATCAAAGAATATCAAAGTATATCATAGTATATCAAAGGATGAAATAATGAAAGTATGAAAGGATGAAAGGATTAAGTATTGAGTAAATAATATTGTGTTGTGAATATGAATTTTCTCAAACTACTGCTGTAAACAAATCACAACAATTTCTCGTTTTTTCGAAAAATCGTAATAAATCATATTTCAGGATTTCAAGGATTATAAACACAGTTCTTTATTAGCTATTTATTAAGCTACAAAATGATGTATAACTTGATTATTTTCTTGAAATATTAACTAAGTAGTGATGAAAAGTTCGAAGTCATTTCACTTTTCTAAAAATATTTTATGTTCGAAAAATCGTAATAAATCAAATTTTAAGGATTATAAACACATTTCTGTATTAGCTAATTATTAAGCTACAAAATGATGTATAACTTGATTATTTTGTTGAAATATTAACTAAATAGCGATGAAAAGTCTAAGCCATGTCACTTTTATAAAAACATTTTATATTCAAAAAATCGTAGTAAATCATATTTTAGGATTTCAAGGTTTATAAACACAGTTTTGTATTAGCTATTTATTAAGCTACAAAATTATGTATAACTTGATTATTTTTTTGAAATATTAACTAAGTAGCGATGAAAAGTCTAAGCCATGTCACTTATAAAAACATTTTATATTCAAAAAATCGTAGTAAATCATATTTTAGGATTTCAAGGATTATAAATACAGTTTTGTATTAGCTATTTATTAAGCTACAAAATGATGTATCACTTGATTATTTTCTTGAATTATTAACTAAATAGCGACAAAAAGTTCAAGTCATGTCACTTTTCTAAAAATATTTTATATCCGAAAAATCGTATTAAATCATATTTTAGGATTTCAAGGATTATAAACACAGTTCTGTATTAGCTATTTATTAATCTACAAAATGATGTATAATTTGATTATTTTCTAGAAATATTAACTAATTAGCGACAAAAAGTTCAAGTCATGTCACTTTTCTAAAAATATTTTATATTCGAAAAATCGTAATAAATCATATTTTAGGATTTCAAGGATTGTAAACACAACTCTGTATTAGCTATTTATTATGCTATAAATGATGTATAACTTAATTATTTTCTTGAAATATTAACTACGTAGCGATGAAAAGTCTAAGCCATGTCACTTTTATAAAAACATTTTATATTCGAAAAATCGTAATAAATCATATTTTACGATTTCAAGGATTATAAACACAGTTCTGTATTAGCTATTTATTAAGCTACAAAATGATGTATAACTTGATTATTTTCTTTAAATATTAACTAATTAACGACGAAAAGTTCCAAGTGATGTCACTTTTCTAAAAATATTTTATATTCGAAAAATCGTATTAAATCATATTTTAGGATTTCAAGGATTATAAACACAGTTCTGTATTAGCTATTTATTAAGCTACAAATTGATGTATAACTTGATTATTTTCTTGAATTATTAACTAAATAGCGACGAAAAGTTCAAGTCATGTCACTTTTCTAAAAACATTTTATATTCGAAAAATCGTAATAAATCATATTTTAGGATTTCAAGGATTATAAACACAGTTCTGTATTAGCTATTTATTAAGCTACAAAATGATGTATAACTTGATTATTTTCTTTAAATATTAACTAATTAACGACGAAAAGTTCCAAGTGATGTCACTTTTCTAAAAATATTTTATATTCGAAAAATCGTATTAAATCATATTTTAGGATTTCAAGGATTATAAACACAGTTCTGTATTAGCTATTTATTAAGCTACAAAATGATGTATAACTTAATTATTTTCTTGAAATATTAACTAAGTAGCGATGAAAAGTCCAACGTATATCAACGTATATCAAAGTATATCAAAGTATATCAAAGTATATCAAAGTATATCAAAGTATATCAAAGTATATCAAAGTATATCAAAGTATATCAAAGTATATCAAAGTATATCAAAGTATATCAAAGTATATCAAAGTATATCAAAGTATATCAAAGGATGAAAGGATGAAAGGATGAAAGGATGAAAGGATGAAAGGATGAAACGATGAAAGGATGAAAGGATGAAAGGATGAAAGGATGAAAGGATGAAAGGATGAAAGGATGAAAGGATGAAAGGATGAAATTATCATGGGATACAAAAAAAACACGAAATCACTAAAGGGGTAGAGGTCATTCTTAAACACAAACAAAACATTCGTGATATTTTTCCAACCAGCATTCTGTTGATATTTCTACTTACTGTCCCAACGAAATATTTTATTGTAGTTCCATGCTAATAAATCCCGTTTCTTTCCGTTTTGTTTTCCTTTTCGTTTCGATAAGTTTTTCTGTTGTTTGCGATGCAAATAAATTCAACTGGACGATTTCCGCCCGCGAAATTTACATTCTTCCGTGGTGAACCGTTTCGATTAATTTCACCCGGCTACCGTTACAATCCGTAACGTAACATTTCTATTGCAGCATCGCGTTCAAATAAAACGCACGCAAGTTTGCGGCACGAACGCGTGCCAAAAAATGCCGCAC
Organism: Lordithon lunulatus; assembly: GCA_963942505.1. Taxonomy (NCBI): domain Eukaryota; kingdom Metazoa; phylum Arthropoda; class Insecta; order Coleoptera; family Staphylinidae; genus Lordithon; species Lordithon lunulatus. The sequence continues at coordinate 56,062,838 of OZ012670.1, forward strand.
CGGGCGCGCTCTGGAATAAATTAAAAATCGATAATTACACTTGGCTAACCGTGTGAGTTAGCTAGGAATAATACAGATATTGTTAACAATTCTGTCAAGCATTATATCTGGTCTTACATTTTCTTTTTGATATTACACTCCATTATAAAATTTAACTGGTACTTGTTTTTTAACAATTTAACCTTTAAATGCATATTGTTGTAGAACTGCAACATTGCCTTTTAAAATGTTCAATGCCTAATTAAAAACGTTATTTTAAAAACTGTAATTCTGGATAGATCTCGGCATACATAGGAGCCTGTTGTGTTATTTAACCCTTAAATTGTATGATTTATTAAAATTTATATTAAATAATAGTCGTCCAGTAGCTACAAAACATAAGAATCCCCATATATTAAGAAAATCATGAATCATATGAGCCTCTGAGAATGAAAGTGGTGTAAGTCACATTGTCAATTGTTTTGAAAATCAGAAGATTTTGGGTTTAGTATTTATGCAAATCGATGTGCACAGTTACACACTTGAAATCAGTTTATTCATCAACAAAAATGTAACTGCATATGTCGATATACATAAATACCAAACCCCAGATCTTCTGGTTTTCAAAACAATTCAAATGTGACTTACACCACTTTCATTCTCACAGGCTCATATGATTCATGTTTTTGCTAATAAATAGCGATTCTTATATTTTGTAGCTGCTGGACGACTATTATTTAATATAAATTTTAATAAATCATGCATTTACGGGTTAAATAACACACGAGGCCAGCTAATGAAAAAATTATCTATTATGTAAATGAATTGTTACATATTAGTATACTTTTAATTTCAATTCATTCCACCATGTGTTGATCATTTGACGTATAAATCAGCCCTTTATTCGTATTCGTATCTAAACTCTCGATCACGCAACGTCGTAAATCGTGCGGGAATAATAATTAGCACACAGCCGCTAACGAGCAGGCTCCCTCTTTGATAATTTGGAAATTTATGTAGCTTTCGCCGTGCGTGGTGTGTAATTTTGATGCATGCGCCGGTCACCGGACAGCAGGAAGCGGACGGCCTTTCGCCTCACTACGATTTATGGGGTGGGCGGTATTGCGAAACCCGTACATTACGATTAATACGACCATGCGCATTAGATTAATTGAGAATGATAAAGTGGCGGATAAAATTAATATTATGCACGAGAGTTTATTAGTTGGCGCGTTGCGGCTGGAATTAAATTAGCCTGAAACGTGCATAAGGAACTTTAGACTATATTTGTTTGTACAGTGATGAGTTTGCTGGTTGGTTTATATGTCTGTTTGATTTTGTATTTATTTTAGTTAGAGCACGAGACTATCTAAAATGCATGGTGTACTAACTTTTCTAGATATAACAAAATATAGTAACCCTCACGCCAGTAAACACTTATTTAATAATTGTACCAAATATATTATTTATTTTATTTAATCGAATGCCGTATTTTGGTGCAAGGCTGTTTTACCAAATATACTGGAAATTAACAGGCTATAGCAAATTATGTAGATTTACAAAAAACCTATATAAATTTTCAACAATCAGAAAAGTCTTGTTATCTTCAGGCTAAATAATATACTGATAATATATAAAATCGAAAATTACCTCATAATAATAGCCAAAATTTTCCATAATCAGAAAAGTCTTGTTGTCTTCCTTCAGGCTAAATAATATTAATAATATTGGTCTTATTGACCTCCTGGCCGCCTTTGAAGATTAGATGAATTAAAAATTGCTTCTATTAATTTTAACGTTGTATGCGAAAAACCGATTCAAGGGTTAAAGATGAAATTTTATATTTAAATATTGTTTTTAGCCATAAAAACAATATTTAATAATAAATTATAGAACAGAAATTATAACACATTGACCATTCAGCAAGAAATGTGTGTGATTGTGCTACCATTAAAAGTGTATTCTTAATATAAATAATACCGGCATTATCATGAAAGTGTTCGTGCCTTTTATTAATTTATTTGACGTTTCTATCACCCTTATAAAATTTAATATCTGCTAATTACGTTTTACGATTTTGTGTATGTTATATTTCATACCAGGTTAATCCTGCATAACTGTTGAAATGTAAATTTTCCACTCCCATTTCAGCAGCCCTGTTTCCGGTTGATAATAAAAAAAATGCGTTTAGTCCAATACAACTTTATGGATCTAAGCACGTGAGGCCGCATCGATATGTGTAGCAGTATAATCATAATGTATCATATTTAATCAGAAAAATATATAATTTTTGATAGATAAGCTGTTTAAAGCAGCATGCCACAAAATGGGTATCTCGAATCGTTCAATTCGAAATACCCATTTTGTGGCATGCTGCTTTATAGATAACAGATTATTTATCCAAAATTATAGCACACCGTTGTACATTAGGGTGGAACGAAATAGAGGTCAATAATGTTTTTCCCATGGCAGAGTGATGAAAAGTAATCTTTTTTAGTGATTATTAACGTGTAGAGACGCCAGTTCGGTAAAAAAAATTCTTGAGGGTCCGCAAACACTTTAGATATTCTCATTTCTCTCTATTACTATCCAATTTTGTTTCCACTTTTTATCAAGGCAGAGTGGTTGCCTTTTGTAGTTCTTAATATCATAAAAACCCTGATGAATAAAAACTTGTGGGTTCGCAGAACTTTTATATATAAGCCATCTTAACGCCAAAACGGTACTATTTTTATAACATTATTTTTGGGTTTTTCCCTTTGGAAATTAAATACCTACAATATAAGACCAAAATCCACTTTCTACCGGAAATAAATTTACAAAGTTTCAAAAATTTGCCAAGGCCTTTTCAGGTTCAATTTGAAACAATCTCGACATTTTTCCCGCCATCTAGATTATATTTCCAATCAAATGACTTAGTTTGAGTATCATGCCACTGCTATGACGACTCCTACTTTGACGCAACGGAGGATAGTTTTGGAAAATTTACTGATTTTTATCACTTTTCAAATTAAATTCGTGACGGGTTTATATTTTGTTTTAGAGAAAAGTCGTACTAATTTTTGATTTGGTTGAAAGTTGTCTATCATTTTAATTCACGTATTAATTCACTTCTTCGGCTTTACGGCCAAATCGAGACAATTTTTATAACAATATTTTATTTTTATTTTAAGAAATAGTGCAGAAATTATCTATAGATAGAAAGAATATTTCGATGAATAACTAGAGAGACATCCAGCTACACAGGATGGTAACGAAAAATATTTTTAGTATGTACTTACAAATAATTGAGTTTCCTGAAAATAAATTTTGGTAATTGTAGCTCAACTACATATGTACGTTGTAGGCCTTCAAACTTAGATATAACAATATTTTCCGATGGTAACCACTAAAAGTGACTGTAACTTATTTGTTTGTACACCTAATTTCATCAAACTTTCAGAATGTACTTACAAATAACTATGTTTGATGAAAATAACATTAGGAAATTGTAGCTCAAGTACATATGTACGTTGTAGGCCTTCGAACTTGGATATAACAATATCTTCCGATGGTATCCACTAAAATTGACTGTAACTTATTTGTGTGTGCACCAAATTTCATCAAATTTTCAAAATGTACTTACAAATAATTATGTTTTATGAAAATTAATTTTGGAAATTATAGCTCAATTATATATGTACGTTGTAAGCCTTCAAACTTAGATATAACAATATTTTCTGATGGTAGCCACTAAAAGTGACTGTAACTTATATGTGTGTACACCTAATTTCATCAAATTTTCAGAATGTACTTACAAATAATAATGTTTTATGAAAATAAACTTTGGAAATTATAGCTCAGTTCTATATGTACGTTGTAAGCCTTCAAACTTAGATATAACAACATTTTCCGATGGTAGCCACTAAAAATGACTTTAACTTATTTGTGTGTGCACCAAATTTCATCAAATTTTCAGAATATACATAAAAATAATTGTGTTTTATGAAAATAAATTTTGGTAATTGTAGCTCAACTACATATGTACGTTGAAAGCCTTCAAACTTAGATATAACAATATTTTCCGACGGTAGCCACTAAAAGTGACTAACTTATTTGTATGTACACCTAATTTCATCAAATTTTCAGAATATACTTACAAATAATTGTGTTTTATGAAAATAAATTTTGGAAATTATAGCTCATTTATATGTGTACGTTGTAAGTCTTCAAACTTAGATATAACAATATTTTCCGATGGTAGCCATTAAAAGTGACTTTAACTTATTTGTGTGTACAACTAATTTCATCAAATTTTCAGAATATACTTAAAAATAATTGTGTTTTATGAAAATAAAATTTGGAAATTGTAGTTCAACTACATATGTACGTTGTAGGCCTTCAAACTTAGATGTAACCATATTTTCCGATGGTAGCTACTAAAATTGACTGTAACTTATTTGTAAGTACACCCAATTTAATCAAATTTTCAGAATGTACTTACAAATAATTGTATTTTATGAAAATAAATTTTGGAAATTGTAGCTCAACTACATATGTACGTTTTATTTTTTTTTTTGAATTAAAAGACCTATAAAATAAGATCTACAACGACAAATTTGCTAAGGTCTCTAGCTTTACTGATTCCATTTGAAACAATATCGATATTTTTCCCCCGCCATCTAGACTATATTTACAATCAAATGACTTAGTTTCAGCTACTTGTTACCGTTAGGATAGCCCCTGCTTTGACGCAACGGAGTGATAGTTTAGTGACGTTTATGGATTTTGTTTTTTTAATTTTACATTTTCGCTTTTTGCAGCTTTATCTGTTACTTTAGAGCCATTATAATTTAACCTTCATCGTTTAGTTTTCGATTGCCAATCCACTGAGCATAAACTCGTTATTTCGGAAAATGTTCATTTTCTATTTCTGCACTTTTCCGGCAGTATACGCCTAATGGTTGACATTTCTAATTTTTTTTTCTCCGATCTTTACTTGCCTCTTTAATGCGAACAAACTGATAGTTGAAGTTTTTCTCTTCAATCAATTCTATGTTTCACACTTTCCCGGCTTTCCACGTTTCCATAGCTTTTCTCACCGGCGCCACACGGCTCTATCTATTTTTCCCACCGTCTAGAAGGATGGCGCTTTCCAATGATACCTTTCCCAACCCCCTACCCGCTCCCTAGCTCCCGCTAAAAAGTTCGCATAGCAGTGATGATCGCCAACCTCCGGAGCTGAGAAGGCCCCAAAAAAGAAGAATACAGTTTACTTTACAGATGGCATATTTACATAACAACTAATCTTATGTCACAAAATCATATTTTCAATATTGGTTTGGGAATGAGTGTCACGGCCATGTAAGCGGGCCATCGAGTAAATAAACACCCGGCGCCTCCACCAATATTTCGAAAATGGGGTATCACGTTGTCAGTCCGTCAAATTGTTTTAAAACTTGATTTTATTATCCATATCGAAGATCATTGGGATGCTAATGAATAATCTAAAAGCCATATCTCTCGAACCCATTCCATTAACCCGGTAGAAACTGTTACAAATGTGAAAAATAGCACGAAATTTCAGTCTTAATCTTCGGTCTTTGTTTTTGTCGTACCGACTTCTAATTTGTATTTTTTGAATTCAGGCTTCAATGGCTTTCTATCAGGAAATTGTATTATCTGCTAGGTCTTTTAGTTTTAACTTTTAATACGAAAAACCACGAAATCGTTTCATAATTAATAGTAATTTACATTTTGTACATTTACATATTAGTGCAGGAACGCAAGTTTCCCGAATAAGCGAATGAGTATACAGCACGAGCCGAAGGCACTAGTACGGGAAGTAGTATTTCCCGCACCCAAATCAATGCGGCAAATGACTTGTCTTAGGACTTGAGTACAAAAATATTATTTCGCGTTTCATGTTCTTTCACTCTGACTTTTGATATATGTTTTCTTAGAAATTTCCTTATGTGACCTATATCATAATATATATCGCTGGTCGCAGAAAAATAACCCCTTTCAGAATCGGCAATAAAAAAATTAGGTTTTCATTTGAGAAAAATGTCGATGATGTCATTTCTTCAAAATTGGTCGAAAATAATTGACACTTTCATCAAAAGTTGTCAATTTAAAATCAAAAATCGGCATGTCCGAGCAATTTTTACAAAATTCATAAATAAAGGTTTTATCGAATTTATTCCGTACTTTATGTATTTCCTGAAACTATAATAAAATGAGGTTGGTGATGTGTGTGATGTGGAAGAACAGAGAGGGAAATGCCAATAAAGTTTTTTATATATATATATATATATATATATATATAATAAAATGGTGATATTTTTTTTTAATTTTTCCATAATTTAATTTTTGTAAACATGCTTTACATCGTCAATATAATTTGATATAAATTGATTTTTATCTATGTTGATACTACTTTATTTAAAACCCTCGCAATATTAATTTCTTGTAAATAATATTCGTGAGATGGGACTCGTCACACATCCATTTTTGAAATTAAATAGTTTTAGCACTTTATAAAGTGGTAACAATTCATGTCCATTAATTGAAAATTAATTTCTACATGTAGCGTCTACTATGTACTAATAGACATGAATTTTTACCACTTTGTAAAGTGCTAAAACTATTTAATTTCCAAACTGGATGTTTGACGAGTCCCATCTCACGAATATTATTTACAAGAAATTAATATTGCGAGGGTTTTAAATAAAGTAGTATCAACGTAGATAAAAATCAATTTATATCAAATTATATTGACGATGTAAAGCATGTTTACAAAATTTAAATTATGGAAAAATTAAAAAAAACACCATTTTATTATAAAAAAAAACCTTTATTGGCATTTCCCTCACTGCTCTTCCACATCACACACATCACCAACCCCATTTTATTATAGTTTCAGGAAATACATAAAGTATGGAATAAATTCGATAAAACCTTTATTTATGATTTTTGTAAAAATTGCTCGGACATGCCGAATGAATATTATTTACAAGAAATTAATATCATCATAATTTTTTAAGTGCTAAAATACATAGTAGTTTGATGCATCTTCTTGAAGTTAAATTTATTTTTCTATCTATCGATTAAAAATATTATGAACCAAAACATCCTCAATGTATCTCATAAATTTCTATCTTTTTTATTGAATTCCATCCGGCGCTAGTTAAGTGCCCGCTTCACGAGTTCCCTATTGCTTCCACACGGATACGTCCTATTTTTTCTCCATTCACAGAAATAAGGCGCTCGCTTGGAAAACATCATTGATATATCGCATTTTGGCCTGAAGACACAATGGATAAATAACGGTGTTTGTCGCTAAAATTGCTTCCCATATTTGAGAACATGCCCTAAATACGTCAAAATAATCACGTAAATCAAAAGGATGAAATAGATCATTTTAAATTTTACAATTTTCTCAAATCTATATTATATGTGTAGCTTCATTTTATATATTCTAGTTATATTGGTTAAATGACTCAAAACAATGATATAGATTATTTTAAATTTAAAAAAATTCTCAAATCTATATTGTATATATTCCAGTTATATTTGCTAATTCCAATGACTCCGAACAATGATATAGATCATTTTAAATTTTACAACCTTCTCAAATCTATATTATAAGGGTAGCTTGATTTTATATATACCAGTTATATTTGTTAAGTGACTCAGACTCAGATATAGATCATTTTGAATTTTACAATTTTCTCAAATCTATATTATATGGGTAGCTTTATGTATATATTCCGCTTTTTTAATCTTAATCCTGATAACCAAAAAATATTTTTTTTACAAGAATACTAGCCTACTTAACAGGAATATCGTACTATGAGATGACAAATGTCATAACTTCCAAAAAGATTTTTCTGATTTCTATTTTTGTTTTGATAATTCTTTTATATATTTTAACGCTACTTTAATCCTTATTTTTTGCGATTAGACTAAACCAATTTTTAATTTAAAACAAATTAGATAACATAATGATGAATATAATGTTATCTAATTTAAAAAATATTAAAATTAATAACTATAGCAATCTTTAAAATGTACAAATGTCGTAACTTCCAAAAATAAATAGATATCTCTATTTATTTTTGGAAGTTACGACATTTATCATCGCAGTGTGCGATATGTAAATGCAGACGTCACAACTAAATTGTACTGAAATTGCGTTTTCAAGTATCCCTTTGTTTAGCATAATTGGAGCTCACGTGGAAAAAATGCATTACATTGCGGGCATTGCGATAAGGCCGATAAATAAAAAATGCGACAGTTTTTCATGACGCTATTAATATATAATAAATTTGCGAGCGCACGCAAATATTTCACGCCACCGGTTTGAAACAAGCTAATCATTAACATATAAAAATATGCTTGGAACAAGTATTGAGACCATAATTAATACATATGTCACAGAAAAATACAAAAAACTAAGCCTTTATTGTCCAACAGAAATAATTTTCAATTACAGGACAACAATATGTTTAAATAAGTATAGATATAGTATATAAGCATGTATAAATAATATAACAATATATTCAATATGGTATGATTATTATGTTGGCTCCGCCAGATGGCGTTAAACTTTCTCTATTGAGAGAAACTTACATTACTTTATATATTATCCAATAGAGTTTGTGAATTCGTCCTTAAAGAGGGCTTAAAAGCCAATAATTAATTAGAACCCAAGCCGTCAAAATACAAGATATGAGTAAATAGACCTAACCGTCTGATCTCAACAAAAGCCAGATAACAGTCTGAATTCATCCTCACTAGCTGACATTGACTGATTAGATCTAACAAGATCGAAATCTAGATATGTAGCTTGCTCACACATATATCTTTTCTAAAGTATACAGTCTTACCAATAGTTGTGATCACAGTTGACGAAAAGAACACAGCTTTTAAAATGGTCCACTTTTCCAACTCCTCAATGGGCCGGGTGTTGTCTGTGAGCCCACCAAGAACGGCATCCTCTAGAACGCGCTCATACCGCTTCAGCTCGATAGCGATGAGATCCTCCAAGTTGGTGAGCTCGGAATTATTCACAATTCTTTGCACAAAATAACGCCTTTGTGTATTGATCGTGTTGTTGAGGTTGGACAGTCGTGACACTTCCGCGGGGTATTCCAAACGACGAAATACCTGTAACAAGAGAAAATTTGTTTCATGTCCTGGTTTGCTAGCAAGCGGTGTCGATAAATACGGCCGTTTTTGACGTCATTTACACATTACAAGATACGTTTTAAGTACATGTAATTGAATAACTCACCAGATTCCTGTGTAATTCATGACATTTTCTCAATACTTTGAAGTATACTGCTCTCTGGATTATCAGATTTATTTAAACATACATAAAAGAAATGTCTGACGTCAAAATGACGTGAAATACGACCGCTTTTGTCGACACAGCTTCGTAGGAAACCAAGGCTTTAGTGAATCCGACATGTAAATCTAATTGGTACATTTTTTTGATAGTTAGGTTTGGGTATAAGCCGAGTCTAGAACCTACTACCGATCTTGAGAAAGTCTTCCTCCTTGCCCTACCTGTAAGTCAGAGGAGGGGAAGTAGGACGTTCCAGAATAGCATTTTTAAGGGCATGAGAGGTAATAGAATTGGCCCCTTTGACCTATCAAAGGTTAAAGAGGTTTTTGATAATAATAATAATAATAAAGAGCTTTATTTGTCCATAATTGAACTGTATTACAGTTTCTCAAATTATGTACTGTAGATTTTTTTGAAGATATAATTTTTAAATTATTATTAACTTTTTGATGAAAGGTACAAACGAAAATAATGGGTGGACAAACGAAAGTTATAAATGTACAGACGATTCCAATGATAATTTGGAAAAAAATACCTGCACAATAATCCAGGGCCGTAATAATGTATTTTAAATAGTAAATTGTTAATAACTGTTTGATGAAGGGAGGACAAACTTATAAAATCAAAGATTTAAAAAAAATAAATTTACGATATTATTTTATATTCTATATTTCATTGGGCTCAAAACAAGCTATTTTTTGATAATTTGTACCCAAAAATAAAGTCTGCAGGAAAGTTTTTATTGTACGTGCTGTTTTAAATTAATCGACTAAGTTATACAAAATTATACAAAATCAAATAATTAAGAAATTTAAATTTATGATATTATTTTACATTCTATATTTAGTTAGGCTCAAAATAAGATATTGTTTTAAAAATTTCACACAATTATAAAGTCTGCAGGAAGGTTTTTATTGTACGTGCTGTTTTAAAGTAATCGACGAAGTTATACAAAATGATACAAAAGCAAAGATTTAAGAAATTTAATTTATGATATTATTTTAAATTCTATATTTAATTGTGCTCAAAATAAAACAATTTTTGATCATTTTCACCCAAAATTAAAGTCTGCAGAAAGGTTTTAATTGTACGAGCTATTTTAAATTTTTCAACTGAGTTATAAAAAATTATTCAAAATCAAAGATTTAAGAAATTTAAATTTACGATATAATTTTACATTCTATATTTACTTCGGCTCAAAATTAGCTATTTTTTGTAAAATTTCACCCAAAAATTAAGTTTGCATGAAGGTTTTTATTGTACGAGCTGTTTTAAATTTTTCGACTGTGTTTTAAAAAATTATAAAAAATCAAAGATTTAAGATATTGAAATTTATGATATTGTTTTACATTCTATATTTAATTGAGCTAAAAATAAGCTATTTTTTAAAAAATTTCACCGTAAAATAAAGTCTGCAGGAAGGTTTTTTATTATATGTGCTGTTTTAAATTGTTCGACTGAGTTATAAAAAATTATACAAAATCAAAGATTTAAGAAATTTAAATTTACGATAAGATTTTACATTCTATATATACTTCGGCTCAAAATTAGCTATTTTTTGTAAAATTTTACCCAAAAATAAAGTGTACATGAAGATATTTATTGTACGAGCTGTTTTAAATTATTCGACTGTGTTTTAAAAAAATATAAAAATCAAAGATTTAAGATATTTAAATTTATGATATTGTTTTACATTCTATATTTAGTTGAGCTCAAAATAAGCTATTTTTTTAAAAATTTCACCGTAAAATAAAGTCTGCAAGAAGATTTTTTATTATATGTGCTGTTTTAAATTGTTCGACTGAGTTATAAAAAATGATACAAAATCAAAGATTTAAGAAATTTAAATTCACAATATTATTTTATATTTTATATTTAATTGGGCTCAAAATAAGCTATTTGTTGATAATTTTCACCTAAAAATAAAGTCTGCAGGAAGGTTTTTATTGCACGAGCTGTTTTAAATTAATCGACTGAGTTTTAAAAAATTATAAAAAATCAAAGATTTAAGAAATTTAAATTTACGATGTTATTTTACATTCTATATTTAATTGGGCTCAAAATAAGTTATTTTTTTGATAATTTTCACCTAAAAATAAAGTCTGCAGGAAGGTTTTTATTGCACGAGCTGTTTTAAATTTTTCGACTGAGTTATAAAAAATTATTCAAAATCAAAGATTTAAGAAATTTAAATTTACGATATAATTTTACATTCTATATTTACTTCGGCTCAAAATTAGCTATTCATTGTAAAATTTCACCCAAAAATTAAGTCTGCATGAAGGTTTTTATTGTACGAGCTGTTTTAAATTATTCGACTGTGTTTTAAAAAATTATAAAAAATCAAAGATTTAAGATATTTAAATTTATGATATTGTTTTACTTTCTATATTTAGTTGAGCTGAAAATAAGCTATTTTCTAAAAAATTTCACCGTAAAATAAAGTCTGCAGGAAGGTTTTTTATTATATGTTCTGTTTTAAATTGTTCGACTGAGTTATAAAAAATGATACAAAATCAAAGATTTAAGAAATTTAAATTTACGATATTATTTTACATTCTATATTTAATTGGGCTCAAAATAAGGTATTTTTGATCATTTTCAGCTAAAAATAAAGTCTGCAGGAAGGTTTTTATTGCACGAGCTGTTTTAATTTTTTCGACTGAGTTATAAAAAATTATTCAAAATCAAAGATTTAAAAAATTTAAATTTACGATATAATTTTACATTCTATATTTACTTCGGCTCAAAATTAGCTATTTTTTGTAAAATTTCACACAAAAATTAAGTCTGCATGAAGGTTTTTATTGTACGAGTTGTTTTAAATTATTCGACTGTGTTTTAAAAAATTATAAAAAATCAAAGATTTAAGATATTTAAATTTATGATATTGTTTTACTTTCTATATTTAGTTGAGCTGAAAATAAGCTATTTTTTAAAAAATTTCACCGTAAAATAAAGTCTGCAGGAAGGTTTTTTATTATATGTGCTGTTTTAAATTGTTCGACTGAGTTATAAAAAATGATACAAAATCAAAGATTTAAGAAATTTAAATTTACGATATTATTTTACATTCTATATTCAATTGAGCTCAAAATAAGCTATTTTTTGATAATTTTTACCCAAAAATATAGTCTGCAGAAAGGTTTTTATTATACAAGCTGTTTTAAATTAATCGACTAAGTTATAAAAATGATAAAAAATCAAAGATTTAAGAAATTTAAATTTTTGATACTGTTCTATATTCTATATTTAATTGGGTTCAAAATAAGCATTTTTTTGATAATTTTCACCCAAAAATAAATTCTGCAGGAAGGTTTTTATTGCACGAGAGTTTTAAATTAATAGACTGAGTTATAGAAAATGATAAAAAATCAAAGATTTAAGAAATTTAAATTTATGATATTATTTTACATTCTATATTTAATTGGACTCAAAATAAGCTATTTTGTGATAATTTTCCCCCAAAAATATAGTCTGCAGAAAGGTTTTTATTGTACGAGCTGTTTTAAATTAATCGACTAAGTTATAAAAATGATAAAAAATCAAAGATTTAAGAAATTTAAATTTCTGATACTGTTCTATATTCAATATTTAATTGGGCTCATAATAAGCTATTTTTTGATAATTTTCACCCAAAAATAAATTCTGCAGGAAGGTTTTTATTGCACGAGTGTTTTAAATTAATAGACTGAGTTATAGAAAATGATAAAAAATCAAATATTTAAGAAATTTAAATTTATGATATTATTTTACATTCTATATTTAATTGGACTCAAAATAAGCTATTTTTTGATAATTTTCACCCAAAAATAAAGTCTGCAGAAAGGTTTTTATTGTACGAGCTGTTTTAAATTAATCGACTACGTTATAAAAATGATACAAAATCAAAGATTTAAAAAATTTAAATTCACAATATTATTTTATCTTTTATATTTAATTGGGCTCAATATAAGCTATTTTTTGATAATTGTTACCTAAAAATAAAGTCTGCAGGAAGGTGTTTATTGCACGAGTGTTTTAAAGTAATAGACTGAGTTATAGAAAATGATAAAAAATCAAAGATTTAAGAAATTTAAATTTATGATATTATGTTACATTCTATATTTAATTGAACTCAAAATAAGCTATTTTTTGATAATTTTTACCCAAAAATATAGTCTGCAGAAAGGTTTTTATTGTACGAGCTGTTTTAAATTAATCGACTAAGTTATAAAAATGATAAAAAATCAAAGATTTAAGAAATTTTAATTTATGATACTATTCTATATTCTATATTCAATTGTGCTCAAAATTGAACAATTTTTCATAATTTTCACTCAAAATTAAAGTCTGCAGGAACGTTTTTATTGCACGAGCTGATTTAAATTAATCGACTGAGTTATAAAAAATATATAAAAAAACAAAGATTTAAGAAATTTTAATTTATGGTACTCTTCTATATTCTATATTTAATTGGGCTTAAAATAAGCTATTTTTTGAAAATTTTCACCCAAAAATAAAGTCTGTAGGAAGGTTTTTTTGATACGTAGGTATTATTAGTATTGGGCTATTAAATAATCTAAAACCTACTACCGATCACAATTTTCAAGGGCATGAGAGGTAATAGAATTGGACCCTTTGCGCTATCAAAGGTTAAAAAGGATTTTGATAATAATAATAAAGAGCTTTATTTGTCCATAATTGTACTATATTACAGCTTCTCTAATTGTGTACTGTAGATTTGTTTTTGAAGAAAACACTCATTGTACATTGAACCACAAATTAGGTGATCAAATGAAATTAATTTAATAATTTATTTTAAATTTTAAATGGTTAATAACTTATTTACGAAGGGTTGACAAACGAAAATAATGTGTGAACCAGCGAAAATTATAAATGGACAAACGATTCCAATGATAATTTGCAGAAAAATACCTGAAAAAAAAATTCAGGGCCGTAATAATTTATTTTAAATCATAAATTGTTAAACAGTTATTATTTTATGAAGGGTGTACACACAGAGACAATGCGTGGACAAACGAAAATTATAAATAGACAAACGATGCCAATGATAATTTGTAGAAAAATACCTGCACAAAAATTCCGGCCCGTAATAAAATTATAATTTTATAATTTATTAACAATTTATTTTTTAAATTGTTAATAACTTTTGATGTAAGGTGGTCAAACGAAAAATATAAATGAACAAACGATTTCAATTTTATTTTGTAGAAAAATGCCCGCAAAAAAATGAGAGATCTAATAAATTATTTTAATTTTTAAATTGTTAATAACTTTTGATGTAAGGTGGTCAATCGAAAAATATAAATGAACAAACGATTTCAATTTTAATTTGTAGAAAAATGCCCGCAAAAAAATATGAGGGATCTAATAAATTATTTTAATTTTTAAATTGTTAATAACTTTTGATGTAAGGTGGTCAATCGAAAAATATAAATGAACAAACGATTTCAATTTTAATTTGTAGAAAAATGCCAGCAAAAAAAATTAAGGATCTAATAAATTATTTTAATTTTTAAATTGTTAATAACTTTTGATGTAAGGTGGTCAAACGAAAAATATAAATGAACAAACGATTTCAATTTTAATTTGTAGTAAAATGCCCGCAAAAAAAATCAGGGATCTATTAAATTATTTTAATTTTTAAATTGCTAATAACTTTTTGATGAAGGGTGGACAATCGAAAATTTTGAGTGGACAACCGTGGACATACCCGGGACAAACGTATTTCGCTTAAAATTTGACAAATTTTTATTTTGGATATAACTTTTTTTTGAAGGGTGGTCAAACGAACATTTTTGTTGGACAAAACGACAAACGAATGAGACAATAATTTTTCGAAAATTCAAACTTAAGGGTGCTAATTTCACAAAGCTCACATAAAACAAACACGACCAACTGCATATCTCGATATCAGGATCAGGTGGGGTATCCTCCGAGTTCCTGAAGAGAGATTTTTAATTTAATTTTTTAATTATATTTCATTTATATTATATTATTTATATTGTATTATTTTTTTTTATTCAATAAATATTTTAAAAAAAATACAAACCAGACAGCAAACAAACAGTTACAATGTGTTGCTTTTGGAGGACATGCATTATTGATTATTCAAGTTTTTGAAGTTATAGAAAAGTATTTTTTATGGCATTAAGCTTTTAGTCGAAACTAGATAGCAAATACATATAGCAGTTAAGTACAATTTCCACTCTAACCACACAAATAGCCATTGCAACGTCTAAACAAATTATTGTAATCACTCGCAAACCCCATATTAATCACATTTGCTTACAACTTGATTGATGTTCCACACTCGATTTCCACGCTGTCGCCTCGCTGCAAAAGAAACAGAAAAGAAGCGATTTTATCCGTTGGAAATTGATCCCATTCCGCCATGCGAATACAATTGAACATGCACGCGCTATCTAACACGAGCCTTTTACCCTAAACGTCCCAATTTATTGCTTGCAAAGAATAATAATGAACTACTAGGGCAAGAAAAAAGTTTTTGTGCGAAAGGTCGTCCGCGCTGTCGTAACTCTGCGGCCTGACATTTACTACATACACCCCGATAAATATTTCGGGTTAATAAAGACGTGCGGTCGGATGAGATTGTAAATCTTAGCCTCGAAAAAGATTGCGATATTAAAAACGCATATCCGGGAAAACAGAACGGTTGGTGATTTATAGCGGATGAAAAGAAGGTTATTTTTTTTTGGTGGTTCATATAATTAAGAATTTAGTTTAATCCTGTGTAAGATTTATTAAGATTTTCATAACATAT
Source organism: Lordithon lunulatus (assembly GCA_963942505.1). Lineage (NCBI taxonomy): Eukaryota > Metazoa > Arthropoda > Insecta > Coleoptera > Staphylinidae > Lordithon > Lordithon lunulatus. Next base: position 56,078,935 of record OZ012670.1, read on the forward strand.
AAAAGTGTTCAGGTTGTTTTTAGATCTTTTTATGAATAATGCAGACATTACTTACCACAGTAAACACTTCTATACTACTAAATATTGGATAATTAAAACGAATATACTATGATATTTAATTATTTGATAATTAAGTAATTACTGAAAAACGTAACCATAGCATTTATTTCTACATTATAAACTATAAGTTCTAATTCAAATAAATTTAAAATTAATCGACGTGCTTCAGTCTAGTGATGAACACACATAATTTTCCACAAGTGTGATTGATGACATTCATATTTCTCTCAATTAATCACGCACGACCCGATATACCATCCCACCATCAGTGTTTTATGTTCGAGAGGGGGACGTTTATGGCGCTTTTTCTCATTACATTTAGATAGGTAGTTCCGGTTTGTAAGATGTATAGACGTTTTCTGGCGTTTAGCCCAAGAGAGAACTAGGTACAATGAAAATTGGCAATAAATTAAAAAATAATCTTTCCAAACTTATTACGCTGCACTTGGGATTTTAATAGATACACTAGAATTTCGATTAATCACATAATACGAAGCAAACTATTCCTATCTTCTAATGACTTGAACTCTCCACTAAACTATTATCTGTGAGTTTATAATCCATTTAATTAATATAATTTAAGACCAATTAAAAAATAAATATGTGAAAAATAATGTAATGCATAGTTCAAGTCGTTTAAAATAGTGGATGGGCATAGTTTGATTGGTAGGGGACACCCGCCCATCCCACCTTTGCCTGCTTAGTTTTTTCCATTGGATACAATACTCTTTTTGGAATAGTTTAAACAATATAAACCATCTATATCCTATGTAAAAAAATAACTAGAGTTATTTGACACTGAAATTAAATCATTTGGTTTGAAAGTACAATTAGAAACAATCTCGATATTTTTCCCGCCATCTAGACTACAATATATATATATATATATATATATATATATATATATATATATATATATATATATATAGAATTATTTTTTATTTGCTGTATATGTATAAGTGGTTTCTAGCTCCTTGGGGTGGTGCAGCAATAAAACCCTATTTTTTATATTTTCCTACACTTTACTACTTTGCCAATATTTCGTAGTTCAACTAACTACTTCATCAGGTTCGGCTATAATTTTAAAATATAAATTTATAAAGTTATTGTAAAATATGTTTTTTTATTTCTCTTTAACATAAAAAAATTCTATCACGAATACATATTTTTTTTTAAATACCCGCATAATGCTAAAAAATAATACATACCTAAGCAACGCCGAGTATTTTCATACTTTTTTCGTTATATAATACACCCTTGAAACCCCCAAATATTAAATAAGAACTTACAACACGTTTCTGCCACAAATTATTTTATATTATCAACATCCATTAGACGCCCGCCACTCTCCCATTCTCCTACAAATTGCAATTTACATGGTGCGTTCCCCTGCGAACAATGGTTTCGAGCAGCCCATCCCGCAGGACTAAATACATTTTAATGGCCAGTTCGCGTTGTAAATCTGTGATGGCAATTGCAATCTCCGTAAGTGGCTTCCTTAAGAGTTTGTTAATAACCACCGGGATGTGATAATCCCGCTATTTAATGCGGATACCCGCGTCCCCTTCGGAAATTATTTCAATGCGATGAGAGCAGTTTCACGCGCGACTTATCCTAATACTCCTTTTAGTGGGGCGACAGTTTGTCTGACTGTTATCGGAATTCAAATGCTATTTAGTTGTGATTGCTTTAGAATATTGGAATTTTCTTCCCAAGATAGCTCGGTTAGAAGACAATGTTTATGAAAAAAACAGGCTTTTTGTATTCTTTAGTAAAGGCCTGGTTTTCTAGGAGAGCGGTCGCTTAAAACGGCCGACAACTTTCCTTCTTCCACATAAATTCTGGCTAGGCTGCTCTTCTATTTTTATTTTTTGGCAATTTCTTTTATTTATGTTTACATTATACGTTCCAATTTTCAAACTCCAACCAACCAAATAGCTTTCTATCTTCATTATTACTTATTTTGTAGTCGGATACCGTTTTTGTCAACCCTTCCTTCGCAATGTTTGTATTTCAATCCCCTCCTATTACTATCCTAGTGTCTGGATCCTCTGTTGCTGTTTTTCCACTATTTCCCTTTTCTTTTCCACATGTCCGTTACTGTAGACTGCTGTTATTTATATAAATCTTCTGTATATTTTCAACAAAAAATACACTTTACCTAAAACGACTGTATATATTTTTGAAAAATAAACATAGATCCGCCTATAGATGGACAGACAATGTCCACATTGTCTGTCCATCCATCATTATAATTTTATTGGAAATACTCTTTATACGGCCCCTTGAATATTTCATGTCTAGATGATACAGAGATGTCATACAATATTCAAAGGGCCGTATAAAGAGTATTTCCAATACAATTATAAGTTTATTTTAACAAGATTACCATATTTATTTATTTATTTAATATAGACATCTACAGTTTAACAGAAACCAATTACAGATGATATAATAACAACATAACAAATAAAAGAAAGAAAAAAACATAACACAAAGATATATAATGAACATTCAAATTATATATTTTTATTAGCACCTACCACAGAGGCGTTCGGCATATAAAAAATATCAATGTCAATATATGTGTTAAAAACATGCGATAATCTGTACAAAGGACAGTTCTTATATATATTTGTTTTCACAGTGGTCTCATAAAATAAATCATATGTTATGAATGAAGATATTAAGCTACCTATGGATGTAGTTTTGTTTATAGAATTTATTCTTATTTATATAAATAAGAATTATCGTGTATGTATGTATTTTTATTCAGTCAATAATAAATGTTTTACCTAGACGGTCATTTAGTTAAATTAAATTACATTATCACACCATACTTTATCCATACTTTGTATGATAATAATATTCGATCGTAAAAAAAAAGTAACACATATTGGTGTAATATATCACTATATGCACCATAAGTAAATTAGTTGGGGTAATAACAGTAATACATAAGAATTAGTTCCAATTTAAAGAAAACTAAAAACTCCCCATATCTTTATATCATCATCATATATCACCTTGTAACATCTGCCTGCTATTTCAGCGTCTCATCGCTAATACGTTCTGATCGCTCTGGAGGCGGACGCTTAATTTGCGGCTTGAAGCCACGATTTACTTCCACTCACAAGTAATTAGAGTGCAGGAACGATAGTAATTTGTGTGTCGTGCCAAACGCGGCTCGGACAATTGCGTTTGCAATTCGGACACGCGACCACTACGGGCCAAACTAACCGAATCAAAATCCAATTAACAAGTGCAAGATTTATCGGGTTGCAATTATGGGAAATTTCACGGAACTTGGAATTAGTTTTATATAGTGGGAGTCTTATATAAAACGGGTCTAAAACATTATTATTTAGGTAAAGTGTATTTCCTGTTGAAAATATAAATAACAGCAGTCTACGGTAATAAAAGACAGTTGCACAAAATAATAGAAATAGCGGAAAAATAGCAACCGAGGATTCAGACACTAGGATAATAATTGTATGAGTGTTTTTTAAATGCATGTGTGATTTAAATTCTGCAGTATAACAAATATTATATCTGTAACTTATTTATTACAAGTTACAGATATAATATTTGTTATTATTGTTGTTATCCAGTAATTGGATTTTGTTTCTGTTGGACAATAAAGCTTATTATTATTATTATTATTATTATTATTTTTATTATTATTATTATTATTATTATTATAAAGCTTATTATTATACTGCAGAATTTAAATCACTGTCTTGTATTTTTTGTATGTATCACTGACGAGCCATGACATGCCCCTAAAAAAGCTAATTATGGCCCTGCTTGTTACAGTAAATGGTTCAGAATTATTTTTTTGAGTTTTTGCCAAACCTACAAAGGATTGCCATCCCTGCTATAGCATGCGATACCACGTATGCTCGAAACTAATTTTACATTGTAAGCAATCACACGTAAATACTTTAGCCTCCTATGTAAAATCAAGCTTCCCAGTATCGCATACTAGCGACTTCTTGTGAAAGTAGTCTTAGGGTTATTAATTATTTGCATATCTGATGTGCTCATTCATACTGCCATTATTTATATCTACTCCCAGTAGATAAAATGTTTGAGAAGCACTGCTATAGAGTATCAGGGAAAGCTCTAATATAGAAATATTAGAGCTTTCCCTGATACTCTATAGCAGTGTTTCTCAAACATTTTATCTACTTTGAGTAGATATAAATAATGGCAGTATGAATGAGCACATCAGATATGTATTAGAAGCAGCATAGAGTTTGTGGAATGGATGTGAAAAAATATTAAATATTCGAGGATACATTTTGAAGCAGTACTGTATTCTAAAAGTAAAAATATAACCACCTATAGAGATTTAAATAAAAATACAGTTTAGATATTTACTTACCAATCCGCCACAAACTGTATAAGTCATCAATGCTACAAGCAGAGACATGTGCTGTAACGCCGACTTTAGCTGCACATTTCTCCACCATAACAAAAATCGTGTTTTAAAGTCAATTTGGGTAGTTGGAACATACACTGTAGTCTCCATAATTCACTTAATCTGGTGCTTATTTCCACCACGAATTGCACGAATGCATATTGTCCTCTCGCCGTTAAATCACTTTACCGCCACAGTTAATCAATTCATTGTAATAAACTCGCGCCACTAAATTTATGGAGTGATTAATGCAACGCGAGGAAATTTATGAGATGCAATAATCGCCATTTATCACTGAAGTCACCAGAAGTCTGAGAAACTGACAATTTATGGAAATGTCCTGAATATTAAATAATTTGAAATATTGGATTGTTAAGGCGTCTACTTTGTGATAATTCATTTTAAAGGATAAATTAATATAAATAAAATTTTTTACTTTGTTTTTTATCACACTTTGCAACTAGTTTCGGCTAAGCTCTAGCCATTTTCGAGTAAAAAATCGTTTTATTTATCCTTTATATAATTTGTTTTATTTTGATTTCTATAAAGTAATGTAAAAAGTAATGTAAAAGGTAATGTAAAAAGTAGAGTAAAAAGTAAAGTAAAAAGTAAAGTAAAAAGTAAAGTAAAAAGTAATGTAAAAAGTAAAGTAAGAAGTAAAGTAAGAAGTAAAGTAAAAAGTAAAGTAAGAAGTAAAGTAAGAAGTAAAGTAAAAAGTAAAGTAAAAAGTAAAGTAAAAAGTAAAGTAAGAAGTAAAGTAAGAAGTAAAGTAAAAAGTAGAGTAAAAAGTAGAGTAAAAAGTAGAGTAAAAAGTAGAGTGAAAAGTAGAGTAAAAAGTAGAGTAAAAAGTAGAGTAAAAAGTAGAGTAAAAAGTAGAGTAAAAAGTAGAGTAAAAAGTAGAGTAAAAAGTAGAGTAAAAAGTAGAGTGAAAAGTAGAGTGAAAAGTAGAGTGAAAAGTAGAGTAAAAAGTAGAGTAAAAAGTAGAGTAAAAAGTAGAGTAAAAAGTAGAGTAAAAAGTAGAGTAAAAAGTAGAGTAAAAAGTAGAGTAAAAAGTAGAGTAAAAAGTAGAGTGAAAAGTAGAGTGAAAAGTAGAGTGAAAAGTAGAGTAAAAAGTAGAGTAAAAAGTAAAGTAAAAAGTAAAGTAAAAAGTAAAGTAAAAAGTAAAGTAGAAAGTAAAGTAGAAAGTAAACTAAAAAGTAAAGTAGAAAGTAAAGTAAAAAGTAAAGTAAAAAGTAAAGTAAAAAGTAAAGTAAAAAGTAAAGTAAAAAGTAAAGTAAAAAGTAAAGTAAAAAGTAAAGTAAAAAGTAAAGTAAAAAGTAAAGTAAAAAGTAAAGTAAAAAGTAAAGTAAAAAGTAAAGTAAAAAGTAAAGTAAAAAGTAAAGTAAAAAGTAAAGTAAAAAGTAAAGTAAAAAGTAAAGTAAAAAGTAAAGTAAAAAGTAAAGTAAAAAGTAAAGTAAAAAGTAAAGTAAAAAGTAAAGTAAAAAGTAAAGTAAAAAGTAAAGTAAAAAGTAAAGTAAAAAGTAAAGTAAAAAGTAAAGTAAAAAGTAAAGTAAAAAGTAAAGTAAAAAGTAAAGTAAAAAGTAAAGTAAAAAGTAAAGTAAAAAGTAAAGTAAAAAGTAAAGTAAAAAGTAAAGTAAAAAGTAAAGTAAAAAGTAAAGTAAAAAGTAAAGTAAAAAGTAAAGTAAAAAGTAAAGTAAAAAGTAAAGTAAAAAGTAAAGTAAAAAGTAAAGTAAAAAGTAAAGTAAAAAGTAAAGTAAAAAGTAAAGTAAAAAGTAAAGTAAAAAGTAAAGTAAAAAGTAAAGTAAAAAGTAAAGTAAAAAGTAAAGTAAAAAGTAAAGTAAAAAGTAAAGTAAAAAGTAAAGTAAAAAGTAAAGTAAAAAGTAAAGTAAAAAGTAAAGTAAAAAGTAAAGTAAAAAGTAAAGTAAAAAGTGGTTATTTTCTTGGTGCATTATTACTAAACGGAGTGTACAAAAAAAATAATTTTTTCTACAATTGTTCACTCATGTCTTGGTAACCATAAAATAAGAAAAAAACAAATTTAAGTTAATTTTTTTAGCTGTTATTATATAATATTTGCAACAAAACAAAATGCGCAATTTTTCATAAATTACCGCGCACGATTTTTTTTGGAAAATTTTAATACATTGTTTAGAATTTAACAACAAACATCAAACCATTTTGTTTATAAGACATTACTGTAGTCAGATATTACTTTAGTCAGACATAGTTCTTTATATCGTAAAGGGACTTTTTTTTAAATAATTTTTAAACATAAAAATGTTATATATTTGTAAAATATTGTAAAATGTTTTTGTTATTTATAACAAATGTGTGTGCCCATCCACCAATGTTTTTTTTAAACATTTTGTTTATAAGACATTACTTTAGTGGATTAAAAAAAGTATGGTTAAAAAAGTTGACAACAAGTATTTTTTTTATAAGCCTGTTATTGAATAATATTTACAATAAAACAAATTTAAATTTTTCATAAATAACTGCGCACGATTTTTTTTAACTTTCAATTCATTGTTTAGAATTTAACAACCATCATCAAACATAGTTTTGTATATCGTTCTGGAACTTAGTTTTTTTTTTAAATAATATTTAAACATAAACATGTTAGTGAAATATTTGTAAAATCATTTTTTATTTATAACAAATGTGTGTGCCCATACACCAATATTTTTTTTAACCATTTTGTTTATAAAACATCACTTTAGTGGATTAAAAAAAGTACAGTTAAAAAAGTCGACAGCAAATATTTTTTATAATCCTGTTATTAAATAATATTTGCAATAAAACAATTTTTCATATATTTCCGCGCATTATTTTTTTCTTAAACTTTCAATACATTATTTAGAATTTAACAACAAATATCAGACATATTTTCGTGTATGGTTGCGGGCCTTAGGTTTTTTTAAAATAATTTTTAAACATAAACATGTTAGTGAAATATTTGTAAAATCACTTTTTATTTATAACAAATGTGTGTGCTTATACACCAATCTTTTTATTTAACCATTTTGTTTATAAGATATTACTTTAGTCAGACATAGTTTTTTATATCGTAAAGGGACTTTTTTTTAAATAATTTTTAAACATAAAAATGTTAGTGAAATATTTGTAAAATATTGTAAAATGTTTTTTTATTTATAACAAATGTGTGTGCCCATCCACCAATGTTTTTTTTAAACATTTTGTTTATAAGACATTACTTTAGTGGTTTCAAAAAACTACAGTTAAAAAAGTTGACAGCAAGTCTTTTTTATAAGCCTGTTATTGAATAATATTTACAATAAAACAAATTTCAATTTTTCATAAATATCTGCGCACGATTTTTTTTTAACTTTCAATACATTGTTTAGAATTTAACAACCATCATCAAACATATTTTTGTATATCGTTATGGGACTTAGTTTTTTTTTAAACATAAACATGTTAGTGAAATATTTGTAAAATCATTTTTTATTTATAACAAATGTGTGTGCCCATACACCAATGTTTTTATTGTAAAGTAAAAAGTAAAGAACCATTTTGTTTATAAGACACTACTGTAGTGGATTCAAAAAAGTACTGTTAAAAAAGATGACAGCAAGTATTTTTATAAGCCTGTTCTCGAATAATATATGCAATAAAACATTTTTTCATAAATTTCCGCGCAATATTTTTTTCTTAAACTTTTAATACATTGTTTAGAATTTAGCAACAATCATCAGATATATTTTCGTGTATGATTGCAAGCCTTTGATTTTTTTTTAATAATTTATAAACATAAGAATGTTAGTGAAATATTTGTAAAATATGTAATAACAAATGTGTGTGCCCATACACCACTGTTTTTTTTTAAACATTTTGTTTATAAGACATTACTTTAGTGGTTTCAAAAAAGTACAGTTAAAAAAGTTGACAGCAAGTATTTTTTATAAGCCTGTTATTGAATAATATTTACAATAAAACAAATTTACATTTTTCATAAATTACCGCGCACTATTTTTTTAAAACTTTCAATTTATTATTTAAAATTTAACAAAAATCATCAGATATTATATATATTCATGTATGATTATGGACCTTAGTTTTTTTTTTAATAATTTTTAAGCATAAAAATATAAAATATTTGTAAAATCACTTTGATTTATAACAAATGTATGTGTCCTTACACCAATGAGTTTATTTTTTTAAACCACTAAACTAATGTCTTATAAACAAAATGGTTAAATAAAATCATTGGTGTAAGGGCACACACATTTGTTATAAATAACAAATGAACATTTTTATGTTTAAATTTTTTAAATTTATAACATGTGTGTGCCCATACACCAATGTTTGTATTTAAACATTTTGTTTATAAGACACTACTATAGTGAATTCAAAAAAGAACAGTTATAAAAGTTAACAGCAAGTATTTTTTATCAGCCTGTTATTGAATAATATTTGCAATAAAACATTTTTTTTTTTTTTTTCATTAATTACCGCGCACAATTTTTTTTTGAAACTTTCAACACATTGTTTAGAATTTAACAACAATCATCAGACATATTTTCGTGTATGGTTACGGGCCTTAGTATTTTTTAAAATTATTTTTAAACATAAATATTTAAGTTAAATATTTGTAAAATCATTTTTTATTTATAACAAATGTGTGTGCCCAAACGCCAATATTTTTATTGAACCATTTTGTTTATAAGACATTAATGTAGTGGCTTCAAAAAAGTATAGTTAAAAAAGTTAAACAGCAAGTATTTTTTTATACGCCCGATTATGAATAATATTTGCAATAAAACAAATTACAATTTTTCATAAATTACCGCGCACTATTTTTCGTTTAATTTCAATACATGATTTAGAATTTAACAACAATCAGACATATTTTCGTGTTTGGTTACGGGCCTTAGTTTTTTACATGTTACTGAAATATTTGTAAAATAATTTTTATTTATAACAAATCTATGTTTTTATTTGACAATTTTGTTTATAAGACATGACTTTAGTTCAGATTAGACAGATTTGAAAATAATTATTGAAATATTTAAAAAATAATTTATGAAAAATTACAAATATTATTCAATATCAGGCTTATAAAAAAATACATGCTGTTAACTTTCTTAACTGTACTTTTTTGAAACCACTAAAGTCATGTCTTCTAAACAAAATGGTTAAATAAAAACATTGGCGTATGGGCACACACATTTGTTATAAATAAAAAATGATTTTATAAATATTGAACTAAAATTTTTATGTTTAAAAATCATTTTAAAAAATACTAAGGCCCGTAACCATACACGAAAATATGTCTGATGTTTTTTTGTTAATTTCTAAATAATGTATGGAAGGTTTAAAAAAAATAGTGTCTTGCAATTTATGAAAAATTCTAATTTGTTTTATTGCAAATATTATTCAATAACAGACTTATAAAAAATATTTGCTGTCAACTTTTTTAATTGTACTTTTTTGAATACACTAAAGTAATGTCTTATAAACAAAATGGTGAAATAAAATCATTGGTGTATGGGCACATACATTTGTTGTAAATAAAAAATGATTTTACAAATAAGTCAGTAAAATGTTTAGGTTTAAAAATTATTTAAAAATAAAGCAAAGCCCGATTGTTCTAAATAATGTATTGAAAGTTTCAAAAATAAATCGTGGCTGGTAATTTATGAAAAATTGCAATTTGTTTTATTGTGAATATTATTCAATAACAGCTAACCATATTAACTTAAATTAGTTTTTTTCTTATTTTATGGTTACCCAGACATGAGTAAACAATTGTAGAAAAAAAAAACAATTTTTTTGCACACTCCGTTTAGTAACAATGCACCGAGAAAAAATATTTCGCCGCGTGAACCTACGGAATTGCCAGTGGGGTTCGTTACTGTAAAACTTTTTTATAATGTACTAGGAGAAATGCCCATTCGTAGGGGATGATTTATACAAATACAAACCCGGGGGAACCCCACTTTGATAACTGGCTCAAAAAAACATAAATTTTACATTATATTTATAAATTCATTCATTATTATCAGTTCCTTCTGTGTTTATTTTCCTGTAAATGGGCAACTGTTGAGAAATGAAAGGTTATTATTAAAGTCTAAATTAATAAATGAAATTGATTGAATCATAGAAAGTGTAGTATAATAATAAACTGTTTTTATTTTGTTGTGTAGTGTAGTGCACAGTTCAAGTCATATGAAATAGTGGATGGGCATAGTTTGGTTGGTAGATAGATAGCGAAAAAATCCAGATAATTTTTATTTTTTTATATATATTGTCATACATATGATGAGAAAATACATCTTATGCATAGAGATTACCCACTAGATTTTAGTTAATTTTCTGTCACCAGATAGAGCACTGACTAGCTGAATTTCCCATAGGGATTCATACATATGTGTATGTACATATTATTTGTATACATGATTATCATCTTTAAACCATATTCCTTTGGAAGAGATCTCTAAATTGTTTAACTTTCAAAACTACTGTAAGAAAACTGATATTATTTGAGAGTTTATTCGCATTTGTGTATTTCCTAACTCAACAACAACCTTCAAAGTGTAATATCAGTTGCAAATACGTGTATATGTGCAGCACTCTCGCGCTCGTATTAGTTTTACAAAAATTGCAATATCCCGTGAGATTTATTTCACACGGGATTTACTCAAATATTGGTCTAGTCAAATGCCACGATGTACCCGTATTACATGTTACTTTCTGAATACATAAGATAAGAAATTTGTTATAGCGAAAAAACCAGCTAATTTTAATTTATATATATATATATATATATATATATATATATATATATATATATATATATATATATTACAAATATTTCACTAACATGTTTAAAAATTATTAAAAAAAAACCTAAGGCCCGCAACCATACACGAAAATATGTCTGATGTTTGTTGTTAAATTCTAAATAATGTATTGAAAATTTAAGAAAACAATAGTGCGCGGAAATTTATGAAAAATTGTTTTATTGCAAATATTATTCAATAACAGGATTATAAAAAATATTTGCTGTCAACTTTTTTAACTGTACTTTTTTTAATCCACTAAAGTGATGTTTTATAAACAAAATGGTTAAAAAAAACATTGGTGTATGGGCACACACATTAGTTATAAATAAAAAATGATTTTACAAATATTTCACTAACATGTTTATGTTTAAATATTATTTAAAAAAAAAACTAAGTCCCAGAACGATATACAAAACTATGTTTGATGATGGTTGTTAAATTCTAAACAATGTATTGAAAGTTAAAAAAAATCATGCGCAGTAATTTATGAAAAATGTAAATTTGTTTTATTGTAAATATTATTCAATAACAGGCTTATAAAAAAAATACTTGCTGTTAACTTTTTAACTATACCTTTTTTAATCCACTACAGTAATGTCTTATAAACTATAAACAAAATGGTTTGGTGTTTGTTGTTAAATTCTAAACAATGTATTCAAATTTTTTAATTTCTGTTGGTACAAAATTGTAGCATTTTATATAATTAGAAAGAGATAAAATTTATGCTGCGAATTTTTATATTATATATAAATATATATATATATATATATATATATATATATATATATATATATATATTTAAGTAAACAATAAAAAGCTAAAATAAATGCTCAAACTATGCACCATTTACAGTCGGACAATGATCTAATCGAAGAACAAATTCGTTTGTAATAAGTTAATTAAATTAAATTAAATATTATTTCGCGTCATACTTAATGACTCATATCTCCGACATTTAAAAAAAATTTATTCGTTATTATTTCAAATTATTCACAAAAGTACACTGTATATGTGTAAAGTTATAAGTAAATTTATTTTATGTATTAAATGGCAGCGTCAATATCAGCTGTTAGTTTTTTAACTATGTCTTTTGGTTGACTTGTTTTATTATACTGTATATACTGTAAAAAAGATCTTTATTTGGCATACGTCTCAAGAAATACACACATCCCCCAATACACAATGCTCATTATACTGTAGACATTATTTATATATATATATATATATATATATATATATATATATATATATATATATATATATATATATATATATATATATATTGCAATTTACTTGAAATAAAGCAAATTATTATTATTATTAAAACAGATGGGATTACAAAAAAAAGTTAATCACGTTGTTATTATTTTACATATAATTTACAATCGCGATGTAGCAATATAAGCCTTACTAAAACCAATCATGGATTTAGAATTAAAATCTGTTACACTCAAATTAACATGACAATATAACGTAACATCAGATAAAGTCTGATAAACTATTTTTTTAAATTACCTTTCTAAAAAATATACACTAATAACTAAATTTTAGTAGATAATTACACGTTTGTATGATAAACACGCGCAACTTTATTCACATTTGTTATTACCGCGTCCCGTGTTCGTGGCTGCATGAGCGCGACTGAGGCGTCGGACGTCGCGATGCTGCGTCGAGACGGCCGGCACCGCGGCGCTCCAAACTACATAACATAGTTCCAAACGAGCCGCTCCTTCGCTATATAAACTTGAATGAAGCACGCGCAACGCGGACCGCCCCTCAAAAATTGTGCACTAACAATGGGGCTTGTCTGAAAATTATAAACTGAAATTCAGAAAATGTTTTATAATCTTAAAAACATGAATATCACGAATAATGAGGTTCTTAGACGCATGGACAGAGACAGATAGCTATTGGCTACTGTGAAGAAACGTAAGGTAGCGTACCTAGGACATATCTTCAGAAGTACAAAATATAGCCTTCTAAAATTAGTAATGGAGGGCAAGATATATTATCGCCGTGGTCCAGGACGAAGGAAATTCTCCTGGTTAAAGAACATAAGGGAATGGACTGGTTTGAACTCCCACTCATTGTTCAGAGCGTCACAAGACCTTGCGGAATTTGCCATGATTATAGCCAATCTTCAGTAATCGAGAAGGCACCTAAAGAAGAAGAAAAACATGAATTTTAATTGCTTGTAATATATACCCAGCTCACTGACATAGTGGTTAGAGATGCCATCCGTCATGTACTCAGCATTAAAAGGCATCTTACACGATCAATATTACTGTCAAAATTTTAGAATAATGACAGTATTACAGTACGATAATATGTTTATAATGTTCATTTTTCTAAAATATAGCCAGTATTACTCATCGTGTAAGGTATATTAATGATGTAATGAACAGAATACTGATTTTTATCCGGATAATTGAGTACTTATTGCAGCAAATATTGACAATACTAGGATTGACCGTGTAAGGTCCCTTTAAGGAGCGAGAGTTTAAACCCCGTTGTGAGCGAAATTTCGCGAATCATCTAATATTAATAATACAATCGTCAAACGTCATTGCTCATTTAAAAATGATCGAAAAAAAATGACACTTTCATTAAAAATTGGAAATTTAAAATCGAGGTGTCCGAGAAATGTTTAGAAAAATCACAAATAAAGGTTTTATTGAATTTATTCGCTACTTACTTTCCATCACCGGAGTGAAGTTATCCATTTTCTATAATTCCGGCGGCCGCGCGGGGTCGCAACGCGGATTATAATTCTCCAGTAGTGGAGCATTAAAAAAAATTGATTTTTGGTACAATTATTTACACATGTCTTGGTAACCATAATATAAGAGAAAAAAAAAATTAAGTTGATTTAGTTAGTTGTTATTGAATAAAATTTGCAAGAAAACATTTTGTAATTTTTAGCAGCCTAGCCCACGAAGATTTTTTTCAAAATGTTCATGTTTTGTTTAGAATTTAATAGTAATCATTAAACATATTTTTTTAAATATGCGCGGGCTTTAGTTTTTTTTAAAATTAATTTTGAACCTAAACTTGTTAGTATACGGCGTGCTAAAAAATCAATAAAATCGATTAGAACCTAAGGAATGTGTTTATATTTTCTGTAATGATTAACACTTACAAGGTCAGCATATGTTGGAATAAAAAATTAAAAAATACGCCCTACTATTTTTTGGCGGCAGTGAAAGTCAAAATGATTCAATTTTCCATCCTAGCCCACGAATAATTTTTTTCAAATTTTCACCATTTGTTGCTAACCCAATAGTGATTACAAAAAGAATTTTTTTAGATATGCGCGGATACATATTTTTTTTTTATATCGATTTTTAATTAATTAAACCATACAGCTTGATGGTTAATTACAGGTGCATTTGAATACAAGCCTTTGTTTGAATCAACCCATATTGTTGCTAAAACATGGCTTTAGTGATTTCTAAAAAGTCCTATTGTAAAAAATGATAGCAAGTATTTTTTAGAAGCTGCCAAAGTTTACCCGAAATCTATGGTTTCACTTTGTTGCTGAAGGAATTACGAATTATTTAGCAATATTATATTTATTTAAATTATTGTATATTGTTTATAATACATTAGGTCAACATGGAGTAAAATCAAAAATCCAAAAATGACGCTCAATAAGATTTTGACGGCGGTCAAAGTCAAAATTATTTAATTTTCCATCCTAACCCACGAAGAATTTTTTTCAAATTTTCACCATTTGTTGCTAACCCGATAGTGATTACAAAAAGATTTTTTTTAGATATGCGCGGATACATATTTTTTTTATTTCGGGTCAACTTTGGCAGCTTCTAAAAAATACTTGCTATCATTTTTTACAATAGGACTTTTTAGAAATCACTAAAGCCATGTTTTAGCAACAATATGGGTTGATTCAAACAATGGCTTGTATTCAAATGCACCTGTAATTAACCATCAAGCTGTATGGTTTTATTAATTAAAAATCGATATAAAAATAAAATATGTATCCGCGCATATCTAAAAAAATTCTTTTTGTAATCACTATGGGGTTAGCAACAAATGGTGAAAATTTGAAAAAAATTCTTCGTGGGCTAGGATGGAGAATTGAATCATTTTGACTTTCACTGCCGCCAAAAAATAGTAGGGCGTAATTTTTTAATTTTTTATTCCAACATATGCTGACCTTGTAAGTGTTAATCATTACAGAAAATATAAACACATTCCTTAGGTTCTAATCGATTTTATTGATTTTTTAGCACGCCGTATACTAACAAGTTTAGGTTCAAAATTAATTTTAAAAAAACTAAGGCCCGCGCATATTTAAAAAAATATGTTTAATGATTACTATTAAATTCTAAACAAAACATGAACATTTTGAAAAAAATCTTCGTGGGCTAGGCTGCTAAAAATTACAAAATGTTTTCTTGCAAATTTTATTCAATAACAACTAACTAAATCAACTTAATTTTTTTTTACTCTTATATTATGGTTACCAAGACATGTGTAAACAATTGTACCAAAAATCAATTTTTTTTAATGCTCCACTACTGAAGAATCATAATCCGCGTTGCGACCCCGCGCGGCCGCCGGAATTATAGAATATGGATAACTTCACTCCGGTCTGTCCATCCTGTATAAGGAACAATTTTAGAGATTTGTTGGCGAAATTTCGCGAATCACTTAATATTAATAATATAATTGTCAAATGACATTGCTCATTTAAAAATGATCGACAAAAATGACATTTTCATTAAAAATTGGCAATTTAAAATCGAGGTGACCGAGAAATTTTTAGAAAAATCACAAATAAAGGTTTTATTGAATTTATTCGCTAATTAATTTCCATCCTGTATAAGGAATAATTTTAGAGATTTGTTGTGGGCGAAATTTCGCGATCACCTAATATTAATAATATAATTGTAAAATGTCATTGCTCATTCAGAAATGATCGAAAAAAATTACACTTTCATTAAAAATTGGCAATTTTAAACCGAGGTGTCCGAGAAATGTTTAGAAAAATCACAAATAAAGGTTTTATTGAATATATTAATTTCCATCCTGTATAAGGAACAATTTTAGAGATTTGTTGTGGGCGACATTTCGCGAATTACCTAATATTAATAATATAATTGTCAAATGTCATTGCTCATTCAAAAAAGATCGAAAAAAATGATACTTTCATTAAAAAATTTCAATTTAAAATTAAAAATCGACGTGAACGTAACTAATTTTTTTTGGAATAATCATAAATACGGATTTTATTGAATTTATTCACTACTTAATTTCCACTCTTATAAGGAACAATTTTAGAGATTAGTTGTGGGCGAAATTTCGCAAATCACCTAATATTTACAATATAAGGGCAGAAAGACTCCGGTCGTTAGCCCATTGTGGAATGTAATGTAATGTAAATGATATGTATCACAATAAATATTTTTATTATTATTATTACTAATATAATTATCAAACGTCATTGCTCATTCAAAAATGATCGAAAAAATTGACACATTCATTAAAAATTGGCAATTTAAAATTTAAAATCGACGTGCCCGAGAAATTTTTGGGAAAATCATTGAATCATTGAATTTATTCGCTACTTAATTTCCAAACTACATAAGGAACAATATTAGAGATTTTTTTAAATTCTAATTTAATATTAATTACTTAATTAATGAGGAAAGTCATGTGGTGTCCACACCAACATCATATTCTTTAGCACGTGTTCTAATAGCGCTTCCGCATTTAATTTGCTAAAAATTAGGCGCTTAGTATTTATTTAACTAGCTTATCGCAGCTCTTATCTGCTGATAATGAGCCACCTTCGACGATCCTATGTTTGTTTTCGTAGTCACAGACATGAGCGCGACCACGAAATTCACCTGCTACTTCTGCAATCAGGTTATCGAAAACGAAACGCAACAGGTAGATATAACAGTGAATGTGTATTTGATGGACAGTGTTAAAAAAACATTATTTTACAAACTTGTATATGGTATTTATAATACCTTTAGTGTTTCTCCTCCACCCAATTTAATCAGTAATGAGTTATGTTATTAATTTTGATCTGATTATGTGTGTGCGTTTAATAATTCTGTAGTTAGTTAAACTATAGATTTGATATTTTGATAAAATCCCTAATTGTACTAAATCTCATTTAGGCTCACATTTCTAACTGCGGCCTAGTTTTGGAGCCATGCCCCAACAAATGTGGTTCGTATGTGCAACGCAACATGAGAAAACGACATTTCCAAGTATGCCAGAACAAAATAAACCGACGCTCTTACAATGAATTGGAACAATATTTAAGCAATGAGCAATTGAATTGGGGTCATGTGGGTAAGTGTCAAGAATCACAGATAAAACGTATGGAAAATGCAAATTTTAGCAAGAAATAAACTTAAAGACACTTGTGAGTCGAGATATCGACAGTTACATTATGTGTTAACTCTTAAAATAAATGTAGGAAGGCATGAACAATAGAAAAAAATAAATAAAATCATCCTACATGCTAAAAATGTAGCAAATAATAATAAATAATAAATTTATTATCCAACAGACATAGGCTAATTACAGCACAACAATAGCTTTATTTTAATTAAAAGTAATATATATATATATATATATATGAAAACGTGCTGGTGAAGAAAATATCACAATTAACTATATTTAATAATATTATTAACATATATATATATATATATATATATATATATATATATATATATTTGTGGTGTCGCCAGATGGCGTTAAACTTTCTCTCTACAGAGAACGTTGCATCAAGAAGTTTTTTATCTTTCTTTAAGTGTTTTAAATATGCTAAAAAACTGGTGGCCAGGACCTACACTTTACCCGAAAATAATAATCTAATGATAAAGAAAACTACTTTATATAAAGAATCGGTAAATAAATCAGAATAAGAATAGTCTAACATAGAATCATGATAAAAGAAAACTAAATCATCTACATAATTTTTCTTAACCTAGATCTACTATAACTATATCTTGTTGAAAATGAAACGCCTCAGTCATTTTTTGCATACAAGTTATAGACCAACCTGTATAACAAGTAATGATATTTAAAGTATTTCTGTATCATAAAACCATTTAAAAAAATATTAGTAAAACTTTTTTTTTTAATTATTAGTACCAGACAGTAGAAAAATATCACAAGTCTCGATGGCGTCCACCATACACAGCCAGCCACAGTTCGCCCTCGAAAACAAACTGAAAGAGTTAACAGCAAAATTCAACATCATGACAACACGCACCGTGGAAACCGCTCGCGTGCAACAAATGACACAATCAACAATAGAGTCCCTCCAACAGAACATGCTGGCATGGCACAAAACTCTTAAATCCGAGCTGGACCTCATGCAAAAAGAAATCGCCACGTATGACGGCCTGAAAAAGGACAACGAGGTGACCATTCATAACGTGCAAGAATTCATTAAAGAACTTAGTAACATCCACGGGGCTATCAACACACAGAACGTGGCATTTAAAGAAGAACAGATTAATGTGCGAGAAGTACAGAACGATCTAAAATCGAATTTGGCGGAACTAAAGGATTTATTTGCGCAAGAGAAATCTGTGGTTGCGGCGTTGTGGAACGACCACAAAGTGCAAGTCGAGAAAATTGTGCAAGAAAATCAGAAATTTGAGTTGGATTTGAAAGAAATAAAGGAGAAAATTGAAGCACTTTCGTTTGAAATACGTACAGCTAGTGAATTAAGTGCTGACTGTTTATCGGAGTTACGAGACGTGAAAAGTAGTATGACACAAGTCAAGTTGGATGTCGAGTTGACTGAGGATAGTGTTAGTAATATTCAAGGACTTATAGCAACAACACCAGGTGATAACAGGCTATTTATTTGCTGCTGTAAATGTAATTAGGAATTGTCCTCAGTTATCCTTATGATTTTTACAAAAAAAATTGCTCGGGTAAAATAAATTTCCAATTTTTTAATTAAAATGTGAAATTCTCTTCAACTTTTTCATTAGCAATGGCAATTTTTTTCAAATGACAACTCCATTATTTTATTGCAGATTCTGAAAGGAATTATTTTTCTGCGATCAGTATATTATGATATAGGTCACATAAGAAAATTTTCGCCAATTGCCAATTTTAATTAAAATGTACAAAATGTTTAGACCATTTTTTAATGAACAATGACAATTTTTTCAAATAACAGTCCCATTATTTTATTGCAGATTCTCAAAGGGATTATTTTTCTGCGATCAGCGAAGTATATTATGATATAGGTCACACAAAAAATTTTCGCCAATTGCCAATTTTAATTAAAATGTAAAAAAATTTTAGACCATTTTTTAAAGACCAATGACAATTTTTTCAAATAACAGCCCCATTATTTTATTGCAGATTCTCAAAGGGATTATTTCTCTGCGATCAGCGATGTATACTATGATATAGGTCACATAAGGAAATTTTCGAGAAAAATCATTTTAATTGTCAGAGTGAAGAAAAACACGACCTGAGCTAATCGACGATCTAATTCGTTGTAGTCAGACTGTAAATGGTGAACAGTTTCAGTACATACTTTAGCTTTTCATTGTTTAATTAAATAAAAATTAAACTTCTATCTTTATAGGGCAATCAACCGTGAGGCTTTTCCGCCGGTCATGGACAAGCTCATAGGAGTTTAATCCCACTGTATTTACCTTAACTTCACAGAAAATCTCTAAAAGACTGTGAAAAGTGATTCACGAAAATTCGCCGCGATGGGATTCGAACTCAGGCTTCCCAATGCTCAGTACGAGAATTAAATATTATTTCGCGTTTCGTGTTTTTCTTCACTCGTGACATTTGAAATCATTTTTCTCGAAAATTTCCTTATGTGACCTATATCATAATATACATTGCTGATCGTAGAAAAAAGATTCCCTTTCAGAATCCACAATAAAATTTGTCATTTCAAAAAAAATCCGATGGCATTCAAAAATGGTTAAAAAAAACCGATGGCATTCAAAAATGGTCGAAAAAAATTGACAATTTCATTAAAACTAGGCAATTTAAACTTAAAAGGCAATGTTTGCAAACATTACAAATAAAGGTTTCATTGAATTTATTCCATACTTTAGGAGGGTGTCCCTAAAGTATGGAATAAATTCAATAAAACCTTTATTTAAGATTTGTCTATGTCTAACTGTCCATATCTGTCTGCATCTGTTTCAATTGGTCCTTTTCTAAAACAGTTACGATATTGTAGGTCGAATTATTTGGAAAATAACAGACTTCGCCATGAAACTTGAAAGCGCCAAAAAATCTGACAAAGGCCCTCTGAAAGGTCCAATATTTTACACAGACGACTATGGATATCGTGTCAGGGTAAACTTGCTTTTGGACGAGCTTAAAAAAATGTTTTGTATACTGTATCATTTTTAGTTATTAGTCTATCTGAATGGGTTTAAAAAATGGAAAGGGAGATATTTATTGGCCTGTTTGCATGTCATGAAGGGGGATTACGATGATTTGTTAAAGTGGCCTTGCAGGATAGACGCGAATGTCCTGTTGAAGGACTGTGAGTACACAGATCAGGTGGGTTTAAAAAATAATAGTAAGTAAAGTAGATCACCGAAACATTGTTTTGTTTTGTTTCTGAATTAGTTTACTGTCCCTTTAATTTAATCGGTGACTGGAAAACACCAAAATCGTAGTTTAAATCAACTCTGTTCTGTGTGTAAACTATACATGTCACAACAATTACATGTATAAAGCCCGTATAGTTTATAGTTTCCTATATCGTTCGCCCGCGTCAAATTTACAAGTTGCATATAATTGGAATCGTAAACTAATATTAATATAATATTATTATTTGTGTTTGATTTGTTGTATTAGAGATAGTGATGGGAATTTTCTTTTATTAGGTATTGATGGGTTATATGGGATAAGGTGTTAGGCAATTAGTTCAATATTGTTTTTGGTAATGAATTTATCTTGTAATATTTGTAATCTCAGATTAATTGGTAATGAATTTATCTTGTAATATTTGTAAATAATTAATTGGGGTAATTTAGGATTTACAGTATATAAGTCGGTTAGGAGGATTAAAAAGTGGATTGTTGGGGTGTCTAGCTTTAGATATAGCTCAAAGGCTGGTCGTTTCTGCAACTGTAAACTTAATTTGCTTTAAGTGCAGATTTCCTGCAGTTACAGAATAAGATGCTACCATATTCCAATATGTGGCGACAAATTAATTTATCTGTTTTTTTATTATATTATATTATTATTATATTTTAATTTCTCGATATAATTTTTTTTTACAGAAAAGATTTTTATGGTTCCTTAATCTCATCTATAAAGTATTTTAACATTTTTAATGTTTCAGCCAAAAGACCACGCTCGTTATATAACTGCTAAACGCGATTCGCCCAATGATATGGCGGAAGAGCCACAAGAATCGTCCACACAGCATATTTTCATACCACACAATATACTTACGAAAAGCAATTACCTCAAGCATGATACAATTTTTATTGAAATCAGGACAAAACGCCAAAACGAAACACATATTTAAATTAAAAATGTAAACTTAATTTATCTATTACTAATAAAATTTACGGTAGCATGGCTACTCATTATCTAGCAACCTTTAGTAATTATCTATATTACTGATTAGTAGATGTGATTAATTTAATATTTAAAACAGTGGTTCTTAAGCACTGGTTAAGAACCACTGCTCCACAAGTTTATGGCAAGTGTTCCGAGAAATGATGAAATACGAAATTGAATGTTGGCTTATCTACTGTATGTGATTGACTCTTTTGACGATTTTGGTGCACCGCGAGTTTTTCTTACGATCAAAAATCTCACTGACTTCAAAAAGGTTAAGAATCACTGGTCTATATGATATTTTTAGTGCACAAACAGTTTTTAATTAATCAACTTGGTTATAAAAAATGATAAAAAATCGAAGATTTAAGAAATTTAAATTCATGATATTATTTTACATTCTATATTTAATTGGGTTCAAAATAAAACAATTTTTGATAATTTTCACCTAAAAATAAAGATTTTTATTCCACGAGCTGTTTTAAATTAATACACTGAGTTATAAAAAAATTATAAAAAATCGAAAATTTAGGAAATTAAAATTTATGATACTATTTTACATTCTATATTTAATTAGACTCACAATAAGCTATTTTTTGAAAAATTTCACCCAAAAGTAAAGTCTGCAGGAACATTTTTATTGTACGTGCTGTTTTCAATTTTTCGACTAAGTTATAAAAAATTATAAAAAAATCAAAGATTTAAGAAATTTAAATTTATGACATTATTTTACATTATATACTTAATTGGGCTGAAAATAAGCTATTTCTTGATAATTTTCACCAAAAAATAAAGTCTGCAGGAAGGTTTTTAGCGTACGAGCTGTTTTAAATTAATCGACTGAGTTAGAAAAAATGATAAAAAAAATTCAAGATTTAAGAAATTTAAATTTATGATATTATTTTACATTCTATATTTAGCTAGGTTCAAAATCAGATATCTTTTGAAAAATTTCACACAAAAATAAAGTCTGCAGGAAAGTTTTTATTGCACGAGCTGTTTTAATTTAATTGGCTAATATATAAAAAATGATAAAAAATCAAAGATTTAAGAAATTTAAATTTATGATACTAGTCTATATTTAATTGTGCTCAAAATAAGCTATTTTTGGAAAAAATTCACCCAATAATAAAGTCTGCAGCAACGTTTTTATTATACGTGCTGTTTTCAATTTTTCGACTAAGTTATAAAAAAATTATAAAAAATCATAGATTTAAGACATTTAAATTTATGATATTATTTTGCATTCTATATTTAATTGGGCTCAAAATAAGCTATTTTTTGATAATTTTTACCCAAAAAGGAAGTCTGCAGGAAGGTTTTTATTGCACGAGCTGTTTTAAATAAATCGACTAAGTTATAAAAAATAATTAAAAATCAAAGATTTAAGAAATTTAAATATATGATATTATTTTGCATTCTATATTTAATTGATCATCGTCCAAATCATTTTCACCCAAAAATAAAGTCTGCTGGAAGGTTTTTATTGCACGTGCTGTTTTAAATTAATCGACTAAGTTATAAAAAATTATAAAAAATTAAACATTTAATAAATTGAAATTTATGATACTATTATATTTCTATATTTAATTGGGCTCAAAGTAAGCTACTATTTGATAATTTTTACCCAAAAATAAAGTCTGCATGAAGGTTTTTATTTCACGAACTGTTTTAAATTAATCGACTTTGTTATAAAAAATGATAAAAAATCAAAAATTTCAATAATTTAAATGTATAACATTAGCTTACATTCTATATTTAATTATGTTCCAAATAAGCTATTTTTTGGTAATTTTCACCTAACAATAAAGTCTGCAGCAAGGTTTATATTGCACGAGCTGTTTTAAATTAATCGACTAAGTTATAAAAAATTATAAAAAAATCAAAGATTTAAGAAATTGAAATTTATGATATTATTTTACATTCTATATTTAGTTAGGCTCAAAATAAGATATTTTTTTTTAAAGTTTTACCCAAAAATAAAATCTACAGGAAAGGTTTTATTGTACATGCTGTTTTAAATTTTTCAACGAGTTATAAAAAATCATAAAAAATCAAAGATTTAAGAAATTTAAACTTATTATATTATTTTATATTCTATGTTTAATTGGGCTCAAAATAAGCTATTTTTGGAAGAAATTCACCCAAAAATAATGTCTGCAGGAAGGTTTTTATTGCACGAGCTGTTTTAAATTAATACTGAGACTGAGTTATAAAAAATGATACAAAATTAAATATTTAAGAAATTAAAATTTATTATATTATTTTACATTCTATATTTAATTGGGCTCAAAATAAGCTATTTTTTGAAAAATTTCACCCAAAACTGAACTCTGCAGGAAGGTTTTTAGCGTACGAGCTGTTTTAAATTAATCAACTGATTTGATTTGACAATTATAAAAAAATAAAAATTTAAGAAATTTAAATTTATGATTATTTCACATTTTATACTTAGTTAGGCCTAAAATAGGATATTTTTTGAAAAAAATCACACAAAAATAAAGTCTGCAGGAAGGTTTTAATTGTACGTGCTGTTTTAATTTTTTCGACTAAATTATAAAAATTATAAAAAATCAAAAATTTAAGAAATTTAAATTTACGATATTACTTAACATTCTATATTTAATTGTGCTCAAAATAAAACAATTTTTGATAATTTTCACCCAAAATTAAAGTCTGTAGGAAGGTGTTTAGTGTACGAGCTGTTTTCAATTTATCGACTGAGTTATAAAAAATGATAAAAAATCAAAGACTTAAGAAAATTAAATTTATGATATTATTTCATATTCTATATTTAATTGGGCTCAGAATAAGCTATTTTTTTTTATAATTTTCACCCAAAAAATAAGTCTGTAGGAAGATTTGTATTTCACGAGCTGTTTTAAATTAATATACTGTCTTTTAAAAAATTATAAAAAATCAAAGATTTAAGAAATTTAAATTTATGATATTATTTTACATTCTATATTTAATTGGGTTCATCAAATTTTGATAATTTTCACCTAAAAATAAAGTCTGCAGGAAGGTTTTTATTGCACGAGCTGTTTTAAATTAATGGACTAAGTTATAAAAATTATAAAAAATCAAAGATTTAAGAAATTTAAATCTATGATACTATTCTATATTTAATTTTATTCAAAAAAAGCTACTTTTTGAAAAATTTCACCCAAAAATAAACTCGGCAGGAAGGTTTTTAGTGCATGAGCTGTTTTAAATTAATCGATTAAGTTATAAAAAATTATTAAAAATCAAAAATCTTAGAAATTTAGATTTATCATACTATTCTATATTCTATATTTAATTGGGCTCAAAATAAGCTATTTCTTGATAATCTTCACCCAAAAATAGTCTGCAGGAAGGTTTTTATTTCACGAGCTGTTATTATTTTTCTACCGAGTTATAAAAAATTATAAAAAATCAAAGATTTGGGAAATTTTAATTTACTATATTATTTTACATTCTATATTAATTGGGCTCAAAATAAGCTATTTTTTTTTTAAATTTCACCCAAAAATAAAGTTTGCAGGAAGGTTTTTATTGTATGAGCTGTTTTAAATTAATAGACTAAGTTATAAAAAAATGATACAAAATCAAAGATTTAAGAAATTTAAATTTACGATATTGTTTTACATTCTATATTTAATTGGGCTCAAAATAAGCTTTTTCTTGATAATTTTCACCTAAAAATAAAGTCTACATGAAGGTTTTTAATGTACGAGCTGTTTTCAATTAATCGACTCAGTTATAAAAATTATAAAAAATTAATGATTTAAGAAATTTTAATTTATGATACTATTCTATATTCTATATTTAATTAGGCTCAAAATATGCTATTTTTGGATAATTTTCACCCAAAAATAAAGTCTGCAGGAAGGTTTTTATTGCACGTGCTGTTATAAATTAATCGACTAAGTTATAAAAATTATAAAAAATTAATTATTTAAGAAATTTTAATTTATGATACTATTCTATATTCTATATTTAATTAGGCTCAAAATAAGCTATTTTTGGATAATTTTCACCCAAAAATAAAGTCTGCAGGAAGGTTTTTATTGCACGTGCTGTTATAATTTAATCGACTAAGTTATAAAAATTATAAAAAATTAATGATTTAAGAAATTTTAATTTATGATACTATTCTATATTCTTTATTTAATTAGGCTCAAAATAAGCTAATTTTGATAATTCTCACCCAAAAATAAAGTCTGCAGGAAGGTTTTTATTGCACGTGCTGTTTGAAATTAATCGACTAAGTTATAAAAAATTATAAAAAATCAAAGATTTAAGAAATTGAAATTTATGATACTATTCTATATTCTATATTTAATTGGGCTCGAAGTAAGCTATTTTTTTATCATTTTCACCCAAAAATAAAGTCTGCATGGAGGTTTTCTATTTCACGAGCTGTGTTAAATTAATCGACTAAGTTATAAAAAATTATAAAAAATTAATGACTTCAGAAATTTAAATTTATGATATTATTTTACATTCTATATTTAATTGGGCTCAAAATAAGCTATTTTTTTAAAAAATCCATCCGAAAATAAAGTCTGCAGGAAAATTAATAGACTAAATAAAGTTTACAGGAATGTTTTTTAAATTGTTATAAAAAAAATTATAAAAAAGGATATTATTTTATATTCTACATTTAATTGGGCTTAAAATAAGCTGAAATTGATTATTTCCTCAGTACCTTTTTGCCTTTTTCCGTTTATCTCGAAACTACCTTTTTCAAACACGATATCTCAGATCTACTTAACTGATTTTGTTGAAATTTTCAAAACATATTCTTTATAATATTATCTACGACGTGGCATAAGATTTTTTTTGATTGAGTACCGCGTTCATGAATTATAAATTTTTAAAAGTCAAAATTTAGTGAAAAATCTTTTTTTTTCACAGCTGTCATTTGTAAAAAAAATATTTACTTATCCTATGCTACTTTGTAGTTACTACCTTTTTAAATAAGTTTATTTTTTTTTTCAAACAATGCCTGATAGCTAAACCAAATACATCATCAGCAAGGAATTTCTTGTCCGACTTGAAAACTCGTTATTATTTTCAATAAAGGAGACGAATAAAAGTATTTTTGGATTTGGCGTCTACTACGTGGTAATTCATTTTCAATAAAGGAGATGAATAAAACTACAATGTTTTTTACCACTTGTTTGAAACAACTAGTTTCGCCTAAGTTCTAGGCATTATCAAGGTTTTCCCGATGATAATGCCTAGAGCTTAGGCGTAACTAGTTGTTTCAAACAATTAAACAAGTGGTAAAAAAACATAGTACTTTTATTTATCTCATTTATTGAAAATAAATTACCATGTAGTAGACGCCAAATCCATTCAATTTCGTTATTATTTATTTTTTTTATTCGTGAATCTTTCATATTGTTCACAAAACTACTATCGTTAATTGAAGTACACTTCAATCAACGCTACTACGTATATGTGTAAAATCAGAAATATATAATTGCATCAATTTTATTTTTATTTTTTTTCGAGCGCCAAGGTGGTGTAGCCCCTTAATCAAAATCCATTTAGGGATAGTCGGAAAGGGAACACAAGGGAAAAATAATAGAATTTTATAATAAAATTATTTTAATAATTGTAATCTTTTTTTAATATAATTATGCCATATCTATTAGTTTTGTTAGGGATGTTGGTAGCCAAGTCGAGTTATTTTGTGTGTAAAACACCACATTTCTATCAATGTAGCATTGGGTACCATTTGAGCCCAATCTGTACACTTGTTTCGCTTCATGGTACTTATTGGGAATGGGTACAAACAGTATTCCGCGGTCCTCACAACGTTTCGCGATGAGGTCCTTGAAGCCTTGTGGGATGCTTGAAGCTATTCTTACAGCTTCAGTTAGAGTCTGTAATAAAGAATTAAATTATTTTTTTAATGTTTTTTTTGCAATCTATCAAAAAAGGTCGCTTCCTACTCTATCCCTTTCCACATCTAAAAATACACCCCCATCTCTCAACCACTTCCTTTTATTTAAAATTTAAAAATCAGATTCTAAATTTTTTAAATTTAAAAAGAAGTGATTAAGGGATGGTGTGTATTTTTTATGTGGAAAAGAATACTATAGGATGAGGGTTTTGGTTCGGTTTAAAGATCAGATTCTAGATTTTTAAATTTAAAAAGAAGTGGTTGAGGGATGGATGGGGGTGTATTTTTTATGTGGAAAAGGATATTATGGGATGAGGGTTTTTTTCAAGTTGTGAATATTGCTTGACTTGATTGTAAGACTTATGTCAAATAAAGGTTGTTTATTTTAAATATAAAATTACCTCTATCCTTGGTGGTGGTGGAGGCGCTGGCATATGCGTTTCTATATTAGTTAAGTATGATACGGACTCCTTGGCACCGGGTTGTTGACCTGAACTAACTGCTCTATTCATCATTTCCAGTGCTTTATGGAAATTTTCTGTAACAAATAAGTTCATTTTGATTATAACTTCAATGCTTATTACACAAAAATCAAGTCATTTCCAATAAATATTTACCTTTAATAGTTGGTTGTGTTAAAAGGCTTTCTGAAATCATCCTTTTCCAACCTGAATACCATTCAGTGACTTGTGAGTAATCAGGATTGTGGTTCAGCCACATGGCGAGCGTCTGTAGCCATCGCGGGAAGAAGAACTTATCTAGAATTAGGGTCATATTGCCTACTGATAGCATGTCACTCCAATCCATTACCCAATTCCACGGTTCTGAAATAAAAAATAGCAATATAAATTACATCAAATCAAATGTGAATGGGGATGGAAAGAGCGCGAAAATCTGCAAAAGACTAGCGTGAGGGAAAAGTACAAGTGATGATAAATAATTTTAGTTGTTATTATTCTAAGTGTAAGAGTTATGCCAAATAAGAGTTTTTTTTTAAGAAAATAATGTTAATTGAAACAAATATATCTTCACTTTTCTCACCTAAATGTTGCTGATGTGGATTAATAGGCAAACTCTGCATACAATGTTGCAACTTCGGCACGATATGTTTAACAAGGAACGCGACAAACGCCCCATCCGGTAACGCCCGCTGCCACGGCCTCAACATCAATTTCGCTGATCTATCCGACGGGTGCCAGTTCGCCAGAGCGGCCCCCAGTTTTTCTTGTATAATAGGGTATACACTGGTGTGTAGTTTAGCATCTACAAAACAAAACTAATGTAACTAAATTCAACTAACATCTTCAAATAACTTTACCCAGCAACGGAATCCATGGATGGATCCACGTATGAATCGGAATCGTATCCGTTAACGGATCCCAATTTCTGACTTCCGTGATTAATTTAGGGATGACGAGCTGGTCGAATACATTGCTTAAGATCCAGCTGGAGAGAAGCGGCATCCATGTTTCGAGGACGTTGATCAGCGAGTCGGAATCGCGCGGCGGCCACGCACTAGAAGAAAAGGGGCTAGATTAAAATTTGAATACAACTATGAATTTCAATTATCCTACTTTCAATAATCTTATTATTTTAATTTTATTCGTATATAGTGAGCAGGGATTGCAAAACGGGTTAACTTTTTAATTAGCTCAAAATCGGTATGAAGGCAGTAATAGTGCAACTAGGATTCTCAAATGTAGTACCATTTTAGTAGGGCTATTAATAAACAAATCGCAATCAATCTTATATATTTTGGATTATTAATAAACAAATTGCAATCAATCTTATACATTTTGGAATATTAATAACTCAAGTTACAGCTGTTTTTCTGAAGTAACTTAGAGGTAAAACCATACCGATTTAGAATTAATTAAAAAAATAAGTTAGTTCGAAATCGGTATGGTTTTATAGTTAAACCAAAAAAATAAGTTCAATTATTTTTGGATGAGAATATATTTTCAATAATCATAATTTATTTAATTTGCTGTGTATTTCCATCATTCGCGAGATTTCACGCTCATGCAAATGTTATGTTTAAATTTTTTAACTGTGGTATATGTACCATTTTTGGTACAATATGTTGTTGCAGGGGGACAAAAGAAATTTCAAGGAATTACTTATGTAGAGCTTCATAAGAAAGTCCTTGAAATTTCCTTTGTCCCCCTGCAACAACGAATTGTACCACCAGTGGTACATATACCATAGTTTGAGAACCTATGGCATATTATAGGTTCTCAAACTATGGTATATGTACCACTGGTGGTACAATACGTTGTTGCAGGGGGGCAAAAGAAATTTCAAGCACTTTCTTATGAAGTTCTACATAAAAAATTCCTTGAAATTTCTTTTGTCCCCCTGCAACAACATATTGTACTACCAATGGTACATATACCAGAGTTTTAAAAAAATGTAAATTAATTAAATCTCTGTTTCGTTATAAGATTTGTGTGCTCTTTTTCTCTGAACATATCCTTATTTTTTGACTTGTATTAAGTCCAAATTACAAAATATCATCATGGGGGTACAGCATTTTTAGCAGTTTATTTAATTGGTACAATGTTTCTAAAGTTTGAGAACCCCTGTAATATACTATTATCAATTAAATACTGGTATCCAGTTATTGGAAAATTAAAAACCGGTGTTTGAAATTTAATCCGGTATTGCAATCCCTAATTGTGAGCATACAAACTCGAACTCTTTGAATATCATCAATAATATTGAGTGTACAACACTGTAGATCCTTGATATTGTTGTTATAGGCTTTATTTGTCATTATATAAGTTGGTACGCCTAATAATTGGCGTAGACAATTTTCCTAAAAAAATATGACTGTTTTCTCCAGCAATGCAGTCATATCAGATTAAATCCTGTTTTCTTACTAAATACTAGTATTTTTGGTATGTCCCATTATTGGGTATGATTGAGGCTTCTTTATGTTAAATTATGTTGTATATGTGATATAATTTATTTGTTTCATATAGTTTTAACTAAAAGATGCGAACTTACCTAACACAAGTTCTCATTACCGGCACCCACGTGTGCCATAAGAGACTATCATACGGCAGAATTCCCATACTATTACCTTCTATTGTCCCACGCTGAGTGTCCAACAGGTCCTTCCATTGCTTAAAGACATCCGTGTATAGATTGGGTTGTGATAGCGGGGACCAACTGGCGAGGGCGGATGTTAGCAGAGGGCCTACGAGTCCCGGCGCGAGTTCGCCAAGTTCGTACTGACAATATTCTTCATAATGCTCTTCCTGTAGATAGAATGACTATTATTAAAATACAACTCCAACTATAAAGACTTAGCAAATCCTCACAAAATATTATTTTCAATAAATGTTTTGAACTGAATATTATTTTCAACAAATGTTTTGAACTGAATATTATTTTCAACAAATTGATCACAAAAAGAAATATTGATTTTGTATGATAAAGTAAAAATTTGACCTGTAATTTTTACTTTATCATACAAAATAAATATTTCTTTTTGTGATCAATTTGTTAAACATAATATTCAGTTCAAAACATTTCACTTTTATTTATAAAAATATCCTGAACAACAATTCTTTTTTGAGAAATTATCCTAGTATTTAATATACAAACCTGTAAATTCTTGAATATATTCGCCACTTGTCCCAATGATAGCCCCTGTGCAGGATCAATTAGTCTATTGACAATATCCAAAACATTTTTCATTGTAGCTACTTGGGTTTCTTCTTTGCTTATTATATTATTCAACTGTATTTCCTCCTGCTCTAAGGCAACTATTTTGTCCTGGTTATTCCGGGTTTGTCTGTCTATTCTTATGATATCCTGAATAACATAACAAATTAATAATGCACTTTTAAACATAAAATCAATTTTTTTTATGAAAATCTATGCACTTGCCTGTTCACACATATCCACCAATATGTCCAAATTGTGCTGCATTTCAGGCAGGGCAAAATTCGAGCATTTTTTGTGGAGAACATCTTCGAAATGTTCGACACCTGGAGGGGCTTTCAGTCCGCTCAGTGCATGGTAGCCGCTGAGGACGCGCTGTTGGGGCCCCGTCATATCAATCACCTTGACTTTACTAAGCTCGCTAAAATAGAAAATGATGTTATATATTGATTCAGTAGAAAAGAGAAATAATTGAGAAACAACATATAGTTTATATAAATTTCTAAACAAACTAATAAATTTGTAAGAAAATTTCTATATCCTTGTGCTCAAAGGGTACCTACAAGGATTGGACTGGCACATTCTTGGAACTCTCTACATGTTTCATTAAAATTCAGAGGATTTAAGACTATTTTATGAAATTTAATTACTTCATGGGATTATACTGGGTGTTCTACTATAAGTAAAAATTCCGAATTACAGGAAATTTAAAAAAAAAACTTCATTCATTTCAAAAATTGTTGATGTAATTAGGTAGAAGTAATATGGTATAGCTTACCATATCTGACCCCTTCTACCTAATTACATCAACAATTTTTGAAATGAATGAAGTTTTTACTTAAATTTCCTGTAATTTCACTTATAGTAGAACACCCAGTATAATCCCATCAAGTAATTAAATTTCATAAAATAATCTTAAATCCTCTGAATTTGAATGAAACATCCAGAGTGTTCCAAGAATGTGCCAGTAATGCCATAAAGTGGAATTTTCACTTATAGAAGGGTATTCTATAAGTGAAAATTCCAAGTATAATACAATTTAAGGAACATAAATCACAAAAAAAAAATGTAATTCATGTTTGAGAGTTATAATACTAGTTTGTATCACCTTTCTGCATATATATGCTGATCATATAGATTCAGAACATGTAGGAAAACAGAAACAATAAAATTGTGTGTAATAACCATCACATGCATTTATACCTTGTAAGTCCTGTAGTTTTGAACAGTCCAGGCTTTTTACCTTTTTCAATAACGTCATCAACGCTCCTGTAATAATAACGCGATTTCTTCTTTCTTAAATCCTCCTTTTTCCACTTTGACTCTCTGCTGTCTGGCTCCCTTTCATCTTTTATTGTTTCCTGTAACTAAATCGACGATAGGGTTAAAATTGAAATTATAAATATATTTTTATTAGAGGTTTGAGTGCATGGATCAATACAGGAAGAAATAAGGAAATGAATATCAAGAATCAAAATATTAGAATGATAACTATATGGACTATATTATTGTGATTGGTGATGTGTAAGTGCAGTGAGGGAAATGCCAATAAAGGTTTTATTTTTATATGGACTATACAAAGATTTTACTATTTTTAATTGGTACCTAGTTACAAGATTGAATGAATTTGTTTACATACAACCTACAATCAAGTTATTATAGATCCTCTTTATAGCCATATAAAGTGACATATTATCCACAAGTGGTATAAAGTAACTTTTACCTTTTCTTGTAATTAAATTAAAATTTTACTTTTTTCATGGATGAGTTAACCCTTTCAGGCCTAAAATAAATATTATGGAATGTATTAAGATTCAAATTTCCAAAGATTAATGTAAAGGAAGAAAGTTAAACGCCATCTGGCAGCACCACATCAATTAGCAATGCACACCCAACATGCTCATGCCATCAGGATCACTGAGTAGTGCCCTCTATGGAATAATATTCCAACAGTGCTTCAGACATCAGCACAAGCCCAATCGTATAAAACATATATAAGTGTGAACCCACCTCTTAGCAATCTACATATCTAGATTTAAATGTAATTTACAGCCGCCAACAAATGGCACCACATTTACAATTTGGCATATTTAGTTTATAAAAAGCTACCACTGGATTATTAGAAATAATTTATATTAACAAGGTGGTTTCTTTGTTCCCACTAGGAACAAAATTGTTTTTAACTATGGTTAGGATTATAGTGCTCTGTGGTTAGGATAGAAAATTATATAAGCACTTAATGTTAGATTTGCGAAATCTCATAGGTTGCAATTATAAAAAATAATAATTAACAATAGTTGGACTTGCATATAGAGTTGCAAATAGGGAATATTGTGTTTATAGAGTTGAATGTATCAAGTATATAATTATTTAAAAACATACTACTGGTTTTGCAACTGAAGCTGGTTTCTCAGGTCCATATGCCCCAATTGCCCCTCTTCCCTTCCTTAAATGAGCTTCAACTGGTGCAGATATACCCTGCAAGTCCTTCCCTAAACCCTTGCCAGGCTGGAACCCCATTTGCATAAGCAACTTAGCCCCAATACCCTTAGTATGCTTCTCCCAGCTTCCAACACCTCTATTCAAAAACTGTGGGTTATTGTAGTTCTTGTTGCTGCGTAAACCTGCTATATCACCAGTAATTTCAGTGACTGTAGCTTCAGTAGTTTTAGGGCCCCCAAAACCTCTTCGCCCAACCATCTCCTCTTCAGATTCACTTGAATCTCTTTTAAATGAAGTGGTTGGTTTTTCATCAGAATCTTCATCACTGTTCTCTTCATTTTTAATAGCTTTATCTTTTTTACCAGCCTGTTGCACCCCTCCAGCTACAAAACCGATGGGTGCTGTGTAATTTTTAGGACCTTTCTGTTTGCCTTTAAATCCTTTCTTGTTTGTTTCCTCTTCTTCATTTTCACTGTCATCCGCCCAAATACCTACAACATAAGAGAATTGCAAAATAGTGATTTATTATCAAATGAATTGTACTATTGTACTTTTTTAAGTATTAATATTAGAATTGTGTGTCATAACAGAAAATGCAATTGATGTATGATAAAAAAAATTAAAAATGCAAACTAAGGGACAGGTGGAAAAAGACCTGAGAGGAAAAATCTGCCAAACATAGCAATAAATAGAGAAATTTTAGAAAAAAAAAAATAGAATTGATTCACCCAAATAATTAAATCAGAAGAGCTCTTAGGAGGAAGAGCGAAACTCCACAAGGAGTGTCAAGCTAATTATATATAGTATGTACATTAGCTTGACAGAAAACTTCTGAAAAAACTATGAAAGGTGATTCACAAAATATATAATGCAAAAGGATTTAGGGCCAATTCTATAATTGATATTTATATATATTATCTATTTGCCTTTTACATTTCAGTGTAGGCTACATTTGACATTTAACTGGAGAATAAGGCTATTCCTGGAATAAGTTTGAGATATTGGCATTAATATCTCTTAACATATTCAACAAATATCCTTATTCTCCAGTTAGATATCAATTGTAGAACTGGCCCTTAAACTATTACACCCCAATGATCAGTATGGCATTGAGAATACCTCAATCCCCTAAGCTACTGAGCTTTGTGAAAATGCCAAAAAAAAAAAACTACACCAATTAAGACAATCTCAATATACTTAAGTTGTATGTTTGTTTGAGATATTGGCATTGATATATGTACCTTATTCCATGAATAGCCTTATTCTCCAGTTAAATATTAATTGTAGAACTGACCCTTAAACTCTTACACCCCAATGCTTAGTATGGCATGGAGAATACCTCAATCCCCTAAGCTACTGAGCTTTGTGAATATGGCAAAAAAAATTACACCAATTAAGAAAATCACAATATACTTAAGTTGTATTTTGTTTCAGATATTAATATTAATATCTGTAAC
The DNA here is from genome assembly GCA_963942505.1 of Lordithon lunulatus. Taxonomy (NCBI): domain Eukaryota; kingdom Metazoa; phylum Arthropoda; class Insecta; order Coleoptera; family Staphylinidae; genus Lordithon; species Lordithon lunulatus. The sequence continues at coordinate 56,114,257 of OZ012670.1, forward strand.
TTATTCCATGAATAGCCTTATTCTCCAGTTAAATATCAATTGTAGAACTGGCCTGTACACCCCAATGCTCAGTATGACATGGAGAATACCTCAATCCCCTAAGCTACTGAGATTTGTGAATATGTCAAATAAAAATTACACCAATTAAGACAATCTCAATATACTTAAGTTGTATGTTTGTTTGAGATATTGGCATTAATATCTCTAACTTATTCAATGAATATCCTTATTCTCCAATTAAATATCAATGGTAGAACTGGCCCTTAAACTCTTACATCCCAATGTTCAGTATATCATGGAGAATACCTCAATCCCCTAAGCTACTGAACTTTGTGAATATGCCAAAAAAAACTACACCAATTAAGACAATCTCAATATACTTAAGTTGTATGTTTGTTTGAGATATTAGCATTATATCTGTAACTTATTCCATGAATAGCCTTATTCTCCAGTTAAATATCAATTGTAGAACTCTTACACAACAATGCTCAGTATGACATGGAGAATACCTCAATACCCCGAGATTTGTGAATATGCCAAAAAAAACTAATCAATTAAGAAAATCTCAATATACTTAAGTTGTATCTATAAGTCTTACTTGGTATATATTACTTATACAATTAATATTGATATAAATGATTATTTATAAGACACAATCCTTTATGTACATTACCATAAATTTGTTGGTGCTTGCTGTTGCCCCGCCGCTTGCGGTACATGTTGAATTCATTATCCAAGTCATAGTCGGTGATTTCGAACTTTTCCACCTCGTCCTCAGACATATTTTACCCCGATTTAATGACTTTAACACAATTTCTTGGGTAAATCGTTACTATTTGTAGGTTATGTTGCACTTTTAGTTCATTCGCAAACAAACCGTGGTGGGGTTAACTAATGGTATGTTACCAAACATTTTGGTAACTGCTAACTAGGTATTTTTTGTTCGCTATATTGGCATCATGTTCTACTCAATCAAGACCATAGACAAAATAGATACGAAAGTCAAATAATGCGCCATCTTACACCTGTTACATATGTAGAACTATTAGCTGAGACGCGAATCAATGATTCAATGATGTCTTTAAATGATTTACATACATTAAATACTTATTTTCCATTAAAATGTAATACACAAAAACTTGTTATAATCTTTGCTTATATTTGTCTACGCTTTGCACTATCGAACTTACTACCGCCTGGAATTTAATTTAATTTATTTCCGCCGCTTTGACTGCTACGTGCATGTGTTCGTTAGATGGCAGCACATATACCTCCAAAGTAAATACCAAAGATCAGTTGTTTATCTACTACCAAAGAAAATATAATCCTACTATATATAAATATAAGCCTACTACCTTGAAGTATGAATCGCGAAATGCCCGTATTAACCAACTTCCTATTAACTTTATAGGTCCAATAAGCTATTGAATGGATAAATTGACATCATTGTGACAGAATATGCCAAAACAAATGTCAAATACCATGAATAGCGCTTGCAATTGGAGCTTTGATGACACCTTTTGTTTAATTATTCAGTGTTTCCAATAGAGGGAATCTAAAGTAACTACATTCCCTAGAGAATTCATTTACTGTTACTTTAACAACGAACACTTATGGGATCAATAGCTATTGATAGATTTTTAGAACTTTGGAGAATACGGGGGTGAGAAAAGTAGACTTTAAGGGTGGGATCACGTCACGTCATATAAAATATAGGGAATGTCGGTGAAAACGGGGTTATGAGTGTGAGGCAGATCGTAAATTAAACCCTCTCATGCCCAAGTGATTTTTAATGTCGCGTAAAAATGATCCTCATATAATTGAAGAGCGCTGATGTAGAATGTATGAAAGAACCTACACCTAGGTGTAGATTCATTCATACATTCTACATTCTAAAGGTATGACCGCCTTGAAGATTTGGACATTAAAGCTATACTATATTTAAATGCATCGTTATATGCGATTAAGTGAGGTCCGCCTTGAGGCGGAGTTGGGCATTTGAGGGTTAACTAATAAATATTATGGATAATATATTTATAAATGTATAATCTTTACAAAAACACTTATTACATATATACATTAAGATATTATTATATTATTACACCTTACAGTAGAGGGCATATGATTAAATAAATATAAAAAAATAATAAAAAGACATTTAATAAAACAGTACTCAGATTTCAACTGTAGTTTTAAAATACTTTTTGCAATGAAATATAGTTCGCGTCTGAGCTAAAAGTTCCATACTATAGCAGTAAGTTCGTAGTTCAAGTATTTTGGCGCTGATATTGCTTACCGACAATTTGTAAACATTTTGGCGTGTTTTCACCACAACAGCGGCATCTAGTTCAAGCATTTTGGCGCTATTGTCGCACGCCATCATTTTTTAAATATTTTGCCGCTCTTCATACTAAAATGCATATGCTAACATCCATGCCTTGATACCACAACCCTTCCCGCTTGCCATCTACTTAATACCTCTTCCTACTCACATGTGTACAGATAAGCGGGAGAGGGCTTAGATGGTATCGCTGTCTTTCTCCCACATTCATTTTATTTTTTTTCTGAAACTTCTTCATCGCTCTCTATATTTCTCATCACAATTTGTATTCAACTCTGTAGCGTCTCCATTTCAAATGCTAGTGAGACGGTTTATATGTGAAAATGTAGAGTATTTATAGCCCTACAGATTGAGACTAGACGAAATGATGAAATTTCATGTTTTTCCTCAGTTTTAACTCTGAATCGTGTCTATTTCAAATGCTAAAGAGATGGTTTATATGTGAAAATGTAGAGTATTTCTAGTCTTACAGATTGAGACTACACCTTTTTCTGTAGCTCTTACCGTTTTCTCGCTGCAGCGGTGAGAAAATGTGAATATAATGAAATTTCATGTTTTTTCCACAGTTTCAACTCTGTAGGGTGTCTATTTCAAATGCTAGAGAGATGGTTTATATGTAAACATGTAGAATATTTCTAGCCCTGCAGATTGAGACTACACATTTTTCTGTAGCTCTTACCGTTTTCGCGCTGTAGTGGTGAAAAAAATGTGAATATGATGAAATTTTATAGTTTACTATAGTTTCAACTCTCTAGCGTGTCTATTTCAAATACTAAAGAGACTGTTTATATATGAAAATGTAGAATATTTCTAGCCCTACAGATTGAGACTACACGTTTTTCTGTAGCTCTTACCGTTTTCTTGCTGTAGCGGCGAGAAAATGTCACTATAATGAAATTTCATGTTTTACTACAGTTTCAACTCTGTAGCGTGTCAGTTTCAACTCTGTAGCGTGTCTATTTCAAATACTAAAGAGATGGTTTATTTATGAAAATGTAGAATATTTCTAGCCCTACAGATTGAGACTACACCTTTTTCTGTAGCTCTTACCGTTTTCTCGCTGTAGCGGTGAGAAAATGTGAATATAATGAAATTTCATGTTTTTTCCACAGTTTCAACTCTGTAGGGTGTCTATTTCAAATGCTAGAGAGATGGTTTATATGTGAAAATGTAGAATATTTCTAGCCCTGCAGATTGAGACTACACATTTTTCTGTAGCTCTTACCATTTTCGCGCTGTAGTGGTGAAAAAAAATGTGAATATGATGAAATTTTATGTTTTACTACAGTTTCAACTCTGTAGCGTGTCAGTTTCAACTCTGTAGCGTGTCTATTTCAAATACTAAAGAGATGATTTATTTATGAAAATGTAGAATATTTCCAGCCCTACAGATTGAGACTACACGTTTTTCTGTAGCACTCATCGTTTTCGCGCTGTAGAGTTGAGAAAATGTGAATATGATGAAATTTAATACTTCCTCCCAGTTTCAACTCTGTAGCGTGTTTATTTCAAATGCTACAGAGATGCTTTATATGTGAAAATGTAGAATATTTCTAGCCCTACAGATTGAGACTACACGATTTTCGGTAACACTTACCGTTTTCGCGCTGTAGCGGTGAGAAAATGTGAATATGATGAAATTTCATATTTCTTCCCAGTTTCAAGTCTGTTGCGTGTCTATTTCAAATGCTAAAGTGATGGTTTATATGTGAAAATGTAGAATATTTCTAGCCCTACAGATTGAGACTACACGTTTTTCTGTAGCTCTTACTGTTTTCTCGCTGTAGCGGTGAGAAAATGTGACTATAATGAAATTTCATGTTTTACTACAGTTTCAACTCTGTAGCGTGTCAGTTTCAACTCTGTAGCGTGTCTATTTCAAATACTAAAGAGATGGTTTATTTATGAAAATGTAGAATATTTCTAGCCCTACAGATTGAGACTACACGTTTTTCTGTAGCTCTTACCGTTTTCTCGCTGTAGTGGTGAGAAAATGTGACTATAATGAAATTTCATGTTTTACTATAGTTTCAACTCTGTAGCGTGTCAGTTTCAACTCTGTAGCGTGTCTATTTCAAATACTAAAGAGATGGTTTATTTATGAAAATGTAGAATATTTCTAGCCCTACAGATTGAGACTACACGTTTTTCTGTAGTTCTTACCGTTTTCTCGCTGTAGCGGTGAGGAAATGTGACTATAATGAAATTTCATGTTTTACTACAGTTTCAACTCTGTAGAGTGTCTATTTCAAATGCTAAAGTGATGGTTTATATGTGGAAATGTAGAATATTTCTAGCCCTACAGATTGAGACTACACGTTTTTCTGTAGCTCTTACTGTTTTCTCGCTGTAGCGGTGAGAAAATGTGACTATAATGAAATTTCATGTTTTACTACAGTTTCAACTCTGTAGCGTGTCAGTTTCAACTCTGTAGCGTGTCTATTTCAAATACTAAAGAGATGGTTTATTTATGAAAATGTAGAATATTTCTAGCCCTACAGATTGAGACTACACGTTTTTCTGTAGTTCTTACCGTTTTCTCGCTGTAGCGGTGAGGAAATGTGACTATAATGAAATTTCATGTTTTACTACAGTTTCAACTCTGTAGAGTGTCTATTTCAAATGCTAAAGTGATGGTTTATATGTGGAAATGTAGAATATTTCTAGCCCTACAGATTGAGACTACATGTTTTTCTGTAGCTCTTACCGTTTTCTCGCTGTAGCGGTGAGGAAATGTGACTATAATGAAATTTCATGTTTTACTACAGTTTCAACTCTGTAGCGTGTCTATTTCAAATGCTAGAGAGATGGTTTATATGTGAAAATGTAGAATATTTCTAGCCCTGCAGATTGAGACTATACGTTTTTCTGTAGCTGTTACCATTTTCTAGCTGTAGCGGTGAGAAAATGTGAATATAATGACATTTCATGTTTTTTCCACAGTTTCAACTCTGTAGGGTGTCTATTTCAAATGCTGGAGAGATAGTTTATATGTGAAAATGTAGAGTATTTCTAAGTCTACAAATTGAGACTAGACGTTTGTCTGGTAGCTCTTACCGTTTTGGCGCTGTAATTTTTATTTCTATTGAAAAAAATGGGAAAAAACTTGACTTACGTTAATTATTCCAATTAATAAAATTATAAATTAATTTATAATTCTGCAAGATAATTGAAAAACTATAATGTGTGTTATATTTAGCATTAAATTACGTACAAGATTCTTACGACAATAAATATTACAGTTTTATCAATAAACAGGTTAAACAGAAAATCTCGTAAGGGTATATTTATTGGCCCAAATAATAAAGATGGTAATCTTTATAATTTGGGCCAATTTGTCCTCCAAAGTGCAGCCCTAAGGAGATAAGGATCCTCAATGTCGGAACTAAATAATTAATATTCGTATAAAGCAACGGCCGAAGAACTTTTTTTAGTCATTATCTCAAAATATATTTGTTTAAGTCGATATTACCGCCGCATTTTGGTTTTTCGAGGCCGCGCATGCTGAATTTAAAGTTGAAAAATATAGTTTTGAAAAATGCTGCCACGTTTATAAAATAGAAATGTTCTTGTTACCCCCCACAATTTAATGATTACCCCTTTTTTGTGGTAATTTACCCCGGGATAAATGGCGTAATTTAACCCGGGGTAAATTACGCCAAAAAGGGTCGAGGAACCGGTTCCTCAACCGCTGGTACATAGCGTTAAAAATTATCTAAACAGTACAATCGTTGGGTTTAATTTCGATTTCATTTCAGAAATATGAATAAAACAAGTACATAATAAATGTATTAATAAATATATATAAATAAAATATATAGCACAAGTATAAAATATAAATCAACGTTCATTAAGCATCCCTTGAATTTCATTCAACTTCCTTAGTAGCATCTCATTAAACTCATTTTGTATCCTCTCACGTTTACCCTCCTCCTTCTTCTCCTGTATCAACATCCGCGCCTTCCTCACAGTCTTACCATCCAAACAAACCTCCCGGCACTTGCAAGAGCTTTCAACCTCCTCATCAAACACCACACGACCATTCTGATTCGGATACACCACCAACTCATAATTCTTAAGATACCGCGGATAAAGACACACCATTTCAGCCACATGTTTCGACGCAACCCGCCTACTCCTAGGACAACAACAGAAAACACTCAACAGCCTCCCCGGCACGAAATTACTGAACAACATCGACTCCGCATACGCAACATACTCAGCACGCGCCACATGCCCAACCAGCTCAGCCTCATTTTTGATCTCCTGCGTATCACTAACCGCCAACCCGTTCAACAAATTCAACAAAATTACAGCCACCGTAATAACGAACGTGAGGAAAATCAACCGGCTCGTCACCGGGAACCTATCAAATTCAATTTCACCAGCCTCAAACTCCCCGGTTAGCATAATAATCGTTTTAAAAAGCGCTATAAAAGGATTGACAAAACTATCCTCATCCTCCTGCCCAACTTTAGCGTGATTGAACAGCGTGAAGAAACAGAACGCGAACGCAACAATCGGAATGGAGTAAAAAAGAAGGAATTTAAAAAAGTTTCGCGATACAGTACGCAACATGACTATATTTGTTGATAGTGCGGGGTAGTTTCCCAAAAAGAATAGCAACTCGAAGGCGGCTAATAGAAAAACGATTGCGCATAATTGTATTTTCGTCCCACTTTCAGGGTTGGTGATAAACAGCATACAGCAGACGGTGATGATTAATGATATTTCTATGTAGTTTTCGAAATTCGCGAAATATTTCGCTGGGGCTACGACGACTTGAAAGGTTTCTCTGAGGATTAGTAGGAGTGTTGTTAGAATTAATAGAACGTAGAAAAATCCTTTGTAATCCATCGAATTGTTGTAGACCATTGCGTATAGGAGGAGCGACAGGCAGAATGTTAGATAGAAAAATAAGTTCGCGTAGAAAATCCATCGGATACGGTGCCATTTCATGTATAAGAAGCTTGTTATTACGGGGTGTTTGAGTAGTGGTTTTAATTCGGACGATTTGCTCATGTAAAGCACCGCGTCGGTTTCCGCGGTGATGCGGGCGCGTTTTTTATGGACCAGTTCCTCCAAATCCTCGTTGACGATATGGTCGTGGGATGGCAACAGCGTTTCGTAATTGAAACTGATTGTCATGTTTTCTTTGTCTAGTTTATTGCAGGGTTGCGCTTCTATGCAGTTATCTAAGTGTCCTTTAAGGGTTTCATAGTCAACATCTGCGATGGTAAGGAAACCGAATTTGTTTCTATTGGCCAGCGATGATTTACGGTTGAGTAGTTTGAGGGCTATATCGGGACCTCCGTAACGCGCTCCGTAGTGCAATGGGTAGTTTCCGTTTGCGTCTGTAGAGTTGACATCGATGTGTTTTTTTGAGTCCATTAGGGTTTCAAAACAGGTTGTGTAGTCGTTGTCGTAGTCTAGTTTGCGTAGGATTTCTGGGAGGACGTCTTTATGGACGATTGTGTTTGGTTCGTCCAGTAGTTGTTTTAGGATGGCATGATGGCCGTTTGCAGCTGCTATGAATAAAGGCGTTTGTAGGTTTTTCGGTTTGGTTTTATTAGGGTCCATTCGTTCAGCCAGTAGGAATTTAGTGGCGTCCAATAGGTTTCTTTCGGCTGCTATTTGTAGGAACGTTTTTTCGCCGTTTTCGTCGTTTATTCCATCCAAAGTCTTGGCTGTTGCAATGAAACCTTCTTCATCGCCATCACGTAGAAGTTTAAATAATATTTCGCTACTACTTCCTGTGTTATTGTTGGTATTATTAAAAGGGACGTGATCTGTTGTAAGTCCTATGTCCTCAATCAATCGACGTGGGGTTTTCGAAAGGGACACGTAGCTGTCCAAATCGAGATCGTTGCGGCGCATTAGCAGTTTTAGGACATCAATGTGTTTCTTTTTCGCAGCCCAGTACACTGCTGGGATGTTTTTGTCGTTTGTTTTGTTAATATCGATCCCGTTCTGCAGGAGAATTCGAGCGCATTCTAGAAAATCAGGGTCGTTTGCATTGCCCTCTTTTAGCAGGAGATGCAGTGCGGTGTTTGCGTTTTTTGTTGTCGCGTTTATCTCTGCAACGCCCACATGCTTGATTATGCAACGCAGGATGGTTGGATTTTGACCTAAAAACATTTTTGCATCAATTAAAAGGCATTAAAAAAACTTAACTAACTTAATCTATTGCCAATATGGAGTATATTTAATAACTTCAGATCTAGTTATTAAATATACTCCATATTGGCAATAGATTAAGTTAGTTAAGTTTTTTAAGAGACCAAATCTGACGGATATTTTGGATTCTGGATTAAAAAAATACCTAGAAACAGTTAAAATGGATTTTTTTTACTGTTTCTATGTAATTTTTTAATGCACAATCCAAAATATCTGTCAGATTTGATCTATCAGATCTAGTTATTAATAAATTGGACAATTTAATAAAACCTTAATAAAATTACACTACTGGGCAGTAGTGTAATTTTATTAAGGTTTGACTAAATAAAACTCTGATTGAGTAATAATTGTACGATGTGCTGTTCAGAATTTAATGTTAATTTTCTTTTACCTAATGTAGCAAAATGAATCGCCTCCTTTCCATCCCATCGTGGATCGGAGAAATGTAAATCCGCTCCACCCTCCACCAGCTCATCTATCGTATCACTAGTAATTGTCTTAGCATGATCCTTGCAGGCTATAAACAGTATAGGTTTATTATACGGATGCTCGTAAATTTCAGACACTAGATTTCGATGTTGCTCCAATAATTTTCCAATATCAGTTACATTGTTATCTTTTACATGACTCAGTAGCAGCGCTTTCGGATCGGGACAGACACTGTCGGACCGAAGGAACTTATTTTCACTCATGTTCGTCCTGTTAACAAATAAAATCATTTAAAAATATAGTTATTTTGCAGGCGCATACATAGGGTGCCTGTTTGTCGAAATTAAACCTGGGGTTCTCGCTTATCTTAAAAGGTGCAATCAGTTAAATTAGGGCATTTTTGTACTGAAATAAATGTGTCATTGTTAATTTTTACGATATTGCAAGTTTGCTAGCAGATTTAGATTCCTCATAAAAATGTTCCTATTATATTTTGGTTAGAAATGCCTAGATATTCTGTAGTTTATTTTAAACTAAAAATACGATAAATTCTCGTTTTATTTTTGTTTTCGATAGCCAGTTACCATTTCTAAGTAATGCAGTAACCAATACTATGAATTAAGATAGAACAAATCGGTCGAAATAAGGATTATTTACATATTCTTTTCCAAAAACAGGCCATCGTCTTTCGACCTTATTATTACCATTTTATTAATATGTTTCATATAAACATATATTTTTAGACTAAACAAAGTTAATCTTATTATTATTACTGTCAGCATAAGCCCACCATAATAAAATTTTGATGACACTAATGATTACTAACAACATGAGTCATAACATAGAAATTTCAACCTATCTACCGGCAAAACGCGCATTTTCTAATAAAGAATAATAATCAAACTTACTTCAAGTAATTACAGCTGTTTTAATTCACTTTTTATCATAATTTTATGCACATTTAACGGGTCATTTACAATGTTTTTGTTGTGAAAACAGGTTGCAGTTGCTCCCCGCCTAATACATTCTTCTCACAGCGCGACCGCGATTGTTGAAACTGTAAACCCACTGGACCGGATCACGTCCCGCGCGCAGCTAGCACTCAATTGCCAGAGATCAGCATAATTAATAATTAGCTACTAGCCTAGCCGAAAACGTTTGTTCGGCGTTGCAGTGCCCGCGGCTAATTGCTGCACTTGTTGGTTCTGAATGAATCAAATGCTACGAATATTAAATACAAAAACTGATGATAAATAATTCAATCAGTTTTTGCGTTTAATATTCGTAGCACTTCATGCAATTTGAATAAGAACATTCATTTCAATAAAACAAAATTACTTTTTATATTTATATAATTTAGTTAACAATTTTTAATACATAGTAATCCAATAAAAATAACGTTAATGTTGGTTATACGAATAAATTCATGAAATTGCCACTACAAATATAGTCCAATTCAATCGATACTACTTTTAGTATTGCACGTTTTAGCTGTCCAACGCCATTAATCGTTCGTGACTGTTATCTACCCCGTAATGACACATTTACATTGTACATTGCTCCACGTTGAGTAAACTAAACATTAAATATTCCGATTATACTGTGTGCACGAGGGATGAATTTCTTTCTGGCACGTAATATTATTTTCATGACAACTTTCAACAAATATAACGTTTATGAATACGGTATTTATTGTTATATTATTCATAAGACTAACCGAGGCTCTTCAATAGACATGATTGTACAAAATATCGTGTTCTAAAAAATATTTATAATAATAATTATATAATAATATAATTTTAAAATATGCACTACGTAAGTAGTGCATATTTTAAAAGACCTTACAAGAGGGAGATTTTTAAGCCATCATTATGAATATCGCTATTCACTCTTATTATAAATTATTTACTAATAAGATAGATGACAAACTGTTCTTGTCATTATTTAATATAAGAGTTCCTTCGCTAAATACTAGGTGCAATGGTTTATTTTATGAGACTACTGTGAAAACAAATATATATAAGAACTGTCCTTTGTACAGATTATCGCATGTTTTTATAACACATATATTGACATTGATATTTTTAATATGCCGAACAACTCTGTGGTAGGTGCTATTAAAAATATATAATTTAAATGTTCATTATATATCTTTGAGTTATGTTTTTTCTTTCTTTTATTTGTTATGTTGTTATTATATCATCTGTAATTGGTTTCTGTTAAACTGTAGATGTCTATATTAAATAAATTACAAATGGTGTCGATTTTTAGCCCTTTGATTTGTAAAGGGTGATCCCTGATAGAACTAAAAGCCTGGCAGTAGTAATACTTTGACATTAATTTTTGAGCTATTAAAGAAACCATAAGTTTTATAGCAAATAGCTATAACGATCATTATTTATTTAATTTAATTATAGCATTGACTTTTAAAATTTCTTTATTGAGCTATCTAATTAGTGGAGGTTGTAGCCAGATACTCATGTTATCTGCAAACACGATTGCCCATTGTTTAACTTGCGTTCGTGTTGACAAACGCTGGAAATGAAGTCGCCTATTGATAATGATGCGTCATTACGGTTCGCATTTCCAGGGACAGTACACATATAAATTGAATTCTTCATTAGAACTTATATGAGCATATAGATTTTATTTGGCAGTTATTTAGCTAATAATGCATTATTTTAGTACACCAACGTGTTACAATTAATATAAAAAAGTATTATTGCTCAAAAATCGAAGCCCAGAGCCGTTTTACGCGATACTAATTAGATTGTATCGCTTAAAACGGCTCTGGGCTTCGATTTTTGAGCAATAATATTTTTTTATATTAATTGTAACACGTTGGTGTACTAAAATAATGCATTATTAGCTAAATAACTGCCAAATAAAATCTATATGCTCATATAAGTTCTAATGAAGAATTCAATTTATATGTGTACTGTCCCTGGAAATGCGAACCGTAATGACGCATCATTATCAATAGGCGACTTCATTTCCAGCGTTTGTCAACACGAACGCAAGTTAAACAATGGGCAATCGTGTTTGCAGATAACATGAGTATCTGGCTACAACCTCCACTAATTAGATAGCTCCATAAAGAAATTTTAAAAGTCAACGCTATAAATAAATAAAATAAATAATGACTACTACTAGCTTATATGAAGCTGAAATATTTAAGACTTTTTAATTACAAATTACTGCCTTACACCAAAATATGGCAGATAGGCATTCTATTAAATAAAATAAATAAATAAAAATTGCAAATAACTTTTTCTTATATTTATTCATAACAATTTCACGCAATTGAATTGCATTTATGTTTTTTTTATTTCCAAAATATTTAAATAAAAATTTGGAAATAAAAAAAAACATAAATGCAATACAATTGCGTGAATTTTTTATGAATACGTGAAGGAAATAGTTATCACTGATCGACGACGGATAGATAGACATGTTCCAGATATAATAATAATAATAATAACAGTTTATTTCCCAACGGTTACCCATTTACAGGAAAATACACAGAAAGAACTAATAATAATAAATGAATTTATAAAGATAAATATAAATATAAAAGTATATACTCAGTAATGTGATATATTATTAAAAGTTCTGCACAAGTTTGTAATCGGGGTATTAACACCTAAGTTTTCCAGATATGATTTTAAAATAACCTAATACATAGAATTCAACCGGAGTGAACTTATCCCCTATGATCCCAGCCTCTATACCGCACGGCGCCGTGGGTCCGCGCGCATGGCAGATTGTTTGCGGGTCTGTACTGACCAATTGGGGTGACCAATAAAATCCAAATTTTGAGGAATTCTTTATTAATGTCTTGCCGATCATAATATATATATCTAAAAATTTTTTTAATAATTTTTATAGGTGTTTTTGTATAATATATGTTGTAACGTAAATTATTATTTTTGATGCGCAATGTTCCTGGATTTGAAAAAAAAGCCTAATGTTTATAACAATATGATAAAGTAAAATGGAAAGTCTGTATACCGGCAAGTTGTTTTTTCTATTTTTTTTTTAATTTTATACTTTTACGCTCATATCTGAATAATTCGATTTTAGAGGCTGAGTCCATAAAAAAATAATGCAACATATTTTGTTTAATTTTTTTTTGGATCTTGGTTCAAAACATATCAGTGCACCAGTTGGCCGAAGGAAATTGAAAAATTTTGATTTTAAGTATTTTTTTTTTCTCGACTAACTTTTATATCATTATTATTATTTTTGACCATGATGCGCAATGTTCCTGGATTTGAAAACATTTGCTTAATGTTTATAACAATATGATAAAGTAAAATGGAAAGTCTGTATACCGGCAAGTTGGTTTTTCTATTTTTTTTTTAATTTTAAACTTAAAAAAAAATTAAATAAAATATGTTGCATTATTTTTTTATGGACTCTAAAATCGAATTATTCAGATATGAGCGTAAAAGTATAAAATTAAAAAAAAAATAGAAAAAACAACTTGCCGGTATACAGACTTTCCATTTTACTTTATCATATTGTTATAAACATTAGGAAATTTTTTTCAAATCCAGGAACATTGCGCATCATGGTCAAAAATAATATTTTACGTTACAACATATATTATACAAAAATGCCTATAAAAATTATTAAAAAAATTTTTAGATATATATTATGATCGGGAAGACATTAATAAAGAATTCCTCAAAATTTGGATTTTATTGGTCACCCCAATTGGTCAGTACAGACCCGCAAACAATCTGCCGTGCGGTATAGAGGCTGGGATCATAGGGGATAAGTTCACTCCGGTTAGAATTCACGCATAAATTCGATTTGTTTCCAGGTCATTGCAATATTTTATCCATACTATCTATGATACAGTAAAACAATTGTAAATCTATTTATAATTGTAGTGAATATGTTTTTAATTTCCGGTTGGTTTTAACGTTTTGGTAGCCGAACCCGTACGTTTTCATCGAATCAGCACGTAGTTGCGTAACAGCAACAAAAAAGGAAATCACCCTAAATGGACACTAGTTAGTCATCCGTCTATATAATAAACTCGTGGGGCATTGTTAAACAATAAATAAATATAGCCTTGTGGTAATATTTGTAAAATAATGCGGCTGTTTGTTTTCATATGAGCAGGTATGATTAGTCTCACCGATAAACTCGATCTTGCTTATTTATAGCAAATACTAATAATAATGAGTGTTTATCATAGTTATTAATAAACACCTACTGGAGTTAAAATAATTATATACAAGTTATAATGTATGTTTAGTGTTCTTGGTAATTGTGTATGTACGATGTCTATCAAATAAATTTATAGAAACAGCAATGTAGATTTAATTTGGTTGAAAATTGTCTATCCAACGGGCTAAAATTGATTTTTATTGGACAATTTTCATTTTATTTTTATTCCCTTCTCGAATTTACCACCAGAACGGTACCCTTTTTGTAACAATGTTTTATGGTAATATTTGTTTTTTGCAGTATAAATTTGGAATTAAATTACCAATATTTGTTTTCTGCAGTATAAAGAGTGAATTATATTGTAATTTAATTCAAGTTTTACACTACGTGAATTACATTATAATCCACGATTTATACTGTAGAAAACAAAAATGAACAGAATAAAATACACAGAACAAAATACACAAAACAAAATACAGAGTACAAAATAGACAGAACAAAATACACAAAACACAAATGTTCCCTCAAAATGAGAAATGTAATATAAATAGAAATAATTTGCATATAAATCGAATTTTGATACTTTTCAGTAAACTTTTAACTGGAAATAAAGAACTGTCCTCTAAAATTATAAAACTAATAAACAGCTAGGTTTGTATCAATATTTGTATGAATATTTTTATCAATATTTGTATCAATATTTATATTAAAATTTGTAACAATATTTCTATTAATATTTCTATCAATATTTGTATTAATATTTGTATCAATATTTGTATCAATATTTGTATTAATATTTGTATCAATATTTGTATAAGGCACCTTACACGGTCAATAATACTGTCAATACTAGTTCTGTCAACATTTGCTTCAATCCTCTTTTTATATTTATCAAGTAATCAATTATCCGGATAAGGATCAATATTCTCTTCATTACATGATTACTATATCTTACACGATGAGTATTACTGGCAATATTTTAGAATAATGAACATATTAAATATTTTATCATTCAGTAATACTGTCATTATTCTAAAATATTGACAGTAATATTGATCGTGTAAGGTGCCTTTATCAATATTTGTATCAATATTTGTATCAATATTTGTATTAATATTTGTATCAATATTTGTATTAATATTTGTATCAATATTTGTATCAATATTTGTATTAATATTTGTATCAATATTTGTATCAATATTTGTATTAAAATTTGTATCAATATTTGTATTAATATTTGTATCAATATTTGTATCAATATTTGACGTCATTTACACATTACAAGATACATTTTAAGTATATGTAATTTGAATAACTCACCAGATTCCAGTGTAATTCATGATATTTTTTCAATACTTTGAAGTATACCGCTCTTTGGATTACCAGATTTATTTAAATATACGTAAAAGAAATGTGTCATTGCAATTTTTTTCTTACAAATGTTTACAAATTAGAGGTAAATTAATAAATGAAATTAAATGAATCAAAAAAATAATTGATAACAGTGTAATGAAGACTTCAAGCCATTTGAAATAGTGAATGGGTATAGTTTGGTTGGTGGGGACCACCCACCCACCCCACCTGCGCTTGCATAGTTTTTTCAATGGATACAAGCGTTTTATACTGTATAAACCATTCCAAGAAGAGTGTTATCCTATGGAAAAAACTATGCAAGTGAAGGTGGGGTGGGCGGGTGTTCCCTACCAACCAAACTATGCCCTTTCACTATTTCAAATAGCTTGAACACTACACTACATTATTCCCTATATATTTTGAAAATTAAGTCTAAATTAATAAATGAAATTGATTGAATTATAGAAAGTTATGGATAATAGTGTAGTGCAGAGTTCAAGCCATTTGAAATAGTGAATGGGCATAGTCTGGTTGGTGGGGACTACCCACCCACCCCACCTTCGCTCGCATACTTTTTTAAAAGCGCTTTATATTGTATAAACCATTCCAAGAAGAGTGTTATCCTATGGAAAAAACTATGCAAGCGAAGGTGGGGTGGGTGGGTGGTCCCTACCAACCAAACTATGCCTATTCACTATTTCAAATGGCTTGAACTCTGCACTACACTATTATCCATAACTTTCTATAATTAAATCAATTTCATTTATAAATTTAGACTTAATTTTCAAAATATATAGGGAATAATGTAGTGTAGAGTTCAAGCCATTTGAAATAGTGAATGGGTACAGTTTGATCGGTAGGGACCACCCACCCACCCCACCTTCGCTCGCATAGTTTTTTCAATGGATACAAGCTTTCTATATTGTTTAAACCATTCCAAGAAGAGTGTTATCCTATGGAAAAAACTATGCGAGCAAAGGTGGGGTGGGCGGGTGTCCCCCACCAACCAAACTATCCCCCTTCACTATTTCAAATGGCTTGAACTCTACACTACATTATTCCCTATATATTTTGAAAATTAAGTCTAAATTAATAAATGAAATTGATTGAATTATAGAAAGTTATGGATATTAGTTTAGTGCAGAGTTCAAGCCATTTGAAATAGTGAATAGGTATAGTTTAGTTTTTTTTATTTTTATTATTTTTTTAATTTATTTTATTTTTTTATTGGCAGTATTTTTGATCGTGTAAGGTGCCTTAATATTTGTATCAATATTTGTATCAATATTTGTATTAATATTTGTATTAATATTTGTATCAATATTTGTATTAATATTTGTATCAATATTTGTATCAATAAATATTTGTATCAATATTTGTATTAATATTTGTATCAATATTTTTATCAATATTTGTATTAATATTTGTATCAATATTTGTATCAATATTTGTATTAATATTTGTATCAATATTTGTATTAATATTTGTATCAATATTTGTATTAATATTTGTATCAATATTTGTATCAATATTTGTATTAATATTTGTATTAATATTTGTATCAATATTTGTATTAATATTTGTATGAATATTTGTATTAATATTTGTATCAATATTTGTATCAATATTTGTATTAATATTTGTATCAATATTTGTATTAATATTTGTATCAATATTTGTATTAATATTTGTATTAATATTTGTATCAATATTTGTATTAATATTTGTATCAATATTTGTATCAATAAATATTTGTATCAATATTTGTATTAATATTTGTATCAATATTTGTATCAATATTTGTATTAATATTTGTATCAATATTTGTATTAATATTTGTATCAATATTTGTATTAATATTTGTATCAATATTTGTATCAATATTTGTATTAATATTTGTATTAATATTTGTATTAATATTTGTATGAATATTTGTATTAATATTTGTATCAATATTTGTATCAATATTTGTATTAATATTTGTATCAATATTTGTATTAATATTTGTATCAATATTTGTATCAATAAATATTTGTATCAATATTTGTATTAATATTTGTATCAATATTTTTATCAATATTTGTATTAATATTTGTATCAATATTTGTATCAATATTTGTATTAATATTTGTATCAATATTTGTATTAATATTTGTATCAATATTTGTATTAATATTTGTATCAATATTTGTATCAATATTTGTATTAATATTTGTATTAATATTTGTATCAATATTTGTATTAATATTTGTATGAATATTTGTATTAATATTTGTATCAATATTTGTATCAATATTTGTATTAATATTTGTATCAATATTTGTATTAATATTTGTATCAATATTTGTATTAATATTTGTATTAATATTTGTATCAATATTTGTATTAATATTTGTATCAATATTTGTATTAATATTTGTATTAATATTTGTATTAATATTTGTATCAATATTTGTATTAATATTTGTATTAATATTTGTATCAATATTTGTATTAATATTTGTATCAATATTTGTATTAATATTTGTATCAATATTTGTATTAATATTTGTATCAATATTTGTATCAATATTTGTATTAATATTTGTATTAATATTTGTATTAATATTTGTATGAATATTTGTATTAATATTTGTATCAATATTTGTATCAATATTTGTATTAATATTTGTATCAATATTTGTATTAATATTTGTATCAATATTTGTATTAATATTTGTATTAATATTTGTATCAATATTTGTATTAATATTTGTATCAATATTTGTATCAATAAATATTTGTATCAATATTTGTATTAATATTTGTATCAATATTTGTATCAATATTTGTATTAATATTTGTATCAATATTTGTATTAATATTTGTATCAATATTTGTATTAATATTTGTATCAATATTTGTATCAATATTTGTATTAATATTTGTATTAATATTTGTATTAATATTTGTATGAATATTTGTATTAATATTTGTATCAATATTTGTATCAATATTTGTATTAATATTTGTATCAATATTTGTATTAATATTTGTATCAATATTTGTATTAATATTTGTATTAATATTTGTATCAATATTTGTATTAATATTTGTATCAATATTTGTATCAATAAATATTTGTATCAATATTTGTATTAATATTTGTATCAATATTTTTATCAATATTTGTATTAATATTTGTATCAATATTTGTTTTAATATTTGTATCAATATTTGTATCAATATTTGTATTAATATTTGTATCAATATTTGTATCAATATTTGTATTAATATTTGTATTAATATTTGTATTAATATTTGTATCAATATGTGTATCAATATTTGTATCAATATTTGTATCAATATTTGTATTAATATTTGTATCAATATTTGTATTAATATTTGTATCAATATTTGTATTAATATTTGTATTAATATTTGTATCAATATTTGTATTAATATTTGTATCAATATTTGTATTAATATTTGTATCAATATTTGTATCAATAAATATTTGTATCAATATTTGTATTAATATTTGTATCAATATTTGTATCAATATTTGTATTAATATTTGTATCAATATTTGTATTAATATTTGTATTAATATTTGTATCAATATTTGTATTAATATTTGTATCAATATTTGTATCAATAAATATTTGTATCAATATTTGTATTAATATTTGTATCAATATTTTTATCAATATTTGTATTAATATTTGTATCAATATTTGTTTTAATATTTGTATCAATATTTGTATTAATATTTGTATTAATATTTGTATCAATATTTGTATTAATATTTGTATCAATATTTGTATCAATAAATATTTGTATCAATATTTGTATTAATATTTGTATCAATATTTGTATTAATATTTGTATTAATATTTGTATCAATATTTGTATTAATATTTGTATCAATATTTAAATTATTATTTTATTCAAGTTCTTCGTTGTTTTAGCTTATTCTTAATAGATTTTAATTGTTATTTGCATATTATTTGTGTACCTTTACCATATTTTAAATTAATTTTATTATATTGTTATATTCTACATTGCTGTTCTGTAATTACGATTTGTTCTGTTGGGCAATAAATCTATTATGATTATTATTAATAAAATAAAGGACATATGTTCACCGTATGTATAGGGCAAATTATAAAATAGGGATAATATATCGTGACCTAAACGTTAGCTGGGCTGAACACGATTATAATAGTAGATAGTAGACTCTAAATAAATTTGTTTTATATGATAGTAGATAGTAGATTCTAAATAAACCATTTAAGTTGCTTTTCAAAAAATTTATTTAGAATCTTCTGTCTACTATCATAAAAAATAAATTTATTTAGACTCTATTATCTACTATCATATAAAACAAATTTATTTAGACTCTACTATCTACTATCATATAAAACAAGTTACTAGAGCGACCTACTCACGGCACATTGATCTGATTATAACAACCAATTATAAACGATCTGCTAATATTAAAACTATATTTAAACGGTATTATTTTTTTTTTTTTGCTCTAAAATAAATCTGAACAAATTGGTTACGATTTTGACGGTCACACCGGCCTACGCACGCACCTTTTTTAGCTAGCAAAAGGACAAACTCTGGCGTGAGTCACCGTGTCCACCTACGTGACCCCTTTAATTTCCGTATAAGGCCGATCCGAATTGTCCACCTGCCAGCAAGCGCTCAAAAACTCGAAATCCGATGCGGTCTGATTTAAAGCCGAGGTCGGCGGGCATTGTTTTCGAAGAGACTACCAAAAATGGCGACATTGGTTTCAGTTTTGTAAAAACGACTAATGAATGGAGTTTTTTTTTTGTAGAGGCAATTAAATGTTCAGTGCAATGTCTATTACAATATACATAAAAATTGAAACATATATAAGTGTGAATCCACCTCTTAGCAATCTACATATCTAGATTTCGATCTTATTAGATCTCTTCAGTGTAACTCAGCTAGTGAGGATGAATTCACACAATATCTAGAGTGGTTATATACAAAAATTATACAACTAACCCTCTAGGAGGAAATATTGAAATAATATAAGATTTAAACGTAATATTTATGATAAATATAAAAACACACCCAACTCAATGGATTAGTGGTTAAATCAAAACCCATTGTTGAATGAAATTTTGCGAATCACCTATCACAGATTTTTATAGTTTTTTTTGTGAAGTTAAAATAAATACCGGCTATCAGCCGAAGGACTTTTCCGCTGGTAAAGAGAGAAGCAATACTCTGTCTTTACCAGCGGAAAATCCAAATGATTATAAGTTTTTTTTAATATAATATCACTCATTTTATTAAATAATAAGGCTGGATTCATAAAATGGGATGTAAGGGGCGATGGAAAAGAGGTCAATACCAGCCCAAAAGTCAACCCCACCTGCACGTGGTACATCCTGCCAAATAACTAACGGGGCTCTGGCGACCGAGTCACAGCGGTATAACTGTAAAAACTGAAAATAAGGAAATGTATTTTCAAAACCATCCTTCAACACGTCCAGCGATGGATATATATATATATATATATATATATATATATATATATTATATATATATATATATATATATATATATATATATATATATATATATATATATATATATATATATATATATATATATTATCTATTTGCATTTTACCTTTCGGTGTAGACTAACCGAAATCGAACTTAATACATTTAAATTTTCATATGATCAGGACTGGTGTTTGGGCAAAAGAGCTTAAGTCAGGAAATGTCCAAATTTGCTCTTTCCATTGGTACAAACGGCTTGTAATCTTTAAACCGTTTGTACCAATGGAAAAAGCAAATTTTTGGTTAAAAAGACCTTATGTAAAAATGATGACTTTAAACCCTTTTGCCTAAACACTAGTGATATATTCTAATATATTTCATTTATAGTCAATATTATACAATTTAATTTTGATTTATTTTTGTTGGTTGGTGATGTTGTAGAGCAGTTTTTTGTGAGCGAAATGCCAACAAAGGTCTCTTTTTGATCTTATACAATAATTTATTTCATAAAATTTATAATTTTTACTATTATCATTATTCGCAACTTGATGAAATTATACAAACAGACACGAAAGCGTTAGTTTGAGCACGTACTGCATTCAGTTGCTTGCAATTTTATAGCATATTGTCTGTTTCCCGTATTCGAATAAAACGCGCAATTACGTGATTGGCGTTTTAATGGGCGCTAAGTAAATATATTCCTGTCGTAAGTGCGCGTCCGATCAATTTGGAAAAGTGCCCGATGAATAAATTATTGCGGCGCGGATCGATTATAAAATCGGCGTCATTACGGTTTGATTGACTTAAATGGCATCCGCTACTAATTATCCAATTTCATTAACGTATGCCACATTTAACCGAACTATGCATTCATCAAGAGCACATGATGTTCGTCAATGATTTCTAAAGTTAATTTTAAAAATTCTGTCAGAATATAATTAGCGCATATTTTTACTTTCCGGATCCAATACTTGTTTTGTTTTGCCTTTTAATGTACATTTCTGAGAAATACTGTATATATATATATATATATATATATATATATATATATATATATATATATATATATATATATATATATATATATATATATATATATATATATATATATATAAATGAAGAAAAATACATATTACATGCAGTTGCTGTACTTTGAAGCACTATAACTATAAAACCTGTTGATGTATTTACTTTATTTGATCGGATTTGTAATTGCCAAGAATAATTAATCAAGAAAAGTCAAAGTACTTCGGTTGATAATCATAAATCTCATAGCTATAGGGTTGAAATGAATAAAGGTACAGGTTTCATACAGTAGTTGCAGGTTCGATGGAAGATCGATAAGGTTAACACTTCTATACTTGTCTCCGCGTTGATTATTGATATTTATCAATTTGTGTATTATTACCACTAAATTTTACAACTTTTGTAGAATAAAGTCTATTATTATTATTATTATTATTATTTTATAAAACTTGTATACTAAAATTAATGAATTAAATGAATAAAACAGATTCTTCAGAGAATTTTGAATATAACACTAAGGTTAATACTTTTAGAACAATGAAACAAACAATATTCTGCTAACCAATAATTAATAAATGCGATCATGCACCAACTGACTTTCATGATGAATAATATAAGACTCATAATTTCCTACCAATGCGGTCCTATTTCAGCAATCAATCGCGGCGATGAAATTTTAATGCGCTAACAATGCCTCATCGGTGGCTTCAGTTTACAAAACCATTACATATGCATCGATCAATGCCACTAATATAATCGTTGGCATTTTTTTTCATATCAATATTTACAATGGAAGAAAAAACAGTAAGGCAGTCACCATTAATATTTGAATTCAGTCTAACTAATAGCTTCGTGTTGTAATGATAAGGCTGATGGGAAGGCGCATCAATAATTTCCGAATGAGTTTATGAAACGTGAAATTAATAATAACACATTCGTAAACTACTGTTGAGTACTTGCAATACCTATACAATAACTCTAGCCTATTTAAAAATGCATACAAATATAATAATAACATATATAACTGGTGCATACGACTTTAAATAATTTCTTTTATAAAAATATGTTTGAAAATAAAATATTTTTAAGGGTACATTTAATAGTTCGTTAAATTTAATGGTTCAGAAGTAAATAACATAACGTAATGAATTCCGAAAATTAACAGTTGTCTAATCTATGGTAACAAATTTTAAATATATAAAAGTCTGGTGACTACTTCGTAATTTATTTATTTATTTATTTATTTAATATATAAATAATATAATTCATAGCCCATTATAACATGTTGCAATTATTTTAGTTTATATATATATATATATATATATATATATATATACAAATATATGTATAAATATATATATACATATATATATATATATATATATATATATATATATATATATATAGACTGCAGCTACTATATGAAACCTGTACTTTTATTTATTTGAACCCTATAGCTATGGGATTTATAATTATCAACCGAAGTACTTTGACTTTTCATGATTATTTTTTCTTAACAAATACAAATCTGATCAAATAAAGTAAATACATCAACAGGTTTTATAGTTATAGTGCTTCAAAGTCCAGCAACTACATGGAATATGCATTTTTATTCATTTGAACACTGTAGCCTTGAAACTTATGATTGTAAATCGAAGTACTATGACTTTTCTTGATTAAAATTTATTGACAAACACGAATCGAGGCGAATAAAATAAAGTCATCAATAGCTTTTATAGTTACAGAGCATCAAACTGCAGCTACTGTATGAAACCTGTACTTTTATTCATTTCAACCCTATAGCTATGAGATTTATGATTATAAACTGAAGTACTTTGACTTTTCTCGATTAATTATTCTTGGCAAATACAAATCCGATCAAATAAAGTAAATACATCAACAGGTTTTATAGTTATAGTGCTTCAAAGTACAGCAACTGCATGGAATGTGCATTTTTATTCATTTGAACACTGTAGCTTTGAAACTTATGATTGTAAATCGTAGTATTATAACTTTTCTTGATTAAAATTTATTGACAAACACGAATCGAGGCAAATAAAATAAAGTCATCAATAGCTTTTATAGTTACAGAGCATCAAACTGCAGCTACTGTATGAAACCTGTACTTTTATTCATTTCAACCCTATAGTTATGAGATTTATGATTATCAACCGAAGTACTTTGACTTTTCTTGATTAATTATTCTTGACAAATACAAATTCGATCAAATAAAGTAAATACATCAACAGGTTTTATAGTTATAGTGCTTCAAAGTACAGCAACTGCATGGAATATGCATTTTTATTCATTTGAACACTGTAGCTTTAAAATTTATGATTGTAAATCGAAGTATTATAACTTTTCTTAATTAAAATTTATTGACAAACACGAATCGAGGCAAATAAAATAAAGTGATCAATAGCTTTTATAGTTGCAGACCATCAAACTGCAGCTACTATATGAAACCTGTACTTTTATTCATTTCAACCCTATAGCTATGAGATTTATGATTATTAACCGAAGTACTTTGACTTTTCTTGATTAATTATTCTTGACAAACACAAATCCGATCAAATAAAGTAAATACATCAACAGCTTTTAGAGTTATAGTGCTTCAAAGTACAGCAACTGCATGGAATATGCATTTTTATTCATTTGAACACTGTAGCTTTGAAACTTATGATTGTAAATCGAAGTATTATAACTTTTCTTGATTAAAATTTATTGACAAACACGAATCGAGGCAAATAAAATAAAGTCATCAATAGCTTTTATAGTTACAGAGCATCAAACTGCAGCTACTGTATGAAACCTGTACTTTTATTCATTTCAACCCTGTAGCTATGAGATTTATGATTATCAACTGAAGTACTTTGACTTTTCTTGATTAATTATTCTTGGCAAACACAAATATGATCAAATAAAGTAAATGAATCAACAGGTTTTATAGTTATAGTGCTTCAAAGTACATCAACTGCATGGAATATGCATTTTTATTCATTTGAACACTGTAGCTTTGAAACTTATGATTGTAAATAGAAGTATTATAACTTTTCTTGATTAAAATTTATTGACAAACACGAATCGAGGCAAATAAAATAAAGTCATCAATAGCTTTTATAGTTACAGAGCATCAAACTGCAGCTACTGTATGAAACCTGTACTTGTATTCATTTCAACCCTATAGCTATGAGATTTATGATTATCAACCGAAGTACTTTGACTTTTCTTAATTAATTATTCTTGGCAAACACAAATCCGATCAAATAAAGTAAATACATCAACAGGTTTTATAGTTATAGTGCTGCAAAGTACAGCAACTGCATGGAATATGCATTTTTATTCATTTGAACACTGTAGCTTTGAAATTTATCATTGTAAATCGAAGTATTATAACTTTTCTTGATTAAAATTTATTGATAAACACGAATCGAGACAAATAAAATAAAGTCATCAATAGCTTTTATAGTTACAGAGCTTCAAACTGCAGCTACTGTATGAAACCTGTACTTTTATACATTTCAACCCTATAGCTATGAGATTTATGATTATCAACTGAAGTACTTTGACTTTTCTTGGTTAATTATTCTTGGCAAATACAAATCCGATCAAATAAAGTAAATACATCAACAGGTTTTATAGTTATAGTGCTTCAAAGTACAGCAACTGCATGGAATATGCATTTTTATTCATTTGAACACTGTAGCTTTGAAACTTGTGATTGTAAATCGAAGTATTATAACTTTTCGTGATTATAATTTATTGACAAACACGAATCGAGGCAAATAAAATAAAATCATCAATAGCTTTTATAGTTACAGAGCATCAAACTGCAGCTACTGTATGAAACCTGTACTTTTATTCATTTCAACCCTATAGCTATGAGATTTATGATTATCAACCGAAGTACTTTAACTTTTCTTGATTAATTATTCTTGGCAAACACAAATCCGATCAAATAAAGTAAATACATCAACAGGTTTTATAGTTATAGTGCTTCAAAGTACAGCAACTGCATGGAATATGCATTTTTATTCATTTGAACACTGTAGCTTTAAAATTTATGATTGTAAATCGAAGTATTATAACTTTTCTTAATTAAAATTTATTGACAAACACGAATCGAGGCAAATAAAATAAAGTGATCAATAGCTTTTATAGTTGCAGACCATCAAACTGCAGCTACTATATGAAACCTGTACTTTTATTCATTTCAACCCTATAGCTATGAGATTTATGATTATTAACCGAAGTACTTTGACTTTTCTTGATTAATTATTCTTGACAAACACAAATCCGATCAAATAAAGTAAATACATCAACAGGTTTTATAGTTATAGTGCTTCAAAGTACAGCAACTGCATGGAATATGCATTTTTATTCATTTGAACACTGTAGCTTTGAAACTTATGATTGTAAATCGAAGTATTATAACTTTTCTTAATTAAAATTTATTGACAAATACGAATCGAGACAAATAAAATAAAGTCATCAATAGCTTTTATAGTTACAGAGCATCAAACTGCAGCTACTGTATGAAACCTGTACTCTTATTCATTTCAACCCTATAGCTATGAGATTTATGATTATCAACTGAAGTACTTTGACTTTTCTTGGTTAATTATTCTTGGCAAATACAAATCCGATCAAATAAAGTAAATACATCAACAGGTTTTATAGTTATAGTGCTTCAAAGTACAGCAACTGCATGGAATATGCATTTTTATTCATTTGAACACTGTAGCTTTAAAATTTATGATTGTAAATCGAAGTATTATAACTTTTCTTAATTAAAATTTATTGACAAACACGAATCGAGGCAAATAAAATAAAGTGATCAATAGCTTTTATAGTTGCAGACCATCAAACTGCAGCTACTATATGAAACCTGTACTTTTATTCATTTCAACCCTATAGCTATGAGATTTATGATTATTAACCGAAGTACTTTGACTTTTCTTGATTAATTATTCTTGACAAACACAAATCCGATCAAATAAAGTAAATACATCAACAGGTTTTATAGTTATAGTGCTTCAAAGTACAGCAACTGCATGGAATATGCATTTTTATTCATTTGAACACTGTAGCTTTGAAACTTATGATTGTAAATCGAAGTATTATAACTTTTCTTAATTAAAATTTATTGACAAATACGAATCGAGACAAATAAAATAAAGTCATCAATAGCTTTTATAGTTACAGAGCATCAAACTGCAGCTACTGTATGAAACCTGTACTTTTATTCATTTCAACCCTATAGCTATGAGATTTATGATTATCAACTGAAGTACTTTGACTTTTCTTGGTTAATTATTCTTGGCAAATACAAATCCGATCAAATAAAGTAAATACATCAACAGGTTTTATAGTTATAGTGCTTCAAAGTACAGCAACTGCATGGAATATGCATTTTTATTCATTTGAACACTGTAGCTTTGAAACTTATGATTGTAAATCGAAGTATTATAACTTTTCTTGATTATAATTTATTGACAAACACGAATCGAGGCAAATAAAATAAAATCATCAATAGCTTTTATAGTTACAGAGCATCAAACTGCAGCTACTGTATGAAACCTGTACTTTTATTCATTTCAACCCTATAGCTATGAGATTTATGATTATCAACCGAAGTACTTTAACTTTTCTTGATTAATTATTCTTGGCAAACACAAATCCGATCAAATAAAGTAAATACATCAACAGGTTTTATAGTTATAGTGCTTCAAAGTACAGCAACTGCATGGAATATGCATTTTTATTCATTTGAACACTGTAGCTTTAAAATTTATGATTGTAAATCGAAGTATTATAACTTTTCTTAATTAAAATTTATTGACAAACACGAATCGAGGCAAATAAAATAAAGTGATCAATAGCTTTTATAGTTGCAGACCATCAAACTGCAGCTACTATATGAAACCTGTACTTTTATTCATTTCAACCCTATAGCTATGAGATTTATGATTATTAACCGAAGTACTTTGACTTTTCTTGATTAATTATTCTTGACAAACACAAATCCGATCAAATAAAGTAAATACATCAACAGCTTTTAGAGTTATAGTGCTTCAAAGTACAGCAACTGCATGGAATATGCATTTTTATTCATTTGAACACTGTAGCTTTGAAACTTATGATTGTAAATCGAAGTATTATAACTTTTCTTGATTAAAATTTATTGACAAACACGAATCGAGGCAAATAAAATAAAGTCATCAATAGCTTTTATAGTTACAGAGCATCAAACTGCAGCTACTGTATGAAACCTGTACTTTTATTCATTTCAACCCTATAGCTATGAGATTTATGATTATCAACCGAAGTACTTTGACTTTTCTTGATTAATTGTTCTTGGCAAACACAAATATGATCAAATAAAGTAAATGAATCAACAGGTTTTATAGTTATAGTGCTTCAAAGTACAGAAACTGTATGGAATATGCATTTTTATTCATTTGAACACTGTAGCTTTGAAACTTATGATTGTAAATCGAAGTACTATGACTTTTCTTGATTAAAATTTATTGACGAACACGAATCGAGGCGAATAAAATAAAGTCATCAATAGCTTTTATAGTTACAGAGCATCAAACTGCAGCTACTGTATGAAACCTGTACTTTTATTCATTTCAACACTAGCTATGAGATTTACTGTCACTATTACTATCACGTGTACATATAAAAAAAACTAAAAGCACGTGGGTTACGAAAAATAATGACCCTTCTTCATAAAAAATTTAAAAAAATTCTCACTTCACTTGCGGTTATTATTATTAGTTAATTACTTTCCAAGGCGATAAATAAACGAAATGCCGTATTTAAATATTTTTGTGTGGTATCCTATAAATACAATAGAAGTGTATTTACATATATTGTGCAATAAAACCTATCAGTGCAAAGTTTAATTGCTGTTTACTATGCATTGTTATGTTTAAATGATAAAACAAGTAAGCATAATATGAATTTGTAGCTTATAATTGTAAGAGCATAGTTCAAGTCGACTTGAACCATTTAGCCAGCGTTAGAAAGGCTGAAAGGCATGAAATTAATAATTTTTATTTGTGTTTCTCTCAATTTTATATAGTAGAAAACGGTAGTTTGAATTGAAAATATAACTATTCTATAAAATGACTAACCATTAATTAATGTATAGATAAGATAAGATAAGATAAATTTATTAAGCAACATTATCATTACATGTAGTAGTTCCTATATATAATTATTATGTTACATGTCAAAATGCGAGACAAGAAAATCTTGCGAAAATTAGAAGTAACAATATGCAGCCCCATGTACAACGGAAACAGTATACGGTTTTGACATATATAAAAATACACAAACAAAATAAATAAATAAAATTATAAATAGTGAGACCATTAGAGGTCATCCATTTAAAACAGTAATGGCTCTCCAAAATTATAGGTTATATATTCTGACACACTATAAGGCTCAATATTAATCAGGACTTTTTTACAGTAACTGCGAAAAGCATTATAATCTTTCAGACGTGTAATTTTCGCAGGTAAGTGGTTGAAAAGTGTCACGCTGGAATATACACATTGTTTTTCCACTAATGTCAGATTATGAGGAGGTATATTAAATTTCTGTTTTGTACGGGTCCTGTGTTCGTGGGCCGGTAACATGGATACAAACAATTCACTATTTTTAAAAACAAAACACACAGAATCTAATATCAAAATACCAAAGAGTGTTAACATGTTAAAAGATCTGAAAACGCCCCTGCATGACGTTTTCCCCGGAATGTTAAAAATTACGCGCACAATAGATTTTTGACAACTAAACACATGATTTATATCACTGCTGTTATAAATATATATATATATATATATATATATATATATATATATATATATATATATATATATATATATATATATTGGGCTATCGATCCTTCCCGGGTCTTTCCGCCTGTCGGTATATTGAAACTGAAACAAATATTCTCCCAAAAGTTACAAATTACCAAAAGGTAAAGTAGCATCAAAATAATTAAGGAAAAATAAAATGTTTTCAGAGAATATTTATTATAAATTTAATGAAATCAAATAAATGTTAAATAATCTTCTATATATATAATTTACTATTTTTGTAGCAAATAAAAACCGTATATCTGACTTTCGAAAATTAGTTCTCTCCTACTTACCGTATTGTCTACACAGTGATTATCAGATAAAAAAAAAGTTATAATTCCATTCTCCCGGTCGCGGATTTCTCACTGGCCGCACATATCCACCACTCACACACATACGGTTCACTTGTTCGGTGCGGCTATGCATGTAGGTGTCAGGCAGGATTCCAAAGATGGACATATCGTCCCACCGCAATTAAGGTGACGCGTGCGCCCCACCCCTCGAAAGTGGCGGCATAAGGTGGCCGATCGAAAACCAAAATTCTAGTTTTATTCGCCCAAAAGCGACCGACCGATACGGAAGGTTCGAACAAAAACAACAACGATATTAACAAAAAAAAAATATATTTTTAAAATAGTCGCGAGTTTTGTTTGTGGTTTGTGTTTAGGATTAAATTGGCTTTACAAGTTTTTTTTATTTTAAGTTTACGTGAGTATTTTTGAACATATTTAGACTTTTCTAACTAGTTTCGGCAAAAAAAAACTACCTGTTATATTTATTTTTGTGGTTTGGTGACTGCACTGAGAAATAGCAAATCAAGATCAATCTATCTAAATATACGAGTAATAATAGTTATGTTTCTTTACTTATAATAGAGATGTAGGTATACACATTTCTATTATAAGTAAGATGAAGATATATTAAATATTTTCCGAGAGTATTAAAGAATTCAATTTTTTTTTGGACCTTTATCTAATCGATTCGTGAAATTTCGCCCATAACGGGGCTTGAACAATGCTCAGTACGAGACGGACAACGTCTTTAACCACTGTGATGGGTCACAGATCATATTTATTGGTAAATATAGCCAAAGATAATTGTAGAAGATATTTGTGGCAGAAAAATTCTGGGATATGTTGGGTGTATTTCATAAAAATAGATTTTTTTTATCAAAATTGATTTACTAACTTGTTTTAAAGTTATAAATTTTTGTAATATCCAGTTAAGTGGGCTAGTGGTTAGAAACACTTTCCGTCTCCTATTGAGCAGTGGGGAGCCTGAGTTCAAACCCCGTTGTAGGCGAAATTTCACGAATCACATTTCACAGTTTTATAGAAGTGTAACAAGAGCAAGAATTCAAACAGACAGTTATCAGAGGTTTTCTGTGAAGTTAAGAATAATAATAATAATAGTAATAATAATAAACTTTATTCTGCAAGAATTTACTAATACACGCATTTATAATTTTTAATAAACAGCACGGTGTTAACCTCACCGATCCGATTCCGGGTGTTTACACTCTGAGTTTCTCCTTTTGCTATAAAGAATAGAAGATGTTATGTATAACTAGAAATGATGAAGAGGCATCAAATAAATCATAGATATGTATAACTAGAAATGATGAAAAGACATCAGATACATCATAGTTATGTATAACTAGAAATAATGAAAAGACATCAGATACATTGTAATTGTGTATAACTAGAGATAATGAAAAGACAAATAAAAAAGACATCATAGTTACGCATAACTAGAAATGATGAAGAGACAACAGAATGTGAATATATAGATTTTTTTCACTTACTTAATACCTTTTTAAGTGTGGTTATCCTTCGGCGCACTAATTATTATTTATTTATTTGCTATAGCGCCTGTAATCTGCACAGCATATGCATCGATTAACATTTATGGAATGTAAATTCCTGGCGCAGTTGCTTATTAGCAATTATGCAATGTGGGTGGTATTGAAAAACGGATTAGTTCATTTACAATAACAAACAAAATCGTATGTTCCCAGTTAGTGACGGGCGAGGAATGAAGAGAAGAGATGAGATATATATATATATATATATATATATATATATATATATATATATATATATATCGCTCTTACTTCAGAGCTTCATCAGGATTTACTAATAAAAAATAGTAAATCCTGTTGAAGCTCTGAAGTAAGAGAGAAATATCGATGTAAAGAGAAGAGGTTTCTTTTAGCCCTAACGCCGCATACCCAACAGTCTTCCCTTATATATATATATATATATATATATATATATATATATATATCCATCGGTCATTAATAATCTTATTATTATTAAAGCACCCTTTGAAACATTAAATAGATCTACGTTCCATTTAATAGTACATTCGTTCATAGTTTTTGCCTTAGACTAATAAATAAACTAATTTATTAGTCTGAGGTTTTCGCCATTATATACAATGGAGACTTTTTTAAAATTTCATTTAGATTCCTCTAGGTGGAACGGTGGTTTCTATCTAATGTTTGTATCTAATGTTTGCATCTAATGTTAAGCCTAGAAACACACAGAAATATTTTGCATTGCAATTCTGGGCAGAAGACCACTTATAATTTTATGGCCGAAATAAATAGTACTTATTGCTCGACGTTCATCTAATGAAATTATTTTTTAGTCTTAGTTTTTATTTGTATCATGAATGAGAAATTTCCCTTTTTTTGGGCTTGTCCTGTTGGGAAATAAATAAATAAATAAATAAATAAAGCACAGAATGTACTGTAAAATCTTCAGAGCAGTCGTATAGATCATTTTTATTTGATAGTTTTACAATCAATAACTACTACCCTCAGTAGACAGTGTAATTCATTAATTGTAGTATTATCAAGCGTAATAATCTTCATAATCATTATTATTATTGTAAAATCTTCATAATCATTATTATTATTGTAAAATTAGTAATAATTATTAAACATTAATAAATTATTCTGCGATTATTTTTACGTGTACGCTACACCGACGACAAATTACTCTTCGCCATAAATAACACTTGCGCGCCCATATTAAGCAATCCCGTATGTTATTAATAAGAAAAAAAAACACATTAAAACCGTAATGGTCTGAATTCGCGGTGACGCAATCCGTCTGTGCATTATACAAACACATGCTGGCAAAACAGCCGCAGGCTGTTCTTCTAATATTCATAATATGTTTAAATTTGATACATTCGTTTTGATTCAAACGTAAATATTGTTGTGGTGTAAAATTTCGTAGTTTTCGTGAAAGCAATAAGAAACATATGGTTTAACCAAAATTATTTGCAAGGATAACCACATATAACACACATCTCTCTTGTATTTATTTATTTATTTATTTATTATTATTAACTCTCAACAGACAATGACAATCTAATTACAGAGAGACGAGACACAATAACGATACAATAATAACGAATTTCCCACAATTGTATTTACTATCTATAATTTACCAACAAATAACTAATGCTTACTCTTATATTTTAGAAATATAAAAAAAAACTTATATCTGTATTCCTATTAGCCCGAGGGCTTTTCTACTGGTAAATAGAGAAGCTCAGAGGAGTGCAATCTCCCTGTATTTACCGAAACTTCTGAAAAACTATGAAAGATGATTGCGCGCACAATAGGGTTTGAACTATCGCTCCCCAATGCTCAGTACGCGATAGACGGGGTCTTTAAATACAAGGCTACTGAGCACGGTAATATTATCATTCAAGCAAAATTTGTTAGTAATGTTTTCTGTTATCAATTTAATTATCCTGGGTGCAAACTATTTTTTTGTTTTGGTATATACATATACATATACATATACATATACATATACATATACATATACATATACATATACATATACATATACATATACATATACATATACATATACATATACATATACATATACATATACATATACATATACATATACATATACATATACATATACATATACATATACATATACATATACATATACATATACATATACATATACATATACATATACATATACATATACATATACATATACATATACATATACATATACATATACATATACATATACATATACATATACATATACATATACATATACATATACACATACATATACATATACATATACATAATTTAACTTTAGTTCTAGGGTTAAAAACAAAAATAGATAACATTACACTCAATGAATTACAATACATTCACTCAATTTGAGAGCTATTTTCATCAGCTTATATCAATTACAAGTCAAAATATTAAAAAAAAAACATAACATAAAACTTTTTTTTTTATTACTTCGAACTTTGGCGGGCTGTTGTGGGCGTTTAAATCGTTGTAATTTCGAAATTTAAAAAGCTACAGTTTTCAAATTTCCCACCGTGACTAATACATTAATAAAGAATATAAATTGAAATTTTCAAAAAAATTCAACTGCAAATCTTGTAATTAGAACGGTTTTAATAAACAAACACACCCATTTCAGGCTGTTCTGGGTGTTTAAATCGTTGCAATTTCGAAAATTAGAAAGTTATAGTTTTCAAATTTCATACCGAAACTAATATATTAATAAAGGATATAAATTGAAATTTTCAATAAAATTCAACTGTAGACCTTGTAATAACAAAAGTTTTAATAAACAAACACACCCTTTTCAGGCTGTTGTGGGTGTTTAAATCATTGTAATTTCGAAATTTAAGAAGCTACAGGTTTCAAATTTGACACGGTGACTAATACATTAATAACTAATATAAATTGAAATTTTCAAAAAAATTCAACTGCAAATCTTGTAATTAGAACGGTTTTAATAAACAAACACACCCATTTCAGGCTGTTCTGGGTGTTTAAATCGTTGCAATTTCGAAAATTAGAAAGTTATAGTTTTCAAATTTCATACCGAAACTAATATATTAATAAAGGATATAAATTGAAATTTTCAATAAAATTCAACTGTAGACCTTGTAATTACAAAAGTTTTAATAAACAAACACACCCTTTTCAGGCTGTTGTGGGTGTTTAAATCATTGCAATTTCGAAAATTACAAAGCTACAGTTTTCAAATTTTATACCGGAACTAATACATTAATAAAGGATATAAATTGAAATTTTCAATAAAATTCAACTGTAGACCTTGTAATTACAAAAGTTTTAATAAACAAACACACCCTCTTCAGGCTGTTGTGGGTGTTTAAATCATTGTAATTTCGAAATTTAAGAAGCTACAGGTTTCAAATTTGACACGGTGACTAATACATTAATAACTAATATAAATTGAAATTTTCAAAAAAAATTTGTAATTAGAACGGTTTTAATAAACAAACACACCCATTTCAGGCTGTTCTGGGTGTTTAAATCGTTGCAATTTCGAAAATTAGAAAGTTATAGTTTTCAAATTTCATACCGAAACTAATATATTAATAAAGGATATAAATTGAAATTTTCAATAAAATTCAACTGTAGACCTTGTAATTACAAGAGTTTTAATAAACAAACACACCCTTTTCAGGTTGTTGTGGGTGTTTAAATCATTGTAATTTCGAAATTTAAAAAGCTACAGTTTTCAAATTTGACACGGCGACTAATATATTAATAAAGAATATAAATTGAACTTTTCAAAAAAATTCAACTGCAAATCTTGTAATTAGAACGGTTTTAATAAACAAACACACCCATTTCAGGCTGTTGTGGGTGTTTAAATCATTGCAATTTCGAAAATTACAAAGCTACAGTTTTCAAATTCCATACCAGAACTAATACATTAATAAAGGATATAAATTGAAATTTTCAATAAAATTCAACTGTAGACCTTGTAATTACAAAAGTTTTAATAAACAAACACACCCTTTTCAGGCTGTTGTGGGTGTTTAAATCATTGTAATTTCGAAATTTAAAAAGCTACAGGTTTCAAATTTGACACGGTGACTAATACATTAATAACTAATATAAATTGCAATTTTCAAAACAATTCAACTGCAAATCTTGTAATTACAAAAGTTTTAATAAACAAACACACCCTTTTCAGGCTGTTGTGGGTGTTTAAATCGTTGCAATTTCGAAAATTACAAAGCTACAGTTTTCAAATTTCATACCGGAACTAATACATTAATAAAGGATATAAATTGAAATTTTCAATAAAATTCTACTGTAGACCTTGTAATTACAAAAGTTTTAATAAACAAACACACCCTCTTCAGGCTGTTGTGGGTGTTTAAATCATTGTAATTTCGAAATTTAAGAAGCTACAGGTTTAAAATTTGACACAGTGACTAATACATTAATAACTAATATAAATTGAAATTTTCAAAAAAATTCAACTGCAAATCTTGTAATTAGAACGGTTTTAATAAACAAACACACCCATTTCAGGCTGTTGTGGGTGTTTAAACCGTTGCAATTTCGAAAATTACAAAGCTACAGTTTTCAGATTTCATACCGGAACTAATACATTAATAAAGGATATAAATTGAAATTTTCAATAAAATTCAACTGTAGACCCTGTAATTACAAAAGTTTTAATAAACAAACACACCCTTTTCAGGCTGTTGTGGGTGTTTAAATGATTGTAATTTCGAAATTTAAAAAGCTACAGGTTTCAAATTTGACACGGTCACTAATCCATTAATAACTAATATAAATTGAAATTTTCAAAAAAAATCAACTGCAAATCTTGTAATTAGAACGGTTTTAATAAACAAACACACCCATTTCAGGCTGTTCTGGGTGTTTAAATCGTTGCAATTTCGAAAATTAGAAAGTTATAGTTTTCAAATTTCATACCGAAACTAATATATTAATAAAGGATATAAATTGAAATTTTCAATAAAATTCAACTGTAGACCTTGTAATTACAAGAGTTTTAATAAACAAACACACCCTTTTCAGGTTGTTGTGGGTGTTTAAATCATTGTAATTTCGAAATTTAAAAAGCTACAGTTTTCAAATTTGACACGGCGACTAATACATTAATAAAGAATATAAATTGAACTTTTCAAAAAAATTCAACTGCAAATCTTGTAATTAGAACGGTTTTAATAAACAAACACACCCATTTCAGGCTGTTGTGGGTGTTTAAATCGTTACAATTTCGAAAATTACAAAGCTACAGTTTTCATATTTCATACCGGAACTAATACATTAATAAAGGATATAAATTGAAATTTTCAATAAAATTCAACTGTAGACCTTGTAATTACAAAAGTTTTAATAAACAAACACACCCTCTTCAGGCTGTTGTGGGTGTTTAAATCATTGTAATTTCGAAATTTAAGAAGCTACAGGTTTCAAATTTGACACGGTGACTAATACATTAATAACTAATGTAAATTGAAATTTTCAAAAAAATTCAACTGCAAATCTTGTAATTAGAACGGTTTTAATAAACAAACACACCCATTTCAGGCTGTTCTGGGTGTTTAAATCGTTGCAATTTCGAAAATTACAAAGCTACAGTTTTCAAATTTCATACCGGAACTAATACATTAATAAAGGATATAAATTGAAATTTTCAATAAAATTCAACTGTAGACCTTGTAATTACAAAAGTTTTAATAAACAAACACACCCTTTTCAGGCTGTTGTGGGTGTTTAAATCATTGCAATTTCGAAAATTTCAAAGCTACAGTTTTCAAATTCCATACCGGAACTAATACATTAATAAAGGATATAAATTGAAATTTTCAATAAAATTCAACTATAGACCTTGTAATTACAAAAGTTTTAATAAACAAACACACCCTCTTCAGGCTGTTGTGGGTGTTTAAATCATTGCAATTTCGAAAATTACAAAGCTACAGTTTTCAAATTCCATACCGGAACTAATACATTAATAAAGGATATAAATTGAAATTTTCAATAAAATTCAACGGTAGATCTTGTAATTACAAAAGTTTTAATAAACAAACACACCCTTTTCAGGTTGTTGTGGGTGTTTAAATCATTGTAATTTCGAAATTTAAAAAGCCACAGTTTTCAAATTTGACACGGCGACTAATACATTAATAAAGAATATAAATTGAACTTTTCAAAAAAATTCAACTGCAAATCTTGTAATTAGAACGGTTTTAATAAACAAACACACCCATTTCAGGCTGTTGTGGGTGTTTAAATCATTGCAATTTCGAAAATTACAAAGCTACAGTTTTCAACTTCCATACCGGAACTAATACATTAATAAAGGATATAAATTGAAATTTACAATAAAATTCAACTGTAGACCTTGTAATTACAAAAGTTTTAATAAACAAACACACCCTTTTCAGGCTGTTGTGGGTGTTTAAATCATTGTAATTTCGAAATTTAAGAAGCTACAGGTTTCAAATTTGACACGGTGACTAATACATTAATAACTAATATAAATTGAAATTTTCAAAAAAATTCAACTGCAAATCTTGTAATTAGAACGGTTTTAATAAACAAACACACCCATTTCAGGCTGTTGTGGGTGTTTAAATCATTGCAATTTCGAAAATTACAAAGCTACAGTTTTCAACTTCCATACCGGAACTAATACATTAATAAAGGATATAAATTGAAATTTACAATAAAATTCAACTGTAGACCTTGTAATTACAAAAGTTTTAATAAACAAACACACCCTTTTCAGGCTGTTGTGGGTGTTTAAATCATTGTAATTTCGAAATTTAAGAAGCTACAGGTTTCAAATTTGACACGGTGACTAATACATTAATAACTAATATAAATTGAAATTTTCAAAAAAATTCAACTGCAAATCTTGTAATTAGAACGGTTTTAATAAACAAACACACCCATTTCAGGCTGTTCTGGGTGTTTAAATCGTTGCAATTTCGAAAATTAGAAAGTTATAGTTTTCAAATTTCATACTGAAACTAATATATTAATAAAGGATATAAATTGAAATTTTCAATAAAATTCAACTGTAGACCTTGTAATTACAAAAGTTTTAATAAACAAACACACCCTTTTCAGGCTGTTGTGGGTGTTTAAATCATTGTAATTTCGAAATTTAAAAAGCTACAGGTTTCAAATTTGACACGGTGACTAATACATTAATAACTAATATAAATTGAAATTTTCAAAAAAATTCAACTGCAAATCTTGTAATTAGAACGGTTTTAATAAACAAACACACCCATTTCAGGCTGTTGTGGGTGTTTAAATCGTTGCAATTTCGAAAATTACAAAGCTACAGTTTTCAGATTTCATACCGGAACTAATACATTAATAAAGGATATAAATTGAAATTTTCAATAAAATTCAACGGTAGATCTTGTAATTACAAAAGTTTTAATAAACAAACACACCCTTTTCAGGTTGTTGTGGGTGTTTAAATCATTGTAATTTCGAAATTTAAAAAGCTACAGTTTTCAAATTTGACACGGCGACTAATATATTAATAAAGAATATAAATTGAACTTTTCAAAAAAATTCAACTGCAAATCTTGTAATTAGAACGGTTTTAATAAACAAACACACCCATTTCAGGCTGTTGTGGGTGTTTAAATCGTTGCAATTTCGAAAATTACAAAGCTACAGTTTTCAAATTTCATACCGGAACTAATACATTAATAAAGGATATAAATTGAAATTTTTAATAAAATTCAACTGTAGACCTTGTAATTACAAAAGTTTTAATAAACAAACACACCCTTTTCAGGCTGTTGTGGGTGTTTAAATCATTGTAATTTCGAAATTTAAAAAGATACATCTTTCAGATTTGACACGGTGACTAATACATTAATAAAGAATATAAATTTAAATTAAAAAAAAAAATTCTTTTTCTACTGGAACTATTGCAATCATTAGAATGCATGTATCTCTATTTATTTTTGGAAATTACATTTGTCTTCTCAGTGTGCGATATAGTAGGTACAATTACAAATTTATATTATTCACTCAAATTATTATCATTTACCGCCTGATTATTTATCATTTCGTATTAGTAATAGTTATAGCGATTAGTAAAGTTATAAACACAACTATTGATTACACCGAATTTCCATAAATAGGTTATTCGTTATGCGTGCATTTTCTTGCAAAATAGCTTTGTGCCAGGCACGAATGCACGACACGACGGACGTTTGAACCGAGATTTTTTACCTCAGTTCATTCCTCGTGCTTTCCGCAACACTACTGTTATGATAATAGTGGAATAAAAGTATTATAAATAAAATTATTTGGTAATATATATTTTTTTTATTATATTTATTACATTTTTTAATATTTTTTCGATCCCCAGCAGGGAATTTTCACCTTTCACAGTTTTTCAGAGGTTTTCTGTGAAGTTAAGGTAAATACCGGGCGATTAAAATCCTTTGAGCTTCTCCCTTGACCGGCGGAAAAGCCTCACGGCTGATAGCCCTATAAAGATAGAAATGTTTTTTTTTAATTAATTATATATATATATATATATATATATATATATATATATATATATATATATATATATATATATATATATATATATACCACCTTATTGGGCTATCGACCCCCTTTGGGATCTTTCTGCATTTTTTTATATATTTTACTACTTAGCAATGTACACATGTAAACACAAATTACATGTGTACATTGATTGCTAAGTAGTAAAATATATAAAAAAATAAAAAAGTATAAAAATAAGTGATATCAATAAACTTAAAGTAAAAGATGTCCAAAATTATTATTCAACAAATTATTAATATATTGAATTTTATAAAAAAAAATATATTACATTTTTCATTATTTATTTCTTATAGTTAAAAATAGTAGTAATCCAAATTATTATTTAACAAATTATTATTATATAAATTGAATTTTATAAAAAAATATATTAAATTATCCATTATTTAATTAGTATAATTAAAAATAGTAGTAATTCAAATTATTATTCAACAAATTATTAATATATTAATTGAATTTTATAAAAAAAATATATTAAATTTTTCATTATTTATTTCGTATAGTTAAAAATAGTAGTAATCCAAATAATTATTCAACAAATTATTAATATATTAATTGAATTTTATAAAAAAAAAATTTTTAAATGTTTCTTTATTTATTTCGTAAAGTTAAAAATAGTAGTAATAGTTATTATATTTGTTACTATAACTGACTATCGACCTTCGGGTCTGCTATGTGTTAGTGTATGTGTATGTAAGGGTTACGACTTGCTACTTCAAAAAATCGTCGTTTTCAAAAGTATATTAAATGTATCTCAATGACAAATAGTACCGACTAGTATAAAAAATATTATTACTTTCCATTTGTAGGTAATTTATTTAATTTATTCGATACAAAATGGGAGGATTTCAAGTGCAACAAAGGCCATGGACGCCAACAAAACGTCGCGGGCCCATCGCGGCCGAATTTAGTGGACCTGGACCTGCTTCCGTGTCTCTACCTTCCTACATTGGTAAGGTCACAAGATTTATAATGTTATTATTACATCATCAATAAACACTGTTAACACTATAGGAAAGTTAACATCAATTTATAATCATATAAATTCAATTGGTTATAAATATTTTATTTTTATATATGAAGCGATTAACGCCAAACTAAACCTATTTGAGAATAATATAATAAAATAAAATAATAAAAAATAGCATTATTTTTTATTATTGCAACACTAATAATATGTTTTATATAGAAACAGTTTGAAGGAGTTGATTATTAAATAATAATCAATTATTATAATTAATTATCTTATAGAATTACTTGACATTATTTCCACTTAAAGATAATAAATATAAATAATTATATTTTCTCACTATATGTATACTGTGATAGATATAGTGACAAAAATAAAATGCACTTTTAATGTGTGTATAAATATATCTAATAGACTCTAGATATATTATAATGTGGGTTTTACGTAAATAACAATTTCTAATTCGCCCCCAGTTAGCACAATTAAATTATGAGAGTATTGAAATAAAAATCAGTTAGTTAAACAGCCTCTGCATTTACCTTGGCGTCCGTGTTTGGATGAATGGGCGAGCTCTCCTTGTGCGACTTTCTAGTCCGCCGATTACCGGGAATTAATCCACGCGAATGCAAAATTGTACAGCATTTTCAACCCATTTAGACCTACAATTTATGTGTTTACGTGAGATTATGTGGCAGCAGATATAAAAAAAAATCAATGAATTGAAACGGAACGAATATTTCGAAATGCTTTCATCAATTATCACCTTAAATGTTTGTTTGGTAGTGTTCGATTGAAAACCAATTTCAGTTTATTTAATGTTACAAAAGTGTTTCACATATGGCGAAATTGTTTGGGGTCGATTCAGGAGACTGTAGTTGTTGCTACCGGAGTGAAGTTATCCATTTTCTATAATTCCGGCGGCCGCGCGGGGTCGCAACGCGGATTATGATTCTCCAGTAGTGGAGCATTAAAAAAAATTGATTTTTGGTACAATTGTTTACACATGTTTTGGTAACCATAATATAAGAGTAAAAAAAAATTAAGTTGATTTAGTTGGTTGTTATTGAATAAAATTTGCA
Organism: Lordithon lunulatus; assembly: GCA_963942505.1. Classification (NCBI taxonomy): domain Eukaryota; kingdom Metazoa; phylum Arthropoda; class Insecta; order Coleoptera; family Staphylinidae; genus Lordithon; species Lordithon lunulatus. The sequence goes on from OZ012670.1 coordinate 56,156,635, forward strand.
AGAAAACATTTTGTAATTTTTAGCAGCCTAGCCCACTAAGATTTTTTTCAAAATTTTCATGTTTTGTTTAGAATTTAATAGTAATCATTAAACATATTTTTTTAAATATGCGCGGGCCTTAGTTTTTTTTAAAATTAATTTTGAACCTAAACTTGTTAGTATACGGCGTGCTAAAAAATCAATAAAATCGATTAGAACATAAGGAATGTGTTTATATTTTCTGTAATGATTTTCTGAATGGTGAAAATTTGAAAAAAATTCTTGGTGGGGTAGGATGGAAAATAAAATAATTTTGACTTTCGCCGCTGTCAAAAACTTATTGAGCGTCATTTTTGGATTTTTGATTTTATCCCATGTTGACCTAATGTATTATAAACAATATACAATAATTTAAATAAAAATAATATTGCTAAATAATTCGTAATTCCTTCAGCAACAAAGTGAAACCATAGATTTCGGGTCAACTTTGACAGCTTCTAAAAAATAATTGCTATCATTTTTTACAATAGGACTTTTTAGAAATCACTAAAGCCATGTTTTAGCAACAATATGGGTTGATTCAAAGAAAGGTTTGTATTCAAATGCACCTGTAATTAACCATCAAGCTGTATGGTTTAATTAATTAAAAATCGATATAAAAAAAAATATGTATCCGCACATATCTAAAAAAAATCTTTTTGTAATCACTATCGGGTTAGCAACAAATGGTGAAAATTTGAAAAAAATTCTTCGTGGGCTAGGATGGAAAATTGGATCATTTTGACTTTCACTGCCGCCAAAAAATAGTAGGGCGTAATTTTTTAATTTTTTATTCCAACATATGCTGACCTTGTAAGTGTTAATCATTACAGAAAATATAAACACATTCCTTAGGTTGTAATCGATTTTATTGATATTTTAGCACGCCGTATACTAACAAGTTTAGGTTCAAAATTAATTTAAAAAAAAACTAAGACCCGCGCATATTTAAAAAAATATGTTTAATGATTACTATTAAATTCTAAACAAAACATGAAAATTTTGAAAAAAATCTTAGTGGGCTAGGCTCCTAAAAATTACAAAATGTTTTCTTGCAAATTTTATTCAATAACAACTGACTAAATCAACTTAATTTTTTTTACTCTTATATTATGGTTACCAAGACATGTGTAAACAATTGTAGTATAAAAGTATTGCTGTTGCATAAATCGTGTACAGGAGTTGATATGATTGATATATTGTTTAGGAAAACGGTCAACAGAATCACGTAGCGGTAGAGCACCGGCGTTTAGTTTCGGAAGCAGACATAATGGTAAAATGGATAGCATTGGGCCTGGACCAGGACAGTACAATGTAACAGGATTAAGTGCAAAAGGTGACCAAGCACTAAAATCCTATAAAACTTGTTATTTGTAATGGATGTAAATTTTATAGGCAAAGATTCTCCTCCGGCTTTAAGTCTACATGGGCGTCCAAAAGACGCCAAAATTGACCATTTACCAGCTCCGGGCGACTACGATCCAAACAAAGCTCAAAATGCCATACACGACAACGCGCCCAAGTATACATTTGGCTTGAAAACTAACACGGAAAAACCAATCGATACACCAGGTATATAAATTAAATAAGTAAATAAGTAAAATTAAGCATTTGTGCTTCAATAATCAAATATTTAATTCTAAAAAAGGCTTTAACAATACAGAAACACTTGTAGTTTGCACTAATGCGATATTACACAATTAATTAGAAACGTAATTGCTAGAAAACTTATTAGTAATGTACTAAGTAATAACAAATATATGTGTTCTTGTTGTTCTAAACTATTGTTCCATCAGCTTCTTCCATCAGCCAATCAGAGGTCAGGGTTGGAGTGAGAAATGAGATATCTGAATCTAGTCAGGCATATAATTTTCAAAAGTCGTATTACTCTGTTAGGTAAATAAAACGGATTATTATTATTATTATTAAGAGCGGTAATCGGTTAGAGGTTAGAGAAACTGTACGGCTATTTGAATGAAGAATCAGCAGATTTATAAAATAGTAATCAATGTTCAGAAATGCACACTGCAGTGGGACTCGAACCTACGTCTCCAGATATTACCAACATCTTGCGTGCTATCGACTACAATCCTACGTGATAGTGCAGCCCGGAGACGAGGGTTCGTGTTCGATCGAAGTGTGAATTTTTGAGTCTTTAGTATATATATATATATATATATATATATATATATATATATATATATATATATATATATATATATATATATATATATATATATATATATATATATAGCTTCTGATTTTCTCATTAGCTCACGTACGAACGCTGACAGAGAAATAGGGTTAAGATGAATTAATATTGATGAAAGAATATATATAGAGTAGATTTTGAAAGGAATATATAAGTAGTATGCTGTGTTCTTGAGCGAGTTTGGATCTGACTGACTTCTTATTTCAAACCCGACTTCTCAGTGGTTGATGGAAGAATGCTGACGGAACAGCAGGAATGCAGGAATTTAACAACTACATTTACAACGAAAACAGGAAAAAAAGCCACTGTATTTTAATTCGTATTTTATTAATTTTATTAATCACTTAATAATTATTATATTTAGCACCTAACACGTATAACATTCGACGACGGGTGTACAGCCCCCGCTACTCTTTTGGGTTACGGACTAAACTCGTTAAAGACTCGGAAACACCAGGTTGGTGAGAGATCGAACATGCAGCAAGAGTTTTTTTTATTAAGTATTACTTGAGGATATTTACAGGGCCAAATGTGTACCATATTGAAAGAGCGGATGTACTAGATAGCGCTCCTAAACACAGTTTTGGAGCTAAATTAAATGTCGAGAAACCGTTTGAGACACCAGGTAATTACAATGTTATATCTATAAGACACCTTAGGTGGTCAATAATACTGTCAGTACTGACAGTATTTGCTTCAATTCTCCTTTTATATTTATCAAGTAATCAATTATCCGGATAAACACAGTATTCTCTTCATTCGGGCGACGGCCGGAATTATCGAAAAAACAAGGCCCGAAAAAATATAGCAAAATATGTTTGTTATATAATTGTTGTTCAATTTTAAACAAAATAAGAAAGTTTTAAAAAAAATCGTGGTCACGACTTTATTAAAAATTGCAATTTGTTTTATTGCAAATATTATTCAATAACAGCTAACAAAATTAACATAAATGTGTGTATATTTGACTATATTTGACTATATTTGACTATATTTGACTATATTTGATTATATTTGACTATATTTGACTATATTTGACTATATTTGACTATATTTGACTATATTTGACTATATTTGACTATATTTGACTATATTTGAATATATTTGACTATATTTGACTATATTTGACTATATTTGACTATATTTGAATATATTTGACTATGTTTTGACTAGATTGACAATATATTTGACGATAAGCGACCATATTTCACTATATTTGATTATATTTGACTACATTTACAATATATTTGACTATATTTGACTACATTGTCAATATATTTGGCGATATATGACTATATTTGACTACATTGACAATATATTTGATGATAAACGACCATATTTCACTATATTTAATTACATTTACAGTATATTTGACGATATACGACTATATTTGACTATATTTGACTATATTTGACTATATTTGACTATATTTGACTATATTTGATTATATTTGACTATATTTGACTATATTTCACTATATTTGACTACATTGTCAATAAATTTGACGATATTCGACTATATTTGACTACATTAACAATATATTTGACGATATACGACTATATTTGACTATATTTGAATATATTTGACTATATTTGGCTATATTTGACTATATTTGATTATATTTGACTACATTGTCAATATATTTGACGATAAACGACCATATTTCACTATATTTAACTACATTTACAGTATATTTGACGATATACGACTATATTTAACTATATTTGACTATATTTGATTATATTTGACTATATTGGACTATATTTCACTATATTTGACTACATTGTCAATAAATTTGACGATATACGACTATTTTTGACTACATTAACAATATATTTACTTATTTTATGGTTACCAAGACATGAGTATACAATTGTAGAAACAAATATTTTTTTAGCTCACTCCGTTTAGTCAAAATGCACAGAGAAAAACGCGGCGGCCGGAATTATCAGAAAAGCAAGGCCCAGAAAAATATAGCAAAATATGTCTGATGATTTTTATTAAATTCTAAAGAAAATATGAAAGTTTCAAAAAAAAGAGGTGGACGGTACTTTATTAAAAATTGCAATTTGTTTTATTGCAAATATTATTCAATAACAGCTAACAAAATTAACATAAATTTGTTTTTTTCTTATTTTATGGTTACCAAGACATGAGTAAACAATTGTAGAAACAACATTTTTTTTTGCACACTCGTTTTAGTCAAAATTCACAGAGAAGAAAGATACCGCTGCTCGAATCAGGCATAGCAGCATGGTGCTGATCTTTTTCAACCCAAAGTTAATTTCATTCATTGAAACTTGGTAAACAAGTTCAAAGTTTTACCAAATAGATTAGAATTATGGTTATAAAACTGCAAAATGAGTTTCATTTTTATTTTTAGCCCCAAACATGTATGCTGTCGAGAAAGCAGATAAAGTATTTGATAATTCGCCAAAACATAGTTTCGGCGCCAAATTGAACGCAGAAAAGCCATTTGAAACACCCGGTTCGTATTTTCATTACTTAAATAATAATAATAATAATATAAAATTATAGTTTTATTAACACATTGTTCATTTTTATAGCACCAAACATGTACGCTATCGAAAAAGCTGACAAAGTTTTCGACAACTCACCTAAGCATAGTTTTGGCGCCAAGTTGAATCAGGAGAAACCATTTGAAACACCCGGTTAGTCTTATCTTGTTATATTAACTACTCAAATTCAGTTAACAAAAATCATTTAGTAAATAATTCAAAAATACACTAACTTGCTAACTAGCCGCGTAATCTGTAATTGAAACGTTATCACACCAGTGTTACGTTCATCAGTCTTGATAAGTAAAGGATGCAAGGTGGTGCATATGGCCATGGTCTGCGAACTACCAAATTATCACTATCAAGCGCTCTATGACAATTTTTATTAAAACAAATACTATTTTGGGTATTCAATCCATCAAAAAGTAGGTTTATCTTTGAGATATCTCCTTCAAATTTAGTATCAGTAGCATATGACTATTTTAGAAAATATTTTGAAAATTTCATACGTTTCTAGCAACTATCAAGCGCTCTATGGCTATTTTTATTAAAACAAATGCTATTTTGGGTATTCAATCCATCAAAAAGTAGGTTTATCTTTGAGATATCTTCTTCAAATTTAGTATCAGTAGCATATGACTATTTTAGAAAATATTTTGAAAATTTCATACGTTTCTAGCAACTATCAAGCGCTCTATGGCTATTTTTATTAAAACAAATACTATTTTGGGTATTCAATCCATCAAAAAGTAGGTTTATCTTTGAGATATCTTCTTCAAATTTAGTATCAGTAGAATATGACTATTTTAGAAAATATTTTGAAAATATCATACGTTTCTAGCAACTATCCAGCGCTCTATGACTATTTTTATTAAAACAAATGCTATTTTGGGTATTCAATCCATCAAAAAGTAGGTTTATCTTTGAGATATCTTCTTCAAATTTAGTATCAGTAGCATATGACTATTTTAGAAAATATTTTGAAAATTTCATACGTTTCTAGCAACTTACAAGCGCTCTATGGCTATTTTTATTAAAACAAATGCTATTTTGGGTATTCAATCCATCAAAAAGTAGGTTTATCTTTGAGATATCTTCTTCAAATTTAGTATCAGTAGAATATGACTATTTTAGAAAATATTTTGAAAATATCATACGTTTCTAGCAACTATCCAGCGCTCTATGACTATTTTTATTAAAACAAATGCTATTTTGGGTATTCAATCCATCAAAAAGTAGGTTTATCTTTGAGATATCTTCTTCAAATTTAGTATCAGTAGCATATGACTATTTTAGAAAATATTTTGAAAATTTCATACGTTTCTAGCAACTATCAAGCGCTCTATGGCTATTTTTATTAAAACAAATGCTATTTTGGGTATTCAATCCATCAAAAAGTAGGTTTATCTTTGAGATATCTTCTTCAAATTTAGTATCAGTAGCATATGACTATTTTAGAAAATATTTTGAAAATTTCATACGTTTCTAGCAACTATCAAGCGCTCTATGGCTATTTTTATTAAAACAAATCCTATTTTGGGTATTTAATCCATCAAAAAGTAGGTTTATCTTTGAGATATCTTCTTCAAATTTAGTATCAGTAGCATATGACTATTTTAGAAAATATTTTGAAAATTTCATACGTTTCTAGCAACTATCAAGCGCTCTATGGCTATTTTTATTAAAACAAATGCTATTTTGGGTATTCAATCCATCAAAAAGTAGGTTTATCTTTGAGATATCTTCTTCAAATTTAGTATCAGTAGAATATGACTATTTTAGAAAATATTTTGAAAATATCATACGTTTCTAGCAACTATCAAGCGCTCTATGACTATTTTTATTAAAACAAATGCTATTTTGGGTATTCAATCCATCAAAAAGTAGGTTTATCTTTGAGATATCTTCTTCAAATTTAGTATCAGTAGCATATGACTATTTTAGAAAATATTTTGAAAATTTCATACGTTTCTAGCAACTATCAAGCGCTCTATGGCTATTTTTATTAAAACAAATGCTATTTTGGGTATTCAATCCATCAAAAAGTAGGTTTATCTTTGAGATATCTACTTCAAATTTAGTATCAGTAGAATATGACTATTTTAGAAAATATTTTGAAAATATCATACGTTTCTAGCAACTATCAAGCGCTCTATGACTATTTTTATTAAAACAAATGCTATTTTGGGTATTCAATCCATCAAAAAGTAGGTTTATCTTTGAGATATCTTCTTCAAATTTAGTATCAGTAGCATATGACTATTTTAGAAAATATTTTGAAAATTTCATACGTTTCTAGCAACTATCAAGCGCTCTATGACTATTTTTATTAAAACAAATGCTATTTTGGGTATTCAATCCATCAAAAAGTAGGTTTATCTTTGAGATATCTTCTTCAAATTTAGTATCAGTAGCATATGACTATTTTAGAAAATATTTTGAAAATTTCATACGTTTCTAGCAACTATCAAGCGCTCTATGGCTATTTTTATTAAAACAAATGCTATTTTGGGTATTCAATCCATCAAAAAGTAGGTTTATCTTTGAGATATCATCTTCAAATTTAGTATCAGTAGCATATGACTATTTTAGAAAATATTTTGAAAATTTCATACGTTTCTAGCAACTATCAAGCGCTATATGACTATTTTTATTAAAACAAATGCTATTTTGGGTATTCAATCCATCAAATAGTAGGTTTATCTTTGAGATATCTTCTTCAAATTTAGTATCAGTAGCATATGACTATTTTAGAAAATATTTTGAAAATTTCATACGTTTCTAGCAACTATCAAGCGCTATATGACTATTTTTATTAAAACAAATGCTATTTTGGGTATTCAATCCATCAAAAAGTAGGTTTATCTTTGAGATATCTTCTTCAAATTTAGTATCAGTAGCATATGACTATTTTAGAAAATATTTTGAAAATATCATACGTTTCTAGTAACTATCAAGCGCTCTATGACTATTTTTATTAAAACAAATGCTATTTTGGGTATTCAATCCATCAAAAAGTAGGTTTATCTTTGAGATATCTTCTTCAAATTTAGTATCAGTAGCATATGACTATTTTAGAAAATATTTTGAAAATTTCATACGTTTCTAGCAACTATCAAGCGCTCTATGGCTATTTTTATTAAAACAAATGCTATTTTGGGTATTCAATCCATCAAAAAGTAGGTTTATCTTTGAGATATCATCTTCAAATTTAGTATCAGTAGCATATGACTATTTTAGAAAATATTTTGAAAATTTCATACGTTTCTAGCAACTATCAAGCGCTCTATGGCTATTTTTATTAAAACAAATGCTATTTTGGGTATTTAATCCATCAAAAAGTAGGTTTATCTTTGAGATATCTTCTTCAAATTTAGTATCAGCAGAATATGACTATTTTAGAAAATATTTTGATAATATCATACGTTTCTAGCAATTATCAAGCGCTCTATGACTATTTTTATTAAAACAAATGCTATTTTGGGTATTCAATCCATCAAAAAGTAGGTTTATCTTTGAGATATCATCTTCAAATTTAGTATCAGTAGCATATGACTATTTTAGAAAATATTTTGAAAATTTCATACGTTTCTAGCAACTATCAAGCGCTATATGACTATTTTTATTAAAACAAATGCTATTTTGGGTATTCAATCCATCAAAAAGTAGGTTTATCTTTGAGATATCTTCTTCAAATTTAGTATCAGTAGCATATGACTATTTTAGAAAATATTTTGAAAATATCATACGTTTCTAGCAACTATCAAGCGCTCTATGACTATTTTTATTAAAACAAATGCTATTTTGGGTATTCAATCCATCAAAAAGTAGGTTTATCTTTGAGATATCTTCTTCAAATTTAGTATCAGTAGCATATGACTATTTTAGAAAATATTTTGAAAATTTCATACGTTTCTAGCAACTATCAAGCGCTCTATGGCTATTTTTATTAAAACAAATGTTATTTTGGGTATTCAATCTATCAAAAAGTAGGTTTATCTTTGAGATATCTTCTTCAAATTTAGTATCAGTAGCATATGACTATTTTAGAAAATATTTTGAAAATTTCATACGTTTCTAGCAACTATCAAGCGCTATATGACTATTTTTATTAAAACAAATGCTATTTTGGGTATTCAATCCATCAAAAAGTAGGTTTATCTTTGAGATATCTTCTTCAAATTTAGTATCAGTAGAATATGACTATTTTAGAAAATATTTTGAAAATATCATACGTTTCTAGCAACTATCAAGCGCTCTATGACTATTTTTATTAAAACAAATACTATTTTGGGTATTCAATCCATCAAAAAGTAGGTTTATCTTTGAGATATCTTCTTCAAATTTAGTATCAGTAGCATATGACTATTTTAGAAAATATTTTGAAAATTTCCTACGTTTCTAGCAACTATCAAGCGCTCTATGACTATTTATATTAAAACAAATGCTATTTTGGGTATTCAATCCATCAAAAAGTAGGTTTATCTTTGAGATATCTTCTTTAAATTTAGTATCAGTAGAATATGACTATTTAGTAAACGACCCAGTAACAAAGCCAAACAAAGATAGTTGAATTCACGTTTAAAACAGCTACACAAACGTATATATAACATAAGAATTCAATACATATCAATAACATGACTAATACTACTATCATTAGGTTTTATTACTGTTTTATTATTTACAATTTACAAAATATACTAATACATTATATATGTTTCTATATTCTCAGACAGCTAGCATGCTGGTATAAGAAATTATAGTTTTATAACTAGGTTCGTAATAATTTCAGGTCCAAACGTTTATAATATAGAAAGAGCAGACGTTCTTTTTGATAATGCACCAAAATACACAATGCGCCCACAAATAAACCTAGAAAAGCCATCACTAGTCCCGGGTTAGTTAACACAATACATACATCATACATAACTAAATTATTTTACTCCAATATTTTGTAGGTCCTAATGCGTATCATATTGAGAGAGCCGACATTATTTTTGATAACTCACCAAAATACACACTGCGGCCGAAATTTAACCTGGATAAACCATCACAGGTTCCCGGTTAGTACACACACTATATAATTTTTAAAATGTTCAGAAAATTAAATTTAGCCAGCTCAGTTGACCAAGTGGTAAGAGTCCGTCTCGTACTGAGCATTGGAGAGCGAGAGTTCAAACCCCGTTCTGGGCGCAATTTCGCGAATTACATTTCATAGTGTAATAATAACTTGATGGGTGCTGGTAGTTTATTAACTATTATACATATTATTATATTATTATTATACGTCTACGAGCAAATTCATCTATCGAAGGCCGTATGCTGACTGCCTGAATGTAGTGTTGGTATCTCAAGGGTTCTCTATGTTTATGTTATCGAACCAACTAAGCATTTTGGCGTCTTACAATAGTTGTTTTGAGGTTTTCTACTCCTTGCTCCGGCCATTATAAATTTTTTATCAAGTGTCTGCGCGCACTTTCCAGTTCGCGTCTTGAACGGATCGCGCTCTCAATGCTAGCCGCCGCTATCCATGTTAAAGCGGTTATACAGTATATCGAGTGAAATATAGCTCTTATAATTAACTTGACTAATACTGGTATCATTGATATAATCACTAGGTTCGTAATAATTTCAGGTCCAAACGTTTATAATATAGAGAGAGCAGACGTTCTTTTTGATAATGCACCAAAATACACAATGCGCCCACAAATAAACATAGAAAAGCCATCACTAGTGCCGGGTTAGTTATCATACAGTTGCCAAATTATTTTTACTTCAATATTTTGTAGGTCCAAATGCTTATCATATTGAGAGAGCCGACATTATTTTTGATAACTCACCAAAATACACACTGCGGCCGAAATTTAACCTGGATAAACCGTCACAGGTTCCCGGTTAGTAAACACCATATCATTTTAAAATGTTCAGAAAATTTAATTTAATTTAAATTTTGTTTATGTAAATTTAAATTAATTTTCATTTAACCTTGTGGTTAGAGGCGCCGTCTGTCTCGTACATACCACACACCACCACAGACACACCATATAATTACAAACGGTTGTTCAGAAAATCATCCCTTTTACTCTGCTATTCAATTCGCTTCTTTAGTTTGAAGTTTATTGAACAATTTCGTTCTTATTTCTTAAACCTCTTTACAATACAAATTTTTAGGTCCAAATGTATACCATATTGAAAGAGCCGATGTAATTTTTGACAACTCACCCAAATACACACTACGAGCAAAACTAAATACAGAAAAGCCATCTGATGTTCCCGGGCCGAATGTATATAACATTGAAAATGGGGACATGCTTTTCGACAGCTCGCCAAAATACACACTAAGGCCAAGAATTAATTTAGAAAAACCATCAATTGTACCTGGTTAGACGAAAACAATTCACTGGTGTTTGCGCAAAAGGACTTAAGTACGAAAATAAGATTTGTAACCAAAAAATTCTTCTCTTTAAATTGGCGTGTAAACTTTACATTTCCTGACTTAAGCCCTTTTGCCCGAACACCAGTGAATTATGAAATTAATTTGCATTAACATCTGCACATATTTTAGGTCCAAACGCATACCACATTGAAAGAGCAGATGTTATTTTCGACAATTCACCAAAATACACGCTACGGTCAAAATTAAATACAGAAAAACCATCTGATGTGCCCGGTTAGTATATAAGGAACAACTAAAATTTTCAAAATATATAAGTGTGAATTCACTTCTAAATTTATATGAATTAAGAATGAAATTTGAATAAATTTCTAGTTTTCATGCTCGTACTATGACCAATCACGTTTTTTATTCAAGACGTAATTGGTCATAGTACGAGCATGAATAATAGAAACTAGAAATTTATTCAAATTTCTTAATCATTCTTAATTCATATAATGCGTAGTATGTGATTGGTTATAGTATGAGTTGAATATAGCTGATGAATAATTGAAATTAGAAACCTGTTTAAATTTCTTGACAAATCTCGTAATTCACGCCAGAGCAATCTTCAGATTTTGATTTCGATCTTATTATATATTACCACTTTAAGGTTGAAGGCAAACGATAATATATATCACTGGTGTTTTGGCAAAAGGACTTAAGTCAGGAAATATAAAGTTTGCAAGTTTGTACCAATGGAAGAGCATCATTTTTTTGGTTAAAAAGACATGAACACCTTATTTTCGTAAAAATTATGACTTAAGCCCTATATATATATATATATATATATATATATATATATATATACATATCTAAATTTTGATCACGAGAACTCTTACAAAAACAATCTAAAACTTAATAATAATTTAGTAATACAGCTTTCTCTCTCTCTCTCTCTCTCTCTATATATATATATATATATATATATATATATATATATTCAGTGTAGTACCGATAGTGAAGATTATATTACTGTATCAGAAGTGGTTTATATATGAAGTAATGCGACTCTCTCTAGAAAGGAGAGAAAGCTGTATTACTTTAAAAAATATAATTGTTAAACTGAAATTATATTAAGGCCATTATTATTAAGTTTCCAGGCTTTTAGATTTGTTTATCGAAAAGTTCTCGAGATCAAGATTTCTCAAGATCTCTGTAGTCGGTTCTTACTCTAGTTGAGAACTTTTAGCAACCGAAAACTGCTTTTGGTTTGTGATGGGAAATCGTAAACATTAATATCCCAATATATAGTGTTATATAATTTTCACAGGACTTGCCATATTAAAACTAACATGAAGGTTTGTACGTCTGTTTGAAGTAATATTAAACAATTGTTTTTGTAATATAACAGCACCAAACACCTACACGATTGCCTGCACCGACACTGCACCCCTTTATAGTTTCGGAAACAAGACACAAGCGGAAAAGCCACTGGACACCCCTGGTTGGTCATTTTTTTTAAATAATAATAATGATGTAAAATAAAGGGGTGATTGCTAATACTATTTGATATATTTTAGCGCCGAACGTCTACCACATTTCTTCAAGTGTGGGCGATAAAAAATCAGCGCCCTCATATACAATATCCGGACGCAATAAGGATGTGGTTGATGAACGAGTGAAGAATCCTGGGCCGGGAACGTATGAAAGTGTTAACCCGACTGCGATTAAAGATAAATCGCCTGCGTATACGATTAGTTCGAGGTATACAGTGCCTTGTGATTCTACTAAGATCCCAGGGCCTGGAAATTATTCTCCAGAAAAAGTAAGTGCGATATGAGTAATGTAAGTAAACATAACAAACAGTGTATATATATATATATATATATATATATATATATATATATATATATACTGTGTATTATAAGATTCCTAAATCATTGTTAAAAATTGTATGTCAGTAATCTGTATCTGTATATTTTTTACAATGGTTTGTATCACAAATAATGACTGTATATAAACTTGTATGCACTACGACGTTAATAAGTGAGGCAAATAAATGAATCAAACTTTATTCTAAAGCTAAATATACGATCAACTTGATATAATTTGCATAATTTTCAAAATTGAAAATTTTGATTTTTTACAATCATTTGTGTCTGAATGAATAGTGACTTTATATAAACTTTTACACTCCGCCATTAATAATTAAGGCAAATACATGAGTCAAACTTTTTTCAAAAACTAAATAAATGGGCATCACGACAAAATTTGTAAAATTTTCAAAATTCATTAATTTAACTTTTTACAATATATTGTATTGCGAATAGTGATTTTATACAAACTTTTATTCGCTACGGCGTTAATAATTAAGACAAATTAATAAATCAAGCTTTTTTCTAAAGTTAAATAAATGGGCAATACGATAAATTTGTATAATTTTCAAAATTTAATAATTTGATTTTTTACAACTTTTGTATCACGAATAGTGACTTTATATAAACTTTTATACACTACAGCGTTAATAATTGAGGCAAATAAATAAATCAAACTGTTTTTTTAAAGGTAAATAAATGGGTAATACGATTAAATATATATATTTTTCAAAAACCAAAAATTTGATTTTTTTAAATCGTTTGTATTACGAATAGTGACTGTATATACATTTTTATGCACTACAACGTTAGTAAGTGAGGCAAATAAATGAATCAAACTTTATTCTAAAGCTAAATAAACGAGCAACTCGATGAAATTTGCATAATTTTCAAAATTGCAAAATTTAATTTTTTAGCAATATTTTGTATTGCGAATAGTGATTTTATATAAACTTTTAGTTGTTACGACGTTAATAATTAAGACAAATTAATAAATCTATCTTTTTTCTAAAGTTAAATAAATGGGCAATATGATGAAATTTGTATAATTTTCAAAATTTCAAAATTTGATTTTTTACAATATTTTGTAACACGAATAGTGACTTTATATACATTATTATACACTACGACGTTAATAAGTGAGGTAAATAAATGAATCAAACTTTATTTTAAAGCTAAATAAACGAGCAACTTGATAAAATTAGCATAATTTTCAAAATTCAAAAATTTGATTTTTTACAATATTTTGTATTACGAATAGTGACTTTATATAAACTTTCATGCACTACGACGTTAATAATTGAGGCAAATCAAGGAATTAAACTTTTTTTTAAAGCTAAGTTAATGAACAATACGATGAAATTTGTATAATTTTCAAAATTCAAAAGTTTGATTATTTTACAATTGTTTCTATTACGAATAGTGTCTTTATATAAACTTTCATGAACTACAGCGTTAATAATTCAGGAAAATAAATAAATCAAGATGTTTCTCAAAGCTAAATAAATGGGCAATACAATTAAATATGTAAATTTTTCAAAATTCAAAAATTTTATTTTTTACATTCGTTTGTATTACGAATAATGACTGTATATAAACTTTTATGCACTACGACGTTAATAACTAAGGCAAATAAATGAATCAAACTTTATTCGAAAAGCTAAATAAACGAGCAACTTGGTAAAATTAACATAATTTTCAAAATTCAAAAATTTAATTTTTTATAATATTTTGTGTTACGAATAGTGACTTTATATAAACTTTTATACACTACACGGTTAATAATAAAGGAATATACATGAGTCACACTTTTTTGAAAAGCTAAATAAATATGCAATATGGCAAAATTTGTAAAATTTTCAAAATTCATTAATTTGACTTTTTACAATATATTGTATTGCGAATTGTGAATTTATACAATCTTTTATTCGCTACAACGTTAATAATTAAGATAAATTAATAAATCTTGCTTTTTTCTAAAGCTAAATAAATGGGTAATACGAAGAAATTTGTATAATTTTCAAAATTTAAATGTTTGATTTTTTTACAATTGTTTCTATTACGAATAGTGACTTTATATAAACGTTCATGGACTACAACGTTAATAATTCAGGATAATAAATGAATCAAACTGTTTTTCAAAGCTAAATAAATGGGCAATGCGATTAAATATGTATATTTTTCAAAATTAAAATTTTTTATGTTTTACATTCGTTTGTATTACGAATAGTGACTGTATATAAACTTTTATGCACTACGACGTTAATAAGTGAAGCAAATAAATGATTTAAACTTTAAACTTTATTCTAAAGCTAAATAAACAAGCAACTTGATAAAATTAACATAATTTTCAAAATTCAAAAAAAAAATTTACAATATTTTGTGTTACGAATAGTGACTTTATATAAACTTTTATACACTACGCCGTTAATAATTAAGGAATATACATGAGTCACACTTTTTTCAAAAGCTAAATAAATATGCAATAAGACAAAATTTGTACAATTTTCAAAATTCATTAATTTGACTTTTTACAATATATTGTATTGCGAATAGTGAATTTATATAATCTTTTATTCGCTACAACGTTAATATTTAAGATAAATTAATAAATCTTCCTTTTTTCTAAAGCTAAATAAATGGGCAATACGATGAAATTTGTATAATTTTCAAAATTCAACAATTTGATTTTTACAATGTTTTGTATCACGAATACCGATTTTATATAAACTTGTTTACACTACAACATTAATAATTGAGGCAAATAAAGGAATTAAACTTCTTTTTAAAGCTAAGTTAATGAGCAATACGATAAAATTTGTATAATTTTCAAAATTCAAAAGTTTGACTTCTTTACAATTGTTTTTATTGCGAATAGTGACTTTATATAAACTTTCATGGACTACAGTGTTAATAATTCAGGAAAATAAATGAATCAAACTATTTTTTTTAAAGATAAATAAATGGGCAATACGATTAAATATATATATATATATATTTTAAAAACCAAAAATTTGATTTTTTACAATCGTTTATACAAACGAATAATGACTGTATATAAACTTTTATGCACTACGACGTTAATAAGTGAGGCAAAAAATTAATCAAACTTTATTCCAAAGCTAAATAAACGAGAAACTTGATAAAATGTTCATAATTTTCAAAATTCAAAAATTTGATTTTTTACCATTTTTTATGTTACGAATAATGACTTGATATAAACTTTTATACACTATGCCGTTAATAATTAAGGCAAATACATGAGTCAAACTTTTTTTTAAAAATAAATAAATAAGCAAAACGACAAAATTTGTAAAGTTTTCAAAATTCATTAATTAGACTTTTTACAATATATTGTACTGCGAATAGTGATTTTATATAAACTTTTATTCGCTACGACGTTAATAATGAAGACAAATTAATAATTCTAGCTTTTTTCTTAAGCTAAATAAATGGGCAATACGATGAAATATGCATAATTTTTAAAATTCAAAAATTTGATTTTTTACAATGTTTTGTATCACGAATAGTGAATTTATATAAACTTTTATATACTACGACTTTAATAATAGAGGCAAATAAACGAATCTACCTTTTTTCTAAAGATAAGTAAACGGGAAATGCGATGAAATTTGTATAATTTTCAAAATCCAAAAATTTAATTTTTTACAATATTTTCTATTGCGAATATTGAGATTATATAAACTTGTATGTACTACGACGTTAATAATTCAGGCAAATAAATGAATCGAAATGTTTTTTAAGGTTAAATAAACAGGCAATACGATGAAATTTGTATAATTTTCAAAATTCAAAAGTTTGATTTTTTTACAATTGTTTCTATTACGAATAGTGTCTTTATATAAACTTTCATGAACTACAGCGTTAATAATTCAGGAAAATAAATAAATCAAGATGTTTTTCAAAGCTAAATAAATGGGCAATACAATTAAATATGTAAATTTTTCAAAATTCAAAAATTTTATTTTTTACATTCGTTTGTATTACGAATAATACTGTATATAAACTTTTATGCACTACGACGTTAATAACTGAGGCAAATAAATGAATCAACCTTTATTCTAAAGCTTAATAAACGAGCAACTCGATGAAATTTGTATAATTTTCAAAATTCCAAAATTTGATTTTTAGCAATATTTTGTATTGCGAATAGTGATTTTATATAAACTTTTATTCACTATGACGTTAATAATTAAGACAAATTAATAAATCTATCTTTTTTCTAAAGCTAAATAAATGGGCAATACAATAAATATTGTATAATCTTCAAAATTTTTAAATTTAATTTTTTACAATCTTTTGTATCACGAATACTGACTTTATATAAACTTTTATGCACTACGACGTTAATAAGTGAGATAAATAAATAAATAAAACTTTATTCTAAAACTAAATAAACGAGCAACTTGATAAAATTTACATAATTTTCAAAATTTAAAAATTTTATTTTTTAGCAATATTTTGTATTTGTATTTGATTTTATATAAATATAAATAAAAATTTTATATAAATTTTTATACACTACGCCATTAATCATTAAGGCAAATACATAAGTCAAACACTTTTCAAAAGCCAAATAAATAGGCAATACGAAAAAATTTGTAAAATTTTCAAAATTCGGTAATTTGACTTTATACAATATATTATATTGCGAATAGTGCTTTTATATAAACTTTTATTCGCTACGACGTTAATAATTAAGATAAATTAATAAATCTTTTTTCTAAAGGTAAATAAATGGGCAATACGATAAAATTTGTATAATTTTCAAAATTGAAAAATTTAATTTTTCACGAATAGTGACTTTATATAAACTTTTATACACTACGACTTTAGTAACAGAGGCAATTAAACGAATCTAACTTTTTTTCTAAAGCTAAGTAAACGGGCAATACGATGAAATTTGTATAAATTTACAAATTTCAAAATTTTTATATTTTACAATATTTTGTATCGCGAATAGTGACTCTATATAAACGTTTATACACCACAACGTTAATAATTAAGACAAATAAATAAATCTAACTTTTGTCTAACGCAAAATAAACGGGAAATGCGATGATATTTGTATACTTTTCAAAATTCAAAATTTTTATTTTTTACAATATTTTGTATTGCGTATAGTGACTTGTATGCACTACGACATTAATAATTCAGGCAAATAAATGAATTGAAATGTTTTTTAAAGCAAAATAAATAGGCAATACGATTAAATATGTATATTATTCAAAATTCAAAATTTTGATTTTTTATAATCGTTTGTATTGCGAATAGTGACTTTTTCTTGACTTTATTATACTGCTATGTTACTTATAGAGGGAATTTAATCAATTAAAAACAAATCTAAAGCTAAATAAATGGGAAATCTTGCAGACTATTACAATATTGTAATATATAAGGAAATTGCAAACACCGTTAAGTTTAGTGCGCACATAGTTATTGTAACATAAACTTCACAATTAAGAATTACTCTTGTAATCATTCATTGAAAATAAATCATCATGTGATGATGAGGAAAAATTATTTGTTTTATACCACGGGTATGTCATTGCAACATTACACATAAATCTCAAAACCTCAAAATCTCCAAAATATAAATGAAAATGAGTGACGGACAACCTAATGTCTTTAGGGCTTGGTCCTGTTCGCAGCTATTTCCAATGCTTAGAGCACATTTATATATATATATATATATATATATATATATATATATATATATAAATGTGTTCTAAACATGGAATTTGGTTTTCTAGAGTTACACTGACGTTCCCCCTTTCTGCCTTGTACTCTTCATATATTGCATACACAAAATTTACAAAACTATGGGAGCAACAATGATGGTAAAAGAATCAACGGCGTAGATTGCTTCCCAAAAAAATTTCGACGGTTAAGGCCCTTACAGTATATAGGCGCCGCATAAGACAATAAGAAGTGCGTTCCGAAAAATCATGTGAACATCACGCGTTTTTATTACTCAATTCCTACAACGTAACTTCAATAGAAGATAGGAAGAAGAAAACATGTTTACTAGATTTTATATTCATTATTCAGGTGAAAGTACATTTAAGATACGCTCCAGGCTACTCGTTTGGTATTCGCCATTCTCGATATCTAGGCTCCGAAGAACTGTGCCTTCGAAAGGATAAAACCTCGCTGCTTTTTTAATTACTAACAACGCAGTGGTTTATTGTACAAGGTCTGTTATTACTTATTATAGTATAATGCACTATATAGTAGGAGTATTTCACCATTTTCTATAATTTGCCACAGATTGAAGTAGTTGACTTATTAAAATAATTCTTTATTTAGGCTTTAATATAAGTGTCCAAAAAAATGCTAGAAATTAAGTAATGTATACAAATGGAAAATCCAATATCGTGGGCGGTAATTTATGAAAAATTTCAATTTGTTTTGTTGCATATATTGTTCAATAACAGCTGACAAAATTAAATAAAATTTGTTTTTTTCTTATTTTATGGTTACCAAGACATGCCTAAATAATTGTAGAATTTTTTTTTGCACACTCCGTTTAGTAACAATGCATTAAGAAAAAATATCCCACCGCGCGAACTCATGCGGTGAACGGAATTATCGGAATTGTTTAACTTCATACCGGTGTCCAATTGTCGTTGGGATACAATTAACGATACTTTAGAAAACTTGGAACGATTTTCTAAAGTAGCAAGTCTCTAACACTCACACATACACATACACATACACATACACATACACATACACATACACATACACATACACATACACATACACATACACATACACATACACATACACATACACATACACATACACATACACATACACATACACATACACATACACATACACATACACATACACATACACATACACATACACATACAAATACACATACACATACACATACACATTCACATACACATACACATACACATTCACATACACATACACATACACATACACATACACATACACATACACATACACATACACATACACATACACATACACATACACATACACATACACATACACATACACATACACATACACATACACATACACATACACATACACATACACATACACATACACATACACATACACATACACATACACATACACATACACATACACATACACATACACATACACATACACATACACATACACATACACATACACATACACATACACATACACATACACATACACATACACATACACATACACATACACATACACATACACATACACATACACATACACATACACATACACATACACATACACATACACATACACATAGCTCGATAGTTACATAATTGTAAGAAATACAGTAACAAATAATAATATTTGTGTGTTTATGTTTTAGGTACCATTGGAATACCAACCAGCACATTCATTTGGAATCCGCCATAGTCCATGGGCTGATCATTTCTAAATCATTTTTCTTTCAATTTCTTCTCAGAAAAACAAATATATATATATATATATATATATATATATATATATATATGTTAGTCTGAAAAATTAAACCTTCCAACCGACCGAAAACGACTCTCCAAATCGCCACGTTCTTGCCACATTCAAAACTAAATAAATATAAACAATTATGATTAGAAACAAGCCTTTTCTAATCTAATTGGGAGATTGGGAGAGATACAGAATAGCAGTTGAAAAATAACAGCTCGCTTAATTATAAAATAATATCAAAAACGTATACAAAAAAATAACTAACATAAATCATACATTCCAAGTTACCTAATGAGAGCAATAATACTTACAAATGCACGCGAAATAAATTTAGCAGATTTTGTAATGACATGACGTAAACAAAAAATATATTTGTAGATGTTATTGCTTGTAGTTTTATAGGTGCGATTAATACGGTAAAGCATAACATGACTAAACATTCGTATTAGTGTAATTTATTTAGCTCGGTGTTTTTTTATATTTGTCATATTTTATTTGCATTGTTAAAATAAAAAATGGCTTCCTATGCAAAGTATTTTAATTCAATATCTGTAACATGTTATAGCTCTACAGGTCGTATAGAACTAGGGCGTTTTTTTGTTTACGATGAGTACAGCCCTCGCCCCTATTCTATGATGTCTTACATTGTAAGACTAAGTAAAATCTACATATGTTTGGTGCAACAGAATAAAAATTTAAGACGTGGTTATATATAAGATGAGTTTATATAAGACGTGCTTATATAAAACGAGCTTATATAAGACGAGCTTATATAACACAAGCTTATGTAAGACGAGCTTATATAAGACGAGCTTATATAAGACGAGCTTATATAAGACGAGCTTATCTAAGACGAGCTTATATAAGACGAGCTTATATAAGACGAGCTTATATAAGACGAGCTTATATAAGACGAGCTTATATAAGACGAGCTTATATAAGACGAGCTTATATAAGACGAGCTTATATAAGACGAGCTTATATAAGACGAGCTTATATAAGACGAGCTTATATAAGACGAGCTTATATAAGACGAGCTTATATAAGACGAGCTTATATAAGACGAGCTTATATAAGACGAACTTATGTAAGACGAGCTTATATAAGACGAGCTTATATAAGACGAGCTTATATAAGACGAACTTATGTAAGACGAGCTTATATAAGACGAGCTTATATAAGACGAGCTTATATAAGACGAGCTTATATAAGACGAGCTTATATAAGACGAGCTTATATAAGACGAGCTTATATAAGACGAGCTTATATAAGACAAGCGTTAATATTCGTTGGAGAAACCGGGCGTTAGTGGAATGCATGCAATAGGAAAATGATTTTGACCAAAAGTAAAACTAACAATATTTATTACATTTATTGCATTCTGACAACAATGTTTTTACTTTACAATTGTGCAACATAAAATATATATATTTATATACCTACTAACTCTTTTTTTGTTCCTCCATAGTGGTTTTCATTTTGTTAAAAATCTGTTTATTGAATCGATAACCATGTTTTTTTTTTGTTGTTGTTGCGCAAAACCACATCAAATATAGCTAGGAAACAATAACACGGGACCTGCTGATTTCCATAAAAACCGAAACACGTTAGTGTAGGGCGATAAGAAAACAGTAAGGGTTCATTCAGTTCTGTACAAAGCACCACAAATTATTTCTAAACAAAAATAATAACAATATAATACTTAATAATGATTTTAAATCGTATACGCAGTGTAAACAAAATATAAAATTTAAAGAGTAGGGTGGCTTTTGCCGAAAAACTAGTTAGTTGAGACGAAAGAAGTTTCAGTTTAATATATATATATATATATATATATATATATATATATATATATATATATATATATATATATATAACCATCTTTATTAGACTATTGACCCTTCACGGGTCTTTCCGTCTCAGTTTAATAAAATCTAAAATATTTGATTATTCAGTGGCATAGTGATTAGAGCGAAATTTCGAGCGAATCATCTTTCACAGGTTTTAAGTTTAAAAAATGTAACCAATAATGTTGATGAAAGTACAGCGCTCAAGTAATTAAAAACAAAAATATTTAGTTTTTAATTTCTTAAGCGTACAGCGCGCTCGTCTGGTCTTTTTTCAAAAACTCAAAAATGGACCATGTGCCAAAATGTGTATCATGAGTGCACACGTACCATAAATTCGCCATCCCTGTACTATACCATTAAAATGCCGCGAAAAAGATTAAATGAAATATCTTATATATGTTCGCCCTTCTAACGATAAGCCGGCACTAAAATGATACCCTGAATCGTTGATTGGTGTAATTATCTACAATCATCACTTGAGATATCAGCACAAAGCCAATTTTATAAAACATATATAATCGTTGATTGGTGTAATTATCTACAATCATCACTTGAGATATCAGTACAAAGCCAATTTTATGAAACATATATAATCGTTGATTGGTGAAATTATCTACAATCATCACCTGAATACAGAAAGAAATAACATTGCGTATACGATTTTTACAAAGAAAATCTCTGGCCTTTTTATCCAATACAATCACGAATAATAATACTGAGTAAGTTACATTAAGCTGATTAATCAATTACTGCCCTGTATAAAATTAATGTATCATAGTTTAATTTGCATAAAATTAATTATTTACCAACAACTATTCTACGGGACAATGAAGTTAATGAAAAGGAAGAAATAACATAACATGATGAACATAAAAGACATAAAGAGGGAAATGTAATAACGGAAGAAGGCACAATGATGATAACAAGATGAACATACAAGACATAAACAGGGAAATGTAATAACGGAATAAGACACAATGATGATAACATGAAGAACATACAAGAGGGCATAAATGATTATTATATACAGCATTGGATTTCAAGTTATATCTTATTTTCAGATTAAAATTCAAAGATGTATATAATCTTTTATTTTGTCCTTTCAATCGCATACAGCATTGGATTTCAAGTTATGTCTTATTTTCAGAATAATATTCAAAGCTGTATATAATCTTTCATTTTGTCCTTTTAATTGCACAGGCTCAAATAACATAAGCATAATAATAACGCAATAGATACCAGAAATAACAACACAAGAAATAGAAATGAGACAATATTTAAATAATTATTTTGGAAGATTCTGTAAACTAGGCCATAGAAACTTATTTGAGCAAATTTAAATAGGCGTTTTGCATCTCGGGTTGAAATATTTACAACATTTTCATTTTCTGGTCAAAATTTCACGAAATTTCGGCAAAAATTTAAGAATTTTTAAGATTTATGGTCACCGTACTCCCCCCTTCTTACCATAAATCTTAAATTTTGGACCGATTTGCGTCAAATTCGCTAACAATTTCGCATCTCGAATTGAAATATTTACAACATTTTCACTTTCTGGTCGAAATTTCACGGAATTTCGGCCAAAATTTAAGAATTTTTAAGATTTATAGTCACCGTACTCCCCCCTTCTTACCATAAATCTTAAAAATTCTTACATTTTGGACCGATTTGCGTCAAATTCGCTAACAATTTCGCATCTCGGGTTGAAATATTTACAACATTTTCACTTTCTGGTCGAAATTTCAGCAAATTTCGGCCAAAATTTAAGAATTTTTAAGATTTATGGTCACAGTACTCCCCCTTCTTACCATAAATCTTAAAAATTCTTAAATTTTAGACCGATTTGCGTCAAATTCGCTAACACTTTCGCATCTCGGGTTGAAATATTTACAACATTTTCACTTTCTGGTCGAAATTTTAGCAAATTTCAGCCAAAATTTAAGAATTTTTAAGATTTATGGTCACCGTACTCCCCCCTTCTTACCATAAATCTTAAAAATTCTTAAATTTTGGACCGATTTGCGTAAAATTCGCTAACAATTTCGCATCTTTCTCATTCGGGTTGAAATATTTACAACATTTTCACTTTCTGGTCGAAATTTCACGAAATTTCGGGCAAAATTTAAGAATTTTTAAGATTTATGGTCACCCTACTCCCACCTTCTTACCATAAATCTTAAAAATTCTTAAATTTTGGACCGATTTGCGTCAAATTTGCTAACACTTTCGCATCTCGGGTTGAAATATTTACAACATCTTCATTTTCTGGTCGAAATTTCACCAAATTTCAGCCAAAATTTAAGAATTTTTAAGATTTATGGTCACCGTACTTCCCCCTTCTTACCATAAATCTTAAAAAAATTTAAATTTTAGACCGATTTGCGTCAAATACGCTAACATTTTCGCATCTCGGGTTGAAATATTTACAACATTTTCACATTCTGGTCAAAATTTCACGCAATTTCGGCCAAAATTTAAGAATTTTTAAGATTTATGGGCACAGTACTCCCCCCTTCTTACCATAAATCTTAAAAGTTCTTAAATTTTGGACCGATTTGCGTCAAATTCGCTAACAATTTCGCATCTCGGATTGAAATATTTACAACATTTTCACATTCTGGTCGAAATTTCACGGAATTTCGGCCATAATTTAAGAATTTTTAAGATTTATGGTCACCGTACTCCCACCTTCTTACCATAAATCTTAAAAAATCTTAAATTTTGGACCGATTTGCGTGAAATTCGCTAACAATTTCGCATCTTTCTCATTCGGGTTGAAATATTTATAACATTTTCACTTTCTGTTCGAAATTTCAGCAAATTTCGGCCAAAATTTAAGAATTTTTAAGATTTATGATCACCGTACTCCCCCCTTCTTACCATAAATCTTAACAATTCCTAAATTTTGGACCGATTTGCGTGAAATTCGCTTACATTTTCGAATGTCTGGTTGAAATATTTACAATATTTTCACATTCTGGTCGAAATTTCAGCAAATTTCGGTCAAAATTTAAGAATTTTTGAGATTTATGGTCACCGTACTCCCCCCTTCTTACCATAAATGTTAAAAATTCTTAAATTTTGGACCGATTTGCGTGAAATTTGCTAACAATTTCGCATCTTTCTCATTCGGGTTGAAATATTTACAACATTTTCACATTCTGGTCGAAATTTCACGGAATTTCGGCCAATATTTATGTTATGTTATAAAACATAGAAAAACTTTGTTGATTCAATTTTCAAGTTTTGCTATAATATTTTGATTTTAAATATTGGACCAATGTTTTAATTATAACAACAGAGCAATACAATACATAGCGAACATGATATTGAGTCTGTGAGAATGAAAATGGTGTAAGTCACTTTTGATTTTTTTTGAAAAGATTTTGCGTTTGGTTTGTATGTAAATCAACGTGCGCAGATGAAATCAATTTATGTACAAATAAAAATGTAATTGCGCACGTTTCTTCTCCTTCACGTGCCATCTCCTACTTGAAGGTTAGCTATCATCGTGGCTATATATCTTTGCGCACGTTGATTTACATAATTACTAAACGGAAAATAAATCTAACTAAGCTAATTATTAAAAATATATTCTAATTACATGAGAAAGAAAATACTATATATATATATATATATATATATATATATATATATATATATATATATATATATATATATATATAGCAAGTAGAATGACGGACTGTTATTGATATGGAGTGGATGACGGGTATAAGTCCAAAACGGGGAATACTGGAAACCAAGGGCAAGTGAACAAAATTAAAGCCAAGATCTTGTTTGGTTCCAGTTTATTAAGTTACGTGCCAACGTTTCGCTAGCCAGTGCCAGCATCTTCAGGGCATGTACATAAAGTTAATAAATGTAATATATGACGTTACACATCAAAATGCAAATCACTTATATATATATATATATATATATAGTATTTTCTTTCTCATGTAATTAGAATATATTTTTAATAATTAGTTTAGTTAGATTTATTTTTTATTTATTATTATATATATATATATATACATATATATATATATATATATATATATATATATATGAATTACGCTGAATGATAAAGTCTATAAAAGTATAAATTAGGCCTCATTTAAATAATATAATAATATTCTGCGTTGATATAATTTTTAAATATATTTTTTTTTAATAGCTCTAATATTCTAACGTCAACACATATAATATATTTGTAGAAAGATTCATACACAACGCAAATATTTGGCAAACAGTTCCAAGCATTGGGTTCCTTATATAGCTTTTCATATACAAAATATAAATATAAAGAAAAATATTTGAGCATAGTTTAGTACGCGTTAATTATACATTTTTCATATTTATTTTACTTATTAAAAATACAACCCTGATAGACATTTGTGGCGGGCAAATGACGGACGGAATACGCAATGATGTGCGGGAAGCTAGGGTAATACTTATCAGTGTAGGAAGACTAGATTGATACTCAAAGTTTGGTCAATAGATAAATACAGTCTTCTTATGTAACGAACAGCTAAGTAATTTCAAAAGAAATCGATCTTGTTGAATTATTTGCTTTCTAATTATATTAAAAATACATTGCTGAACAATTCAATATTAGTATATTAAAGAGTTTTTATAAAAAAAAAAGAGTTTTTATACTATTTATATTGGAGGGTTGTTAGTTTTATTACTGTGTTTATACTTGAAGCGTTTACTTCGTTATACATCGTACATTATAAAATAAATGAATATCAATATAACTATTTTGTTTGTATAACACGAATATTTACTTCGTTAATATTCGCGATTCAAATGGTTTTCGTCAAACTAGTGGGTAAACAACTGACCTTTTGTGGCAATCTTTGTAATCTCATTTATCTTATAATAGCCGCTTTCGTTTATCATATACATATATATATATATATATATATATATATATATATATATATATATATATATATATATATATATATATACATTGTTTAGTAAATCCTGATGAAGCTCTGGAGTCAGAGCGAAATATCGATCTAAAGAGAATAGGTTTCTATCAGCGCTAGTCGTCGCAATCCTAACATTCTCCCTCTAACTAGTTTTTGGGCGAAAAACTACCTTCAAATATATATATATATATATATATATATATATATATATATATATATATATATAGCGCAATAAGGGCCAATCTGTTTTTTTTTACAAAATGTTCAACCTAATTGAAAGGATTTAATAAACAAAACTCTAGAAGGGCCAAGCTACAAAGGCAACATTGATTTATTTCAACGTAGCTCGCCCAAAAAAAAGCCATCTGTTTAGTTTTAATAATAATAAAGATAATTTCAAGAGTGACTTATTACCGTGCGGGCAATCACCATTTATTTTCTTTAAATTAACTAATCAAAAATATTATAGTTTTGGTTTCGTCCTAAACATTCCTTCGACATCAATAACTAGTTTTAATTAATTAACATTGGCGCGCGCAGTAGTAAATTAAATAGTAGGAAGGAGGTTTTTGATTTTGTTCAGCAATGTATAAAATAATATACATATTTTTTGTTAACTAGAGTGGGTCAAAAAAACGATTATTATTTTGTATTTCTATTACTACAAATTTGGTTGCTAGATACCTCTAGAAAATTATCTACAAAATGAGCTCTTAATATTAATAGAAAGCTCTTACTCATCACAGTTTTTCATTTGTTGGTTAATCTCAAACGAAAAAAAATCATATCTCGCTATTCATTGAACGTACAAC
This sequence comes from Lordithon lunulatus, assembly GCA_963942505.1. Lineage (NCBI taxonomy): Eukaryota > Metazoa > Arthropoda > Insecta > Coleoptera > Staphylinidae > Lordithon > Lordithon lunulatus. Next base: position 56,184,730 of record OZ012670.1, read on the forward strand.
ATTTCTCCACACATATTCTTGTAGAAAATTAAACGCTTTCCAAAAAAGGTCTCTTATGATGTTTTCGTTTATCTAACCAATTAAAAGATATTAAAGGTCACATCACAGTTTGAAGAATTTAAGAAACATTTTGTTTTGTTTCCTAATTTTTTATAACTCGCCATCATGACGATGGACAATAAATATTTTTGTAGGAAAATAACTAATCTTCAAAAATGGTTTGAATTATTAAATCGATTACTGTGAGTGTTTAGAAGATATTTATAGTTAAAACATACTGATATTCAAGGTTTTTAATAATTATCTTAGAAATTATAAATTTAATCCATGATTTTTCGAAAATAATTATATAAATTTGAGTTACTGTCAATATAAAATAAGGTGCTTTCGTTTAACCACCCCGTGGCGTGCTGTTAGTTTTGCGGTAACTCACATAAAAATGTGACGAGGAGAACTTTCCTATTAATATTAATTTATTTTTATATTTAGAGGTATCTAGCAACAAATTATTTCAGTATCGTAAATGAAAAAAAAATAGTCGTTTTTGACTCAACCTAGGGTATAAATTTAAAATTAAATTAAATCTTATAGTTGTTTCTATTAGATCAGCTAGTTATTTTGCATTATTGTGTACACACATTTAATATAAATTTCTCTAAAATACTTGTGTTTCACACGCATTTATTAATACTAATATTTGGTCTGGCTAGAACACACTTTCGGGAAAAAACCAATTTCCTCCGTCATTTGCCCCGTTTTCTTACTACATTTTGGGTGGGGAGGGTGGTATTGGTAGTGGCGATGAGGTTTTATGTAGGTACAGAAAGGGCGGCAGCCTCCCGCCGCCCCGCATTGAACATCAATAATACTCTATCCGAAAAAATGTCCCTTCAGTCTATAGCGTTAGATATGTGACACCCATCTATTATATATAATTTTTTTTCTGTGTTATTTTTTTATGTATATAAATACTTTTTTGGTTTCGACGATATTTATACTAATTAACAGTAATCTACAGTTTTGGTTTCGTCCTAAACATTCCTTCGACATCAATAACGAGTTTTAATTAGTTAACATTGGCGCGCGCAGTAGAAAATTAAATTGTAGGAAGGAGATTTTTGATTTTACTTTAGCTGAGGTTTTAGCAAGCTGATTAAATTCAGTGGCTGATAAAGAATACAAAATTACTCATGCCCATATTCACCAACATCCCATAAACTTTATAGATCCTATAAGCTATTGAATGGATAAATTGAAAACGTCATTATGACAGAAATTAACAAAACAAATGTAAAACACCTTGAATATAGCATTTGTGATTGGAGCTTTGATGACACCTTTTGTTTAATTATTCAGTGTTTCCAATAGAGAGAATCTAAAGTACCTACATTCCCTAGAAAATGTATTTATTGTTATAAGAACGAATACTTATGGGTTCAATAGCTTTTGATAGATTTATGGAACGTTGGATGAATAATATAATAATCTTATTAATAAAAAATATCTCAACCCTCCACCTATTCATTTGTATCGCAATTAGTTACCAGTGTCAAATCGGATACTTCATATAGGGCCGATGCATACCATAGACCAGTGTTTTCGTGAAAAAATGACTGGTGTGAACTTGAACAAGTCTGATAATTCCGGCCGCCGAATTTTTTTCTCTCGGTGCCATTGTGACTAAATGGAGTGTGCCAAAAATTTTTTTGTTTTCTAAAATTGTTTACTCATGTCTGGGTAACCATAAAATAAGAAAAAACAAAATTAATATAAATTTGTTTTTTCTTATTTTATAGCTGTATATCTGTATGTCTGTATATCTGTATATCTGTATATCTGTATATCTGTATATCTGTATATCTGTATATCTGTATATCTGTATATCTGTATATCTGTATATCTGTATATCTGTATATCTGTATATCTGTATATCTGTATATCTGTATATCTGTATATCTGTATATCTGTATATCTGTATATCTGTATATCTGTATATCTGTATATCTGTATATCTGTATATCTGTATATCTGTATATCTGTATATCTGTACATCTGTACATCTGTACATCTGTATATCTGTATATCTGTATATCTGTATATCTGTATATCTGTATATCTGTATATCTGTATATCTGTATATCTGTATATCTGTATATCTGTATATCTGTATATCTGTATATCTGTATATCTGTATATCTGTATATCTGTATATCTGTATATCTGTATATCTGTATATCTGTATATCTGTATATCTGTATATCTGTATATCTGTATATCTGTATATCTGTATATCTGTATATCTGTATATCTGTATATCTGTATATCTGTATATCTGTATATCTGTATATCTGTATATCTGTATATCTGTATGTCTGTATGTCTGTATGTCTGTATGTCTGTATGTCTGTATGTCTGTATGTCTGTATGTCTGTATGTCTGTATGTCTGTATGTCTGTATGTCTGTATGTCTGTATGTCTGTATGTCTGTATGTCTGTATGTCTGTATGTCTGTATGTCTGTATGTCTGTATGTCTGTATGTCTGTATGTCTGCATGTCTGTATGTCTGTATGTCTGTATGTCTGTATGTCTGTATGTCTGTATGTCTGTATATCTATATGTCTGTATGTCTGTATGTTTGTACGTTTGTATGTTTGTATGTTTGTATGTCTGTATGTCTGTATGTCTGTATGTCTGTATGTCTGTATGTCTGTATGTCTGTATGTTTGTATGTCTGTAAGTCTGTATGTCTCTATGTGTTTCAATTTGACACATTTTCCGCAAATAAGTTATAAAACCGAAAAACTACTTCCTTATGAATAAAATTCTATAAATTCGGTTTAGTGGGAAGCTTAAACAAATCAGCGACTGAATTCCAGCTTGCTTGCTTACAATCTGTACCATAGATTACTGCTTATGGTCGACGTAACGAATGCATTTTAATTACCTGTTACTCTTGATCCGTTGGTTAGAAAATAATTAATACACCGCTAGAAAAGCGTTTCTTGCGACCACATCCGCTCGCCGGGGAGGTGTATTTTGGAAGAGGCACTAGCAACTAACGGTATGGGCTCCTTGTCCACCAGCGTACTAGTGGACTCGTCGCTGATGGTGGGCAGCGGTTGCTGCGTGCGCTCCCGCACCCGCAGATGACAGTCGTGGCTACAGCAAGGCTGCTCCGACGCCGCGGCGCCCTTCGCCTCCTCCTCGTCGCTGTCGGTGGAAAACGGATCCACCTCGTCGTCCGTGTCCTCGCAGTACTCGAGATCGTGGAACACGGAATCCGAGGCGTACGACTGTATCTCCAAGTCGGGATAGTCGTTCGCGAAAGAACTATTACAACTACTAATTGAGGCGAGCGGCGCCAGTCGCGGGGTTAAATTTTTCGCAGCCGGTATATCGTCATAAAGGGCACGTTCGCTACCGCAAGGGGAACCCCCGGGTGTCGGCTGAATAACCCTAATGTCTATAGGATAATAAAAATCGTACTGCTCCGCTACCGGAGACGATTGGCGGCGCCGCGTGCGGCTTTTGTGCGCTGGGACTGCAGGGAGGCCCAAAATAACGGAAGATCCGCGACGCTCCAAATAAGAGCTCCCCGAGGACGAACAAGTGATATTACTCGGCCTCCTGCTAGGGACATCCAAATGACTACTAAAATAAAGAAAATGTAATAATCTCAAACAAAAATATACCAAATTACCTTCCGTAACACCCATAAATATCCTCATAGCACTCAGGTGGCGAATCCTCATCAATACTATAAGGAATATTAGGGCAACCCCTAGTCGGTGGCTCTAATAAACTCGAATACCCACCCACTGATGAGAACCTTGTAGTATTCCTAATCCACCGAGGACTCACACTAGACGTATCCAAACTCCTCCTCGCCCGCCTCGGATTAAGCTGCTCGTACGCCGTCGCCTCCAACGCGGCCGCAATCTGCCTCTCCTCCTCCTCCGCTTCTGCAACTGCCGCCGCCGCCAGCTTAGGATTCTCCAGTGCGCGCTCAGTCTTCGATTTCGATTTGTAAACCACCAGTATAACCATTAGCCCGAAAAACCCGCCCAGCGTCATCGCGATTCGTACGCCCGTCATCACATCGTACGAGTTGTAAAAGTCTATCCGCTGCTGCTCCCGCTCGCTGACGGTGGGATTGGGGGGCGGCGGACTGCTCACCGTCTCGTACGTCTCATTCTCCAGGCGATCCATCACGGCCGAAATACACCTGGAACAGCCGCGAGATTCGGTTAGTCGGGGGGGCGCGCAACAAGTGGCCCATTTGGACTAGCGCCGCGCGCGTAATGGGGAGAAGGCTGAATCAAATTGTAATCGGTTACAGAACGACAAAACAATTTGGGGTGTTTTGTAAGTTTCTTCTAAATAGGATTACACATTTGTGTTTTGTTGTTGTAGTCTATAGATTAGCTCGCAATTTAAATGCAACTCTATAAGGCACCTTACACGATCAATAATACTGTAAATATTTTAGAATAATGACTGTATTACTGTACGATAACATGTTTTAAATGTTCATTATTCTAACATATTGCCAGTATTACCGATCGTGTAAGGTATAGTAATGAAGTAATGAAGAATATGAAGTTAATAAGGCACCTTACACGGTCAATAATACTGTCAATACTAGTACTATCATTATTTGATTCAATCCTCCTTTTATATTTATCAAGTAATAAATTATCCCGATAAAGATCAGTATTCTCTTCATTACATCATTACTATATCTTACACGTTAAGTAAAGGTCGTTTTAGACAAGACAATTTCTTGACTCAAAAGTTAGTCAATATGCGAGACAATCTAAATGTTCTCGTATCGTTCTATTTGTCAAGGACAAATTGTATGGGAGGAGGATATATGAATTCATTTCTTGAACAACTTTTGAGCTAAGAAATTGTCTTGTCTAAAACGACCTTTATACTAGAAACATTTTAGAATAATGTAGATTTTAAACATATTATCATACAATACTGTCATTATTCTAAAATATTGACAGTAATATTGATCGTGTAAGGTGCCTTAATAATGAAATAAAGAGAATACTAATGTTTATCTGATTACTTGATAAATATAAAAGGAGGATTGAAGCAAATACTGACAGTACTAGGACTGACAGTATTATTGACCGTGTAAGGTGCCTTTATCAGCTGAAAACCAGTTGCAACAAACAATAGACATTAATGAATTGATTCAAACTATATAGCAGGGGTGGCCAAAACATGGCCAGTCGCACGCCTAACCTAACTATTCCTACTCGCCCGCATGTCTGATATGTAGACATATTACATAACTAATTCGTTTATGAGAAGATATTATTTTCTCTTATCAAAATAATTAGATATTGAATATATATTAGAATTATCTATATTTATTTTAAATTTAAACTTACGTTTGGCTTTAAATTTCTATTTTTTCTTCGGCATTCGCATCACTTTACATTGAAAGTCATTTTATAAATTTTTGTTTATAATAGGGGTACCCTCTAATGAACACATCGCTATTATGGTTGCTAGAGTTGTTTATAGGAATATCAAATGATATTTCTATCTTTGTCGTGCATTAAGAAAACGCTGTTTCTGTCTCAAATAATTCATAATGGCCGACGATGATGCGAAAACAAAAAGTCGGTAATAAAGCGTGCGTTTGCGGAAAAAGGCCAATTTTTGTTTCAAACACATTTATTATACAAAATGGCTTTCGATGCATGCATTTACACGTATAACTCGTACATGTGTTGTAAATGTATATAAGTAATGAATTGTTGCGGTATAATAGTGTGATATGTGTAGAGTGGATTAGAAATAATGGAATATGAATATATGTAGTGGGGGTTTCTGTTTTACACGTAAGTTTTTTTTATAATATTTTATAACACCTTCAATAGCATGACTCTTTTTATATGATCACTTAATACATACGATGTTGATAGACCGCCGCATATAATTTAAAAAGCAGGGCGCCCAAAGGGATCAAAAGTTTGGCCATCCCTGCTATATAGGTCCATAAATGACAGAGGCAAAAAATAACATGTGATTATTTTGCTATTTGTTGATTAATAAAATAACCCAGACCCAGCTCAGTGGCCGAGTGGTTAGAGGCGTCGTTTGTCTCGTAATGCGCATTGGGGAGCCTGAATTCGGTCCCCAGCGCCGAGTGAATTTTTGCGAATCACCTTTCACAGTTTTTCAGAGGTTTTCTGTGAATGTTTCATGTGTAAGTTTCGATCTAACACACATTTCACATGTAACATTAGCAAATGAAAATTTTCAAACAAAAAAAAACAGCAGGGCAACCACTCTGAGTATAGCACAGAACGAACCCGAATGGAGGAGCTGTTCAAAAATGGCTTGCCTGATTGGGTTACAGTTTTAAAATATTATTGTTACAAATTTGTTTATTATAATTACGTTATAGACTTGCTTGTTTGTATAGTTAGAAAATGAAAATAATTATAAAAAATCTCAAATATCTCGTCATATCTATTTATGGTGAATACGCCGGGCATATGCACTGTTTAATTAAAGACATTATTATGTCATAGTAATTATTATATTTTTATTGGAATACAGGCTGGTAAGAAGACTAATGCCCGTACTCATCAGCATCCCATAAATCTTATAGGTCCCATAAGCTATTGAATAAGATACATTTAAAATGTCATTATGACAGAAATGGTCAAAATAAATTTCAACAACTTGAATAGCGCTTGTGATTGGAGCTTTGATGACAGATTTTCTTTAATTTTACAGTGTTTCCAATAGAGCGAATCTAAAGTAACTACATCCCTTAGATAATTTATTTATTGTTACTATAACAACGAATATTTATGGGATCAATAGCTGTTGATAAAGCCACCTTACACGGTCAATATTACTGTCAATCCTATCCTTCAATATTTATCAAGTAATGAATTATTCGGATAAACATCAGTATTCTCTTCATTCCATCATTGCTATACCTTACACGTTCAATAATACTGTCAATATTTTAGAATAATGAACATTTTAAACATGTTATCGTACAGTAATACTGTCATTATTCTAAAATATTGACAGTATTATTGATCGTGTAAGGTGCCTTATAGATCTATAGGACAATAACATCGAAAAAGAGCTGAATGACTAGATCTTATGACGGAAAGCCGTTTGGATACAAATTAACGGCGTCAAGGAAAACTGGTTAATAGAAAAGAGTAAGGAAGTAGAACAATGCGAAAGGAGATATGATACTTTCAACATGCACTAGAAGGTAAAGAAAATGACGTGTAAAAAGCAAGGCTATAGACTGCTGTACTAAATTATTCAGATAGTATTGTAGCAGAAAACTATAAACAGAGTTTATAGGAGAGCGCCAATAACTATGGAAAGTTTCAGAATGGAATTGTATGAAAGGATATCATGATTGGTATCCATCAACATGTTTTTTTTTTCTACGGTGAGTAAGCCCCCGCCTTTAGGCTGTGTACACTGCGGCCTTCACGGACACATTGTGCCTCATACAACATCCATGATATGCTAGCCGAGTCAACTCTTTATAGAAAAGTTTCCCGATTAGCGGTGGATTCGAACCACCAACGTTCCGCACGCAATGGCTTCAGACCGTCGCCTTAGACCACTGCGCCACGGACCGCCTCCAACATGTTAGTATTACATCTAATGAATTACATTTGTACAAATAAATAATAATATTAATAGTGAACCATGCTAAATACAGCATGAAGGCAGCGGCAGAAGATATATATATATATATATATATATATATATATATATATATATATATATATATATATATATATATATATATATATATAGAAAATGCCTACAGCCAGGCGAAACCATGGACCATATGATAGCTGGATGTCCAGCATTATCTACCGTAGGTTTCACAATGGGCCCATTTTGAGGCCTAAGTGTCTGTAACTATGCTACCCTCCAGCCAACTATCCAGATCCAGATCTACTTCAGCGTACCTGGGCGAGAATAAGTGGCAAAAGTAAGCCACAGCCGGCTTGCACAAAACTACAACCTCATCGAAAATCATGTCCCTTATTACAAATATGATCCTGCACCGGTACTGAAATCGAACAGCTACCTTTTATACTGGAATACCCCAATCTTAACAGACCATACCGTAGAGCACAATAAGCCAGATATTGTACTGATAGGGAAAGTATCAAAGAAAGTTCTTTTTTAATCGATATACGCTACCCACTCTCTCAAATCATAGCCAGAACTGTTGGGATTCTAATGCTGTCGGTATGTCGAATATAGGTGTTCCAAATGTCGTTATTTTGAATGGGATGCAAGGGGTGATGGCACAGATGAGCCAACCCAAACGACAACCTTACCTGCACGTGGTGCATCCTGCCAGATAACTAACAAGGCTCTGTCGACCGAATAACTACCGGTATAAGTAGTCCCCAGTAGATGATCAACAACAACAAGTGGAAAAGTACTCCTTTGTTCTAGGATTGAGAAATCATAATAATAATAATAAAAATAGACTTTATTCTTCAAGAATTTAATAAAACGCAGATTTATAATTATTAATAAACAGCATGGAGAAAAGGCGAAATTTGAACAAGATCGCTCCACTAACAGAGAAGAATTCTCAACAAAACCGATTTCCTGCGCACAATTGGGCGCGGTTGTAGCAAAAAAGGAACGATCGCGCAACAACAAGTGACGTTATCGGTGTTTAATGGACTATACACAAATCGCGCGGGGAATTAGAAAATGGTTATATGTAGCAATGGAAATGGAAATGTGGGAAAATGTGAGAAAATGTGATGAATGCTGACAAATTTGGGAAAATGTTGGCAAATGGGAGAAATGGAAATGTGAAGAAATGTGAGAAAATTTGGGAAGCAACAACAAGTGACATCATCGGTGTTTAATGGAATATACATAAATCGCGCGGGGAATTAGCGAAAATGGTTAGATGTAGCTATGAAAATGGAAATGGAAATGAGAAAATGTGGTGAATCCTGACAAATCTGGGAAAATGTTGGCAAATGGGAGAAATGTAAATGTGAATAAATGTGAGAAAATTTGGGAAAAGTTCTGTAATTTACAAGAACGTTCTTGTAAATTGTGTCAGTGACCCACGCTCCGCAAATTCTAATGTAGTACTGCTTTATGTCAAATGTCATACGTTTGTCAAGAGTAAGCTTAAGATAGTGAAATAGATAAGAGTAATGGCCCGTTGCAGCAATTGCTGCAATAAAAGCAGTATATTTTTGTTTTTGCAGAGGTTCCCTTTTGTATCAGGGTAAAATTGTATTAAGATTTTTGATTTGATTCCAAATTGTCTATCTAACAGGTTTAAGTTTATTTTAATAGGATTATTTTATTTGTGTTCACCTCTTCGGCTTTACCGCCACAACCATATATTTTTTATAACAATATTTTTATGTCCTTTTTTTTAAATAAAAAGTCTACAAAAATGAGACCAAAACACGACTTTCTATCATGAAATAAAATGTACCAAGTGTCGAAAAGTTGCCAAACTTTTTGGTTCAATTTGAAACAATTTTTCTCACCATTTAGACTATATTTTCAATCAAACGACATATATTTCAGGGCTATGCCCCTTCTGGAACGGCCCCAATTTTGAAAATAGTTTTTTTAGCACTTTTTTAATTTTTCACGTGACGGATTTGTCTTTTGTTTTAGGGAAAACATATATTAATACTTTTCATTTGGTTCAACATTGTCTAGCCAACAGGCCAAAGTTCATCTCAATTGGATAATTTTCATTTTATTTTTCCTCATTTCTTCGACTTTACCGCCAAAACAGTACAGTTTTTATAACAATAGTTTTGTGTTTTTCTCTTTGGAAATGAAAGATATACAAAATAAAATTAAAAAGTATTTTCTATCATGAAATATAAATTTCAAAGTTTCGAAAATTTGCCAAGTCTTCTAGCTTTAGAGGTACAATTTGAAACAATTTCGACATTTTTCCCGCAACCTGGACTATATTTCCAATTAAACGACATAAATTTCAAGGCCATGCCACTTCTGGGACAGCCCTAATTTTGAACGGACAGAAGGTAGTTTTGGCACTTTTACCGATTTTTATCACTTTTATATTTTATTATGTGACGGGTTTGTCTTTTGTTGTAGGGAAAAATGTATTAAGATTTTTCATTTGGTTCAAAATTGTTTAGGCTGCAGTTGATTTTGATTGGACAATTTTTATTTTACTTCTCTTCACTTCTTCTTTTACCGCCAAAACGGTACACTTCTTATTATAATATATTTGTGTTTTTTTGCTTTGGAAATGAATGGCCTACAAAATAAGACCAAAACCTACTTTCTATCATTTAATAAAATTTTAAAAGTTTCAAAAATATGCCAAGTACTGTAGCTTTTCCGCTTGAATTTAAAAAATGTCGACATATTCCCCGCCATCTAGACTATATTTCCAATCAAAAGACATATGTTTCAAGGCCATGCCACTTCTAGGATGGCCGCAATTTTGAACGGACGAACGGTAGTTTAGTGACGTTTATGGAATTTTGTTGATATTTCGCATTTGTACGTTTTACAGCTTTGTCGGTGAAGTTAGAGCAATTATTATTTAACCTTCATTGGTCAGTTTGCGATTATCTATCTAATGAGCCCAAGCTCGATTTTTTCGGAAAATTTTCATTTTTACTTTTTGCACTTTTCCGGAAATACACGCCTACCGGTTCACATTTTCTACCATTTTTTCTCCATTTTACTTTGCCTTTTTAGCGTGCACAAACACACAGTTGATTTTTTTCTCTACGATCAATTCCATATACAAGAACTTTTCTTTATCATAATTTTCTTCGGAATTAAAATACCTATAAAATGAGATCAAGCACAACTTTGTATCATGAAATATTTACCAAGATTTTTTATTAGGTTGAAAATTGTCTATCCAACGGGATAATGTAGATTTTGATTGGAGAATTTTCGTTTTATTTTTATTCACTTCTTCGGCTTTACCGCTAAAACAGTACACATTTTATAGCAATAATTTTTCGTCATTTTCTTTGGAAATATAATACCTATAAAATGAGATCAAGCAAAACTCTCTATCATGAAATAAAATTTTCCAAGTTCAAAAAATTTGCCAAGCCCTATAGCTTTACCGGTTCCTTTTGAAACAATCTCGATTTTCCCCGCCATCTAGACTAAATTTCAAATCAAATGGCTTAGTTTTAGTGTCAGGTCACTTCTAGTACAACCCCTACTTTGACACAACGGAGGATAATTTTGTGACATTACGGATTATTTTTAATTATTTTACAGTTTTGCTTTTTGCAGCTCTGTTGGTAAATTTAGAGCAAAGTTTTATCGGTCAGTTCTGGATCATCTTTCCAATAAGTCCAAACTCGATTTTTTCGGAAAAAATATATTTTCTTTTTGCACTTTTCCGGAAGTACACGCTTACTGGTTGACATTTTCTAATTTTCTTTGGTTTTTTAGCGCGCACAAACTGACAGTTAAATGTTTTCTCTACGATTCAACATTACATTTATATCTAATTTCAAGCTTACGAGTAATGGATTATGTTTACTATTTTTCCTTTATATAATCACCGTGTATTTCCATGCAACATTGTAAACATCAATATAAAATAATAAAACAAGTAAGTTACATATACTATGTAATACTTATTATAGTTAATGTATACTTGTTTTTAATTTATGCTGAAGAAGTCGCCATACAAAAAGATGACTTCTGCAGCGATTAACCGAATTTTAAATTAAAAAATATATATATATATATATATATATATATATATATATATATATATATATATATATATATATATATATATATATATATATATATATATATATTCTATAAATATATTTTTTATACTTTTGGCTGCTTCCTATTATATAAATAAAATAAAATAATAACGTAGAAAAATAAAATAAAATTGTCCATGCCCGGCGCCTCCACCATAAATGCGCATCAAATATTTCGGATATCAATTTATTAATGTAAGTTCCAACAGACATTTAACACGAAGCATTAGAAAATCTCGCTTTCCAAAATAACAGCAGGGTAATCACTCCAAATGGCCATTCACACATGTTCATGTTCATGTCAAATGTCACAAATTTTGACAAGACAAGATTGACATTCACTAGTTCAACGTCTCTTTTGATAAATGTGAGACATTTCATATAAGGCAGTATTACACTAGCGTTCGCGGAACCTGGGGCATACCAACGCGGAAAAAGTTATAATAGTATTGTTACAAATTTGTTTATTATTATTATATTATTGATTTGTTTATTCTAATAGCTATAAAATCAAGGCAGTAGTATTAATATGGGAACTACTCTTAACAACTCTTTATTTCCTAACCGTTGAACCGAAACAAAGACCGCCGTTCGTTAAAATATGCTCGCAAAACTTTGCCTCCCCCTATCACACTCCCGATTTCAATATCGCGAGATATCGACCTCGGTGGGCGGCCGGTGGGTTGGCGGTTGTTTGGAGTTTCGACGGCCGGAAACCGGGGGACGGCCCCCCACCGCCGATCAAACTCGCAACTTATCGCGCGCAATTTGAATATCTCCCTTTTGTGGCTATTTTCGCCTCACGGCGCGCGCGAGAGAGGTAACCTAGTTAAATATGAAAACGCGCGGCGAGGAGCGCATAATTCAGGGCCGGCTTGAACGAGTCTCCGGAGAGGGCGGCATGAATAAGGAAGCCGCCGCCGCCAGCGCGGGGCGAAGATGGCTCTCGCGCGGGGCGGCCTTGATAAGCGGGATTTATTGCGGACCCAATTAGGAGGCGGACGGCGTTTTAATAGTTAATGGGATCGAGCGGTGGCAGGCGGGGGGTGGTTGTGGGGGTGTTCTGACGACGGGAAATCGGGTAAATGATGCGTGAATTGCAGTTTGAAAACCGATTTAGGTGGAAATGTTACGAGTAACATCTAACTGTGATCTAAGTTTGAAACTTTTGAGGAAAGTTTATTATCCTCTTGGGCGTTTACTTTAAATCACAAACTTATATTATTATCGCAGGTATTTTAGTTTCTATTCACAAATAAACATCCCAAGTATTATTAATTATTATCGAAGGGCATAAAGAGTTTGTTGTATTAGGTTTACCTTAATGTATTACAATAATGATCGTATTCATAACGATAGTTTACAAATAACACTCCGTTAAATTGCAAAGCCTAAAGTACTAATCGCCGGTTACATTGTTGCAGCATTATTTTAATTATTGGCTAAGCAATAATCCTCGGTTTAAAATAATATCTGCCGATTTGGGCCGACTAAGGGTTTCATCGGTAACCGTAAAATCAGTTGTTAAGTAAACGGTCCATTTTGCAATTTATAATAATTTCTCAAAAATTTCACTCTCCGGTGGGACTTGAACCCACGTCTCCGGCTATCGCGGCCGTCGAGCTACCAACTGCACCACGGAGGGTGGTAGTGGATAGCGCGTGAGATATTCTTATGTCCAATTATTTACATAAATTGACGCATGAACTGCGTTGAGAGTCCAATTGGATTGGTACATGTACGAGCGAAATCCAAAAATCCAATTGGACTCTCAACGCAGTTCAAGTCCCACCGAAGAGTGACATTTTTGAGAAATTATTATTAAATATATTAACATTGATACATCTGGTGATTCTTCATTCAGATAGCCGACAATGGCAAGAAGTACTTCAGTATATATATATATATATATATATATATATATATATATATATAATATATATAATATATATAATATATATAATATATATATATATATATATATATATATATATATGTATAGGAAAAGTGAGATTTTCTAATACTTCATGTTAAATGATTAAATGTGCGTTGGATATGAACTTACATCAATAAATTGTTATCCAAAATATTTGATGCGCATTTGTGGTGGAGGCGCCGGGTATATGTAATTTTTATTTTTTGTCCACGTTATTATTTTATTTTATTTATATAATATTTTATTTATCCTTCGAAATTTCATAATTTTACGAGTGAATATCGTGATTTGCCCGTATTTTGCCTAGCAACTTTGTCAGTTGAACGAATAAATTAGAAACGAGTGGTTTTAAGTATTACATCGCTGTAACAAGCAACAACTATTATAAACTGGTTGAAGCTGGTAGACATGATTCTAAAGCATGAATTACAAGTTTCAATTAGTCATAGGCATGTTCAACTTGTATTATTACGAATCACGTCTTGAAGAAGTCATGCGTAGTATGTGATTCGTCATAGTACGAGACATGTATTTTTCTATATATTTTTATTTTAATTAATTTACCACCCCCATAATCTTACTCGGAGCCCCCTAATTGTATCAACAACTACTATAGCCCCTTAAAATGTTCCACATACTTTGAGAATCAGTGTTTAACAGGTTAAGCGCCATGGCGATCACCGGTGTCCGCTATGTCTCCAGCCAATTCGACCATGGCGGACACCGGTGTCCGTCAGGGTTTTAGATTTTAAAAGAAATATACGCGATAACACTGAAGGAACTCTAGGGCCACAGCGGACACTAGTGTCCGCCGCCCTTTTTCGTTTTATGATAAGGCAAGTTTGCCAAAATTATATAAAATAGGTTTAAGACAAACCGAAATTCACAATTTGGCAAAAAAAAATCTTAAAGGATAAATAAAACAATTTTTTACTATGTTTTTTTATCACACTTCAGTTACACTTTGCAACTAGTTTCGGCTAAGCCCTAGCCATTTTCGAGCTCCTCCGAAAATGTCTAGAGCTTAGCCGAAACTAGTTGCAAAGTGTAACTGAAGTGTGATAAAAACAAAGTAAAAAATCGTTTTATTTATACTTTAAAATGAATTATCACAAAGTAGATGCCTTAACAATCCAATATTTGAAAGTCTTAAAGGTTAAAATGGAGTGTTTGGCTAAATGTTCATGGCGCTTAACCTGTTAAGGGTCGTTTTAAACAATACAATTTCTTGACTCAAAAGTCAGTCAAGATGCGAGACAATCTAAATTGTCTCGTATCATACAGCAAATTATTTGAAATATTGAATTGGATGGTAGATCGAATCGTTCTATTTGACAAGCACAAATCGTATGGGAGGAGGATATATGAATTCATTTCTTGGACAACTTTTGAGCTAAGAAATTGTCTTGTCTAAAACGACCGTTAGACAGTAGTTTTTGCTCCAATTCTCGCATTCGCATTTCCTAATCAACCGCCGCCGAGTCACCTTGACGGTGTGTATGTGTGTGTGCGCGCCGCCTCTTGTACTCTTTAAATATGTGACGTTTCGTTCGGTCTCTATGGTTACAGCAGCGGCGGAGGTAGTAGCAGCGAATGAGCGAGAGAGATCCCCGTATTATTTGAGGGATCAATCTGGCGGCTGCCGTTATAGGTTTCCACTTCTATTATATTTAGCGATTACGAGTCCCTCGATAAATCATTTCCACCGCGCGGTAGCTACAGCGTATGTGTGGCTGGAGACTTAAAATCTACAACGTGCATTTTATTTTAAGACAATTATGCAAGTTGTTTTAAATAAATAAATATCTTCATGGAAAATAGCAACAGAATTATTATTATTATTATAGTTTTGTAAAGGAAATTTCTTAGTTTTAATCCTTTAACTAAAACAGTCGTCAATACGACGGCAAAACTAAACTTTCGCGATACACCGACGTCGTCAATATACTTCCCATAGAACAATTTAAAAAATAATATATAAATATCTGGTATGGGCGGCACATGAATTATTTAATTAATATTAAATCCAAATTTAAGATATTTCTCAAACATTTTATTTGACTCAGATCAATTTGATTTGATTCGATTCGCTTCAATTCATGTTGACATTGTTACATTTTTATTACCTTAATACGTTGGTAAAATATTGTAACTAGAAAAATATTTTAAAATGTTAAATGTACTATTGAAATAGTACATTTAACATTTTAAAATTTTCCTAGTTACAATATTTAATATTATATTAATTTAATAGGCCTGGCTAAAATATTGTAACTAGAAAAATTTTAAAATGTTAAATGTACTATTGAAATAGTACATTTAACATTTTAAAATTTTTTTAGTTACAATATTTTAGCCAGGCCTATTAAATTAATAATATAATATTAAATATTGGAACTAGGAAAATTTTAAAATGTTAAATGTACTATTGAAATAATACATTTAACATTTGAAAATTTTCCTAGTTACAATATTTAATATTATATTAATTTAATAGCCCTGGCTAAAATATTGTAACTAGGAAAATTTTAAAATGTTAAATGTACTATTGAAATAGTACATTTAATATTTTAAAATTTTCCTAGTTACAATATTTTAGCCAGGCCTATTAAATTAATATAATATTAAATATTGTAACTAGGAAACTTTTAGAATGTTAAATGTACTATTAAAATAATACATTTAATATTTTAAAATTTTCCTAATTACAATATTTTAGCCAGGCCTATTCAATTAATATAATATTAAATATTGTAACTAGGAAAATTTTAGAATGTTAAATGTACTATTAAAATAATACATTTAATATTTTAAAATTTTCCTAATTACAATATTTTAGCCAGGCCTATTAAATTAATATAATATTAAATATTGTAACTAGGAAAATTTTAAAATGTTAAATGTACTATTGAAATAGTACATTTAATATTTTAAAATTTTCCTAGTTACAATATTTTAGCCAAGCCTATTAAATTAATATAATATTAAATTTTCCTAGTTACAATATTTAATATTATATTAATTTAATAGGCCTGGCTAAAATATTGTAACTAGGAAAATTAAAAAATTTAAAAAAAAATTAAATTACTATTTCAATAGTACATTTAACATTTTAAAATTTTTCTAGTTACAATATTTTAGCCAGACCTATTAAATTAATATAATATTAAATATTGTAACTAGGAAAATTTTAAAATGTTAAATGTAGTATTGAAATAGTACATTTAATATTTTAAAATTTTCCTAGTTACAATATTTTAGCCAAGCCTATTAAATTAATATAATATTAAATTTTCCTAGTTACAATATTTAATATTATATTAATTTAATAGGCCTGGCTAAAATATTGTAACTAGGAAAATTAAAAAATTTAAAAAAAAATTAAATTACTATTTCAATAGTACATTTAACATTTTAAAATTTTTCTAGTTACAATATTTTAGCCAGACCTATTAAATTAATATAATATTAAATATTGTAACTAGGAAAATTTTAAAATGTTAAATGTAGTATTGAAATAGTACATTTAATATTTTAAAATTTTCCTAGTTACAATATTTTAGCCAAGCCTATTAAATTAATATAATATTAAATTTTCCTAGTTACAATATTTAATATTATATTAATTTAATAGGCCTGGCTAAAATATTGTAACTAGGAAAATTAAAAAATTTAAAAAAAAATTAAATTACTATTTCAATAGTACATTTAACATTTTAAAATTTTCCTAGTTACAATATTTTAGCCAAGCCTATTAAATTAATATAATATTAAATTTTCCTAGTTACAATATTTAATATTATATTAATTTAATAGGCCTGGCTAAAATATTGTAACTAGGAAAATTAAAAAATTTAAAAAAAAATTAAATTACTATTTCAATAGTACATTTAACATTTTAAAATTTTTCTAGTTACAATATTTTAGCCAGGCCTATTAAATTAATATAATATTAAATATTGTAACTAGGAAAATTTTAGAATGTTAAATGTACTATTGAAATAATACATTTAATATTTTAAAATTTTCCTAGTTACAATATTTAATATTATATTAATTTAATAGGCCTGGCTAAAATTTTCCTAGTTACAATATTTTACCAAGCCCTCTAGCTTTCCCGGTTCAATTTCAAAAAATCTTGACATTTTATCTCGGCATCTAGACCATATTTCCAATCAATCGACATGAGATTTAGTGCCAAAGTCATTTCTGGGACAGCCCCATAGATATAGATTCTTATCACTTTTATAATTTATCATTTGACGGGTTTGTCTTTTGTTTTAGAAAACCAATACTATACTAAACACGAAAAACTATTATTAAGATTTTCCTTTGGTTCAAAATTGTCTATGCAATAGCCTAAAGTTCATCTTGATTAGACAATTTTTATTTTATTTTTCATCATTTCTTCAACTTTGCTGCCAAAAGGGTATACTTTTCATAACAATATTTTTATCTTTTTCTCCTTGGAAATGAAAGACCTATAAAATAAGACCATAAACCACCTTATATCATGATATAAAATTTTCAAAGTTTCAAAAAATTGCCAAGCTCTGTAGCTTCTCAGGTTCAATTTGAAACAATCACGACATTTTCCCAGCCATCTAGACTATATTTCCAATCAAACGTCATAGGTTTCAGGGCCGTGCCACTTCTGGTATTCTGATTTTTATCGATATTTATCACTTTTATATTTTATCATGTGACCGGTTTGTCTTTTATCTTAGGGAAAAAATGTATTAAGATTATTCATTTGGTTCAAAATTGTCTATCCAACAGGCTAAAGCTCATATTTTATTTTCTTCACATCTTCGACCTTACCGCCAAAAAGGTACAATTCTTGTAACACTATTTTTGGGTTTTTCTCTTTGGAAATTAAATACCTACAATATAAGACCAAAATCCACTTTCTATCATGAAATAAAATTTACAAAATTTCAAAAATTTGCCAAGACCTTTTCAGGTTCAATTTAAAACAAACTCGTCATTTTTCCCGCCATCTAGATTATATTTACAATCAAATGACTTAGTTTGAGTATCATGTCACTGCTATGACGACTCCTGCTTTGACACAACGGAGGATAGTTTTGGTTATTTTACTGATTTCTATTACTTTTCAAATTAAATTCGTGACGGGTTTGTCTTTTGTTTTAGAGAAAAATCGTACTAAGATTTTTGATTTGGTTAAAAATTGTCAATCTAATGGTATAAAGTTGATCTTGATTGGACCATTTTAATTTTTTTTTTTTTCACTTTTTCGGCTTTATCGCCAAAACGGTATAATTTTTATAACAATATTTTTTCTGATTGTTCTTTGGAATTAAAAGACCTATAAAATAAGATCTACAACGACTTTCTAACATGAAATAAAATTTTCCTAGTTCGAAAATTTTGCCAAGCTCTGTAGCTTTACCAGTTCCATTTGAAACAATCTCGACATTTTCCCCACCATCTAGACTATATACCAATCAAATGACTTAGTTTCATTGTCATGCCACTGCTATGACGACCTCTGCTTTGTCGCAATGCAGGATAGTTTTGGAAATTTTACCGATTTTTATCACTTTTCAAATTTAATTCGTGACGAGTTTATCTTTTGTTTTAGAGAAAAATCGTACTAAGATTTGTTAATCGGCAAATAATTGTCAATCCAATATGCTCAAGTTGATCTTGATTGGTCAGTTTTCATTTATATTTTCTTCAAATTTTGAACACTTTCGCATCTCGGGCTGAAATATTTACAACATTTTCGTTTTCTGGTCGAAATTTCACGGAATTTCGGCCAAAATTTAAGAATTTTTAAGATTTATGGTCACCGTACTCCTCCCTTCTTACCATAAATCTTAAAAATTCTTAAATTTTGGACCGATTTGCGTGAAATTCGCTAAGACTTTCGCATCTCGCGTCGAAATATTTACAACATTTTCGCTTGCTGGTCGAAATTTCACGGAATTTCGGCCAAAATTTAGGAATTTTTAAGATTTATGGTCACCGTACTTCCCCCATCTTACCATAAATCTTAAAAATTCTTAAATTTTGGACCGATTTGCGTGAAAATCGCCAACACTTTCGCATCTCGGGTCGAATGATTTACAACATTATCACTCTTCGGCCAAAATTTAAGAATTTTTAAGATTTATGGTCACCGTACTTTCCCCTTCTTACCATAAATCTTAAAAATTCTTAAATTTTGGACCGATTTGCGTGAAAATCACTAACACTTTCGCATCTCGGGTCGAATGATTTACAATATTTTCAATTTTTGGTCGAAATATCACGGAATATCGGCCAAAATTTAAGAATTTTTAAGATTTATGGTCACCGTACTTCCCCCTTCTTACCATAAATTTTAAAAATTCTTAACTTTTGGACCGATTTGCGTGAAATTCGCTAACACTTTCGCATCTTGGGCTGAAATATTTACAACATTTTTACTTTCTGGTCGAAATTTCACGGAATTTGGGCAAAAATTTAAGAATTTTTAAGATTTATGGTCACTGTACTTCCCCCTTCTTACCATAAATCTTTAAAATTCTTAAATTTTTGACCGATTTGCGTGAAATTCACTAATTTTAAATTCGCATCTCTCCAAAAAATGTCTATATATATATATATATATATATATATATATATATATATATATATATATATTATATATTATATATATTATAAATATTCTTATTATTATTATATTTAGATAGATGTTGACTTGTTCTTTCTCAGTGCTGTCATCAATTCACTGACCTAGACAGCCTGGTGTCAAGGAGTTGTAGGTGTTGTTGTTCTAATCTTATACTAATAATTTTTTTTTTATTGGAAGAAAGGATATATATATATATATATATATATATATATATATATATCTTTTCTTCCAATAAAGAAAATATAATTAGTATAAGATTAGAACAACAACACCTACAACTCCTTGACACCAGGCTATCTATCAGTGAATTGATGACAGCACTGAGAAAGAACAAGTCAACATCTATCTAAATATAATAATAATAAGAATATTTATAACTTCATTTTAATTTTGATGTTGTAATGAACATGTGCACTCTGATTACTCGCGTTTTCCGGATTTTCCTGCACGTTGCATGATCCGGAACTGTATAATAAAGTCGAAAGCCGTGGAGGATGCGCGCGAGTGCAATAATCGCTGACCCAATTATTTCCGTGTGCTCCCTTGGCTAAGTAAGAGGTCGCATTGTGTCTCCCGATTCCCACCGTCAAGTGTCTTGCCAGCAATGTCACATGGCGATCGATCGAATAAAAAAAATAAAAAGTCACTTGAAAATATAAATTGTCACCCAGATCAGTGGCTCATCCGGTATAGATTTATTATATATAATCGTTGATTGAAGTATTACAATAATATATCAATCAATGATATAATATAAAAATATTTGGTGTGGGCACCACACGACTTTCCGAATTACACGACCTATTTAATTTTGTATAACATTTTCGACATTTTCAATGTATCAACATTTTTTTACTGTTTTGAATTTTTTTTTGTGTCTTTTTTGACATTTTTCCTATTTTGACTTTTTTAAACTTTATATAGACGTATAAGACGTGATTAAATATATAAGACGGGTTTATATAAGACGAGTTTTAAGATTCGTTGGAGAAACCAGGCGTAAGGGCGTTGTAACATTCACCTTACAGCTCCCTATGACTATTATATCTTTCCAAAACGAAAAAAACATATATAATATATATATATATATATATATATATATATATATATATATATATATATATATATATATATATATATTATATGTTTTTTTTGTTTTGGAAAAATATAATAGTCATAGGGAGCTGTAAGGTGAATGTTACAACGCCCTTACGCCTGGTTTCTCCAACGAATCTATATATATATATATATATATATATATATATATATATATATATATATATATATATATATATTATATGTCTTTTTGTTTTGGAAAGATATAATAGTCATAGGGAGCTGTAAGTTGAATGTTACAACGCCCTTACGCATGGTATCTCCAACGAATCTTAAAACTCGTATTATATAAGCTCGTCTTATATAAACCCGTCTTATATATTTAATCACGTCTTAAATTTTGATTCTGTTGCACCAAACATATGTAGATCTTATTTGGTCTTACAATGTAAGACCGTCGTATTGTTTTAAGGTCCGATTTTTGTTTGGTGCAACGCTTTAAAACCGTCTTATTATTAAGACTATTTAAGATTCGTTGAAGATACCAGGCGTTAAAGCCACATTCGTTAAACAATTCGTGCTTATGTACCCTGCAGTTGCGCAGAAGCAACATTTTTGATACACTGTTCATATTATGTAAGATCGTTTTAGACAATACAATTTCTTAGCTCAAAAGTTGTTCAAGAAATGAATTCATATATCCTCCTCCCATTCAGTTTGTCCTTGATAGATAGAACGCGTTATATTTTTCCATTCGATCTACTATCCAATTCAATATTTCAAATAATTTACTGTATGATACGAGACAATTTAAATTGTCTCGCATCTTGACTAACTTTTGAGTCAAGAAATTGTCTTGTCCTTAAACGACCTTTAGAAATATGTTTAATTAATAATAAATTCAATTCCCAACTACGCGCCTTTATAAACCGCAAATATTTTCCGCAAGTTCACGTGAAACAACAAACACACACATTCCCAAACTGACTAATACAAATCACACATTAAATTCTCGCTTCAATGTTAAACATAACTCTATTTAC
The DNA here is from genome assembly GCA_963942505.1 of Lordithon lunulatus. Taxonomy (NCBI): domain Eukaryota; kingdom Metazoa; phylum Arthropoda; class Insecta; order Coleoptera; family Staphylinidae; genus Lordithon; species Lordithon lunulatus. Next base: position 56,207,216 of record OZ012670.1, read on the forward strand.
GAGCTATAAAAACACTATTTCGCCGCGAGTGTAAACTCACCGCAGGAATTATTTACGCTAAAATCCTAATAATACAGCGACTGTTGCAACGCGTACTTTATAATAAACCAGTGTTATGGTGATTTTTGTACATCATGTACAATGCTAACAACATACTAATATATGCGTTTACACTAAACCGTATAAGTTGTAACAGTTACATAAATAAAACAAAATTTTAACATAATTAATAAATTCGCGCGTCCAACTCGCGTTAATTTGTTCAGGTTAATTACATTGTTAATTACTTGTATATACAGTAGTCCCACAATATACTCGCGTATTATATTTAAACTAATGCGCATTTAATTTTAGCTCAAAATCGAAACAAATACAAACAAAAATACGTACTAAATGAATTGTCATTGTCATAGTTTATAAACATTGTGTAATTTTTTGAATCCAATGTTGATTTGGGTACAAGTTCAAAAATAATAATTTATTTTACAACATATATTATACAGAGATATAGAGTTGAGATGAAATTCAAAAAATCGGAGAAGAAAATAAAATGTTTTTTTTTAGAATTGTCATAGTTTTATAAACATTGTGTAATTTTTTGAAACCAATGTTGTTTTGGGTACAAGTTCAAAAATAATCATTTATTTTACAACATATATTATACAGAGAAGTAGAGTAGAGATGAAATTCAAAAAATCAGAGAAGAAAATAAAATGTTTTTTTAGAATTGTCATAGTTTTATAAACATTGTGTAATTTTTTGAATCCAATGTTGTTTTGGGTACAAGTTCAAAAATAATAATTTATTTTACAACATAAATTATACAGAGATGTAGAGATGAAATACAAAAAATCAGAGAAGAAAATAAAATGCTGTGCCAAGAAAAGCAAGAAATAAAAAGAGAGAATTTAGAAATTAAACAAAAACTCGAAAAACTAAACCAATCGGTGGAGTGGCTAGAAAAGCAAAAGAGGAGAAATAACATAGTTATGCAAGGCTTAGATATTGATACTGAAGACATAAAAGTATTAAAAGAAGCCGTAGAGAATTTGTTTTTTTGACAAAATGATTACCATTCAGGTAGAAAAAGCTCAAAAACTAGGAAAGACAACCTGCCTGATTGAATTAGAGAAGGAAGAAGATAAAGAAAAAATAATTAAGAATAAATATAAACTAAAAAATAACAAACAAGGAAGAATATATATATATATATATATATATATATATATATATATATATATATATATATATAAACGACGATGAGACAAAAAAGGAAAAAGAGCGGAACGCACAAATAAGAAAAATGGCCAAGGAAGAGAGAAATAAAGGAGGAGAGGATATAATAAATTAACTGGAGACGGAAAGCTATGGAAATGGAATAGGGTACTGGAAAAACTAGAATTAGTGCAGACAAATCAACTAACTGCGAAATATACACAAAAGAATTATATGATAACAAAACTAGCAAACAAAAAGGACACGATTGGAAAAAATAAAGAGAGAAGAATAGGCAGTCTCAACAAAAAAGTAATAATAGATATAACAAAAACAACAGCGCAAACAAAAAGGACGATGAGAACTGGAAACTGGAACATACGCAGCCTGAAAGGCAAAGAACTTGAAGTAATAGAAGAATTTGAAAATACAAAACTAGATATAATCGCGATAACAGAAACAAAAAAGAAAGGGAGAAGTTTAGAAAGGGCCATAAACGACCACATACAAATATATAGTGGAGTTGAAGAAAGTGAAAGAGCGAGAGCAGGAGTGGGTTGCATAATAAACAAAAGGTTAGAACAATCAATAACGGAATGGGAATGCGTAAACGAAAGGTTAATGACAGTAAAAAGTGAAGAGATAGATGGATGGAAGGGAAACCTAATCATAGTATAGGGACCAACAGAAGACTAAAGTAAAACAGAAAAAGGCACATTTTGGGAAGAGCTACAAATATTATACGAAAAGGCAGGAGAAAATTCTTACACTACAGGAGACATAAATGCAAGAATCGGAAATATAAATACAGGGATTGAACATATAATGGACACCAACAGAAGACTAAAGTAAAACAGAAAAATACACATTTTGGGAAGAGCTACAAATATTATACGAAAAGGCAGGAGAAAATACTTACATTACAGGAGACATAAATGCAAGAATAGGAAATATAAATACAGGTATAGAAAATATAATGGGGATTCATGGAGAACCGATGAGAAACAATAACGGAAACAGATTAATTGACTTCTGCATCTTAAACGACGTCGTAATACTAAACTCAATATTCGCCCATAAAGAAATACACAAATATACCAGAGAAGTAAAGAGTAGAAATGAAAAGTCGATCATAGACTATTTTTTTAACAAACACACAACATAGGAAGGTAGTTAATGATGTACGGGTGAAAAGAGGAAGTGAGATAGGAAGTGATTACTATCTAGTGGTAGCAAACATCACAATTAAGGAAGAAATAAAAACAAAAACGATGACAAGCGGAAACGAGGTTGAAACTAAAAAGGATAAGTACAAGAAAGAAACTGCAACTGAGAAATTCAAAATAGACAAACTAAAATATAAAGAAACAAAAGCTAAGTACCAGAATTATATTAAGGACCTCACATATTTTTCAAAATCTAATGATGTGGAGGAAATATGGAGTAGTTTCAAACATGTAATAACAGAGGCTACAAAACGCGTATTCGGAACAATCAGGCAGGCAAACAACAGAAAGCAAACATGATGGTGAACTATAGAAATAAAAGAGGAAATAAAGAAGAAAAAGCAAAAGTGTATAAAGTACATCAACTTCAAGAAAGAAGAAGACTACGAAGCGTATAAAATACAGAGAAAAGCAACGAAACAAATAATAAAAGAATCAAGGGAAAGGACATGGGAAGAATTTGGGAAAACATTAGAATACAGCTTTAACGAAAATTAAAAGTTGTTATATAGAACACTAAAGAAAAGCAAGAACGAGAAAATACAAATAACATTAAGACAACTAAAGGATAAACAGGGAACAATAATAAAACAAGATCATGATATAATGAAAAGATGGAAAGAGCACTTCGAAGAGCTTTTGCAGGAGAAAACGATGATAAGCACAAACGAAGGAAATGAGAACGCACATGTGGAAAATATTCTGAATGAAGAATCAGACAATATAACAGAAGAAGAAGTAAAAGAAGCGCTTATAAAATTAAGAAATGGTAAAACAGCAGGCCATAATAACATAAAAGCTGAACAACTTAAAAATAATATGAGCGAGGAAGGTGTAAATTTATTAAAACAGCTTCTAAACACTATATGGAAAAGTGGAAAAATTCAAAATGACTGGGAGAAAGCAGTAATATTTCTAGTATACAATAAAGAGACAACAAAAACTGCAATAATTACAGGGGAATATCACTAATATGCACAACTGCTCAAATTTATAAGGTTGTACTAGAAAGTAAACTAAGACAACAAACAGAACTAACAATGGAAAATGCACAAAGTGGCTTCAGGAAGGGCCACTCAACGCAGGACCATATATTTACACTAAGAAAACTGATGGAGAAAACAATGGGCCATGACAGTAAATTATTCATAGCATTTATAGACCTAGAAAAAGCGTTCGACAGAGTACCGAGAAAAACGATGTGGAATATATTACAAAAGAGGCAAATAAACAAACAACTACAAAGAGCAATACAAGGTATATACAGTAAGACATACAATTACATAAGGACAGGAAATCAGATATCACAGGAATTTACAACCAAACAAGGACTAAGACAAGGTGGAGCATTAAGCCATCTACTGTTTATAATATTCCTAGATAATATATTGAAAAATATAAAGGAGAAAACAAGGAAAATGGAGATAGGATATTATAAACTACGACGCACAATGATAGCTGAGTGTGGTTTTGCTGATGATATTGTAATACTAGCCAAATCCGAAGAAAAGCTGCAAGAGAACATTAATATATGGAATGAAGAACTAAATAAACACAACATGACAATAAGCACAGATAAAACTAAAATTATGGTGATCGCCAAACAGGAAGTGGAAACAAATATCAAAATAGCGGGAATAAGTATCGAGTAGGTGGAAAATTTTAAATACTTGGGTATAAATATAAATAACAAGGGAAATCTGGAACCAGAAATAAACAACAGAATACGGGCAAATAAAAGCTACCATATGGTAAACACCATAATACTTAATAATAAGCAGGTATCGAAGAAAACAAAACTCATAATGTTCAAAACAATATATAGACCAACACTGATATGCGGAAGCGAAACATGGACATTGGACAAGAGACTTAAAAGCAAAATACAAGCAGCAGAAATGAAGTACTTAAGGAGAATAGAAGGTATCACAAGAATTGACAGAATACGAAATGAGCAAATTCGAACAACCCTACAGATATAAAGTATACAGAAACTATAGAAAGGAAACAACTAGGCTGGTATGAACACATAATTCGCATGCCAGAAGGGAGGGAGACAAAAAGTGTATGGAACACAAGAAGGAAAGGAAAGAAAAGAAGAGGTAGACCACACAAAACGTGGGAAGACAACATACATGAAAGACTAACGAGGAATGGCATTGGATGGCAGGATGCAAAGAGGATGGCGAGCAATAGGAAGAACTGGAAGGAATTTCTACAGAAAATACAATAGATTTAGATTTGTTTAGATTTAAAATACGCTTAAATAATCTCGGCACCCGAAAGGGTATAAAGAGATTTTAAAAGATTATATTATATATCTTATTATACAACAAGAGCTAAATAATTTATTTTTTTATATGTTATAGTCGGCAAGACATAAACAAAAAATTCCTCAAAATTTGGATTTCCGAATACAGCACTGATGTATAAGGAAGGTATTGTTTTCGCTTTTGATTTTTCTACACTTTTATTGACATTTCTAGTCGAAATAGACTATTTTTGGAAAATGTCTGTGTGTGTCTGTTAGTGTGTGAGTGGATATGACTTTGTATGTGAACAAAATTCCGGGAAACCCCTAATTCATTCTATAGTAGTATTTTTCAGTTAAACTGGCGGTATAGTCGATAGATTTTTTATGAAATTACACAACTGGGTCGGGCTATATTCTTTCAAGAGTGGTGTTTCTTTAGTTAGCGATATTGCAATGTCTAGATCGATTCCAATACATTTTCAAATATCGAAAGTAGTTCATATAGTTAATATATTGTAGTACATCATAGAGTAGTGAATATCCCTATGCGAATTATTTTGACTTTACCTACAAACATGTATTTATTCATATTTTATTGTGTATTGTTTTCCTTTTGGTACATTAAATGTATTATTATTATTATTATTGTCATTAATACATCATACATCAATAAAATAAAACATATGGCTACCTGATGTACTGATTGGAGTCTACATATAGAATTGTAATAATTATTTATTACATAAATTTACACAATTAACGTCCCCCATATCAACTATTAATTTTCAGTTGTAAACACATATATATTTTATTTAAATAATACTAAAAATGCCTAATACAAACTAAACCCATGTGTTTAAAATGTGAAGGGTGTTATAACTAATTACCTTTCATTATTAGTGCACCAGGTGAATTCTCCGGGGTCGTGCACGCTCCTCATTAAAGTCGCCAACAACAATAAAACCGCAAATAATAAACGAACGGAAAGAGAGACGGACTGGTTCTGGTTGGATTCGCGTTACATTTTCGGCGGGCGCGGCGGGCCGGCGGGGGCGAGCCCGCACTTGTTCCCCATTGCATTCCGGACAACCGCGGGCATGATGAACTGAAAACGCGAGCTATATTTAGGCGTCCGTTTGCAGCGCGACCGCGGCCTATTCAACCTGGAGCACGCTCGCATTTGTAAACATTTTTTTTTTATAATAATTCTCCGGGGGCGGGCTTATTCTTCGTCACTTTTTCAAAAAAGTGAATCTTAAACGCGGCGAGCATATTTTAGAATTTTTGTGTGGGTTTTAGTTTGCAGATTGTTTGTATTAGCTGATCCGCTCTCAGTGTTACGGACATGTTGGAGCAGCAGGCCGTGCACTACTGGCGGCCGCGGCGCCACGACGCAAGCGTCGCTTTCAATCGACGTCGAGCGCCGTTTTATTAAAACACACGTGACGTGCGTCTATGTGTGCGGGTGTGCAATGCAAAGTTTATTATATTTGCCCAAGTTTGTTTGAGAGCGCGCGCGCCGTGCCCAACTGATTCTAGCAAAGATCAAGTTGATTTATGACCGATTGACCTAATATTAGAACGTACATGTACTAAAACAATTTGCCTGCACATGTTGAACATATTGATGGGGTGTTTTACAGAAATAGGCTTGAATGTTAAATAATATTAGGTAAAATAGCCGTCGTCCGATTGGAAAATCTATTAAATTAATTAAATCACATAAAATTGTAAAAACGAAATTTGCAATACACTAGTATTGCAAATTTCAAGTCGCTTTAAATCGTGAATGGGCATAGAATGTTTTCCACACCTCTGTTAACATAGTTTATTTTATATAGATATTTATTGCAACGTTTCAACAACAAAAACAAACGTGTTATCCCATGGAAAAAACTATGTGAAACAGTGGGGGGTTTCAAGACCAATAAAACAATAATCATTCACTATTTCAAAGGACTTTGAACAACATTTTATACACAGTGTAATAAAAGTAAATCGTATTGTTTTCTTAAACAATTGTCATACAAACTCACAGTAATAAATTTATAAGCAAAATAACAAATAAAGTCTGTAGAATGTTATCGATTATTTAAAATCCAAAAGAAAATGTGGTAAACGCTAATGAAATATCTGGTGTGGGCAGCACACGATTTTCCAAATTACATGACCTATTTAATTTTGTATATTTTCGAAATTTTCAATTTGTCAGCTTTTTTTAATTTTTTGACATTTTTTACTTTTTTCGAGCAGCACACGACTTTCCGAATTACATGACCTATTTAATTTTGTATAATATTTTCGACATTTTCAATTTGTCAGCTTTTTTTAAATTTTTGACACACATTTTTTACTTTTTTCGAATTTTTTTTGGACTTTTATGACATTTTGACTTTTTATACTTTTTTGACATTTTTTTCTTTTTTTTCGGTAAAACAATACCTTCCTGTACACTAGTGATATATTCGGAATGTAAAAATACACCGAAATAAATCACACCCTAGACTAGTGATTCTTCGCACTTTGAAAATCACTAGTCTAGTCGCGAAAAATATATGGAGGAAAAAAAAGATAACAGATCATTTTTCTACACATACCCAGTCTTCAAGGGGTCCTTTGAAATTTCTAAGTGCAAAAGGGGCTCGCGGAGTTTGAGAAACACTGCCCTAGACCAACGGTCTAATCGTTTCTTTTGAAAAACGTTCATTTTGAACTGAAAACCGGCCAATTTTGCCGGCTCCGTTTTTTTTTTGTAGAAAATCGTAGCGAGCTTTGTTTTCTAAAATATATCAAACTGTATCCAGTCAGATGGAAAACCATGTACATTAATAAATCCATTAAAAATATTCCAAAACAATATTTATCCACACCAAAACAATACCCAATAATCCGAATTATGTTAGCTATAAATGATGGAAATGGGAATTGGATTAGGAAAACTTTTTGACAAAGGCTTAATAAATTTTGAAATTAATTTCATAAGAATTTAATATATTCAAAAAAACATAAATTATGAACTAAGTATACTCAATTGGTTACCTTTCTTCCGGTTGCTCATGTGTGCGGTTGCAATTTTTGCGAACGCATCCCTCTTGAGCAACCCGTACGAGTTGCGAAGGAAATTGGCAGTGGTGCGATTAAGACTATCGATGCCATAAAATAGCAGGTTCCATCCGAGCTCAATGCCAGTGCCGAAATCGCACTCATCAAGAGCTATACTGGCATACGTTAGAACAGGCTGCAGGTCCGACAAATACTTATCCATTTGGTCCGGGAGGGCATCTCTTATTTTTGTTAGCAGGGTTTTCAGGTCTTTGTCGTTCAATGCAAGACCTCGATAGCCAAGCTGAGTTCTATAATATCAGTTATTTTTTTAAATGTAATTTATTTCTACAATCCAACATATATAAGTGTGAATCCACCTCAACATATATAAGATATAATAGAGGGCAAAACCCGGTGATCCTAGTATTGGCGATTCAAATGTTAACAGTTTTCTCCAAGGTTGTAGATGACAATATAGAATCAAAGACCTATTCGCGATTCAAACGTTAACGGTTTTCTTCAAGGTAGTAGGTAAACAGCTGATCTTTGTCATTGTTTGATCAGCTGATTGCATTAAAAATAATATGATTTCAGTCACTTCTACAATAATGCGCTATTGTTAATGTACTTTTAAGGTATAAATAGTATAACCTTGGCTCTATAGTCATATATAAGATGAAAAAACGAATGTTATACAAACAAATTTCCTACTAATTTCATTTCCTGCCACCAGATGGAGTATCAGCCAGCTTGAATCGCCAATATACTTACTACTTACACTATAATTTTTTTATAATTATTTTGAGAAAATAAACGTATTTTCATATTTAAAACATACCATTACGGGGTAAATATCGCATGAGTTATATACTTCTTATGCTTAAACCTATTGTGAACAAGAACTTATACTGCTAAAATAATTTACGTTAATTTAAATGCACGCGAAACGCTCATAATCGTACTAGTCGGAAAATAATAAATATCAGCATAATTAGAACAATACAATTTTCTTAATTACCTCTTATTGTAAGGCACGACCAACCCAATCCTATTAAAACACCTCGTTACAGTCTTCAAATCCCTCTTCCTAATACCGTCACTTTTCTTCGACAGACTCAACCCCAAGTTCTCAGCTTCTTTTTGAACAGCAGCCTGCAATTTCGCAACATGCACCTTTTTGAAGGGATCAGCGGTCTTTTTCAAAGACTCTAGATGAATGCTAGAAATTACATGGTTAATCAGATGATGGATGATTTAAAATTGAAGTTACCTCACAGCTGCGAATATGTTATCGCCCATGACTTCAATACTGCCATCTGTACCAGCAGAATTACTTGCTAGAAATACTGGGTTTGCATCTGGTTCATCTCGAAAGTAACCTATGTGAAAACATTTCGAATCATCCATCTTGAGCACAGTTTGGAATTCTGGAGGGTCGTAATAATATCTGAATAAAATAATTACATTATATTAGTTATAATTGGCTAATTCTATACGTCTACCTTAATATATTGATTATAATTGACTAATTCTAATGTCAAAATGTCAAAAAATTAAAAAAAGCTGACAAATTGAAAATGTCGAAATATTATACAAAATTAAATAGGTCATGTAATTTGGAAAGTCGTGTGCTGCCCACACCAGATATTTCACTAGCGTTTACCACATTCTTTTGGATTTTAAATAATCGATAACATTCTACAGACTTTATTTGTTATTTTGCTTATAAATTTATTACTGTGAGTTTGTACGACAATTGTTTAAGAAAACAATTTGATTCACTTTTCTTACACTGTGTAGAAATTTTATTCACGGTTCAAGTCCTTTGAAATAGTGAATGATCATTGTTTGATTGGCCTTGAAACCCCCCACTGTAACACATAGTTTTTTCCATGGGATAACACGTTTGTTTTTGTTGTTGAAACGTTGCAATAAATATCTATATAAAATAAACTATGTTAACAGAGGTGTGGAAAACATTCTATGCCCATTCACGATTTCAAGCGACTTGAAATTTGCAATACTAGTGTATTGCAAATTTCGTTTTTACAATTTTATGTGATTTAATTAATTTAATAGATTTCCCATCGGTTCATATTGATTTTAATTAGGTGATTTGCAGGGTGCAACGATCAAAATATGTTAAAATATGTCGAAATATGTCAAAATATCAAGTGTATAAAAAGTTAAAATATCGAAAATGTTAAAGAAGTGAAAAATGACAATATAATTGGAAAATTCGTGGTACACTGACACCAATTTCCGAATTATATTGTCATTTTTCACTTCTTTAACATTTTCGATATTTTAACTTTGAGGTGCTATCACCTCACCTCAGTTCATAGTAAAAGCTACAGCTAGTACGAGCTGATGGCATGTGGAACGACTGCCTTTTTAGTAGGTAAAAGCCTGAGATTGTCAGTGTATGGGGAGAGATACCCTCTCTACTGTCAACTGAGTGCAATTTTTTGGCATTTCAAGAAATATAAAATGAGAGAGGTGTGGATGAGCAAGGCATGTTTTGTGAGTAAGACTTGGTTAGTCTTACTCACAAAACATGCCTTGTTTGGTTAACAATACTCACTCACTATTTCAAGTGACTTGAACTATGCACTAAACTAGTTTTCTAGGATACAATCAATATTTAATAGATTTTTATTTACAATAAAAAATTCAATATTTTTTATTATAAGTAAAACTCTTCTCCTGTTAGTAGATATGTGTTTCATCTAGTAATAATATAATAAATATAATCTAGAAATCTTTACCATATCTCACCTCCAATGTATCAAATACTCCTCATCACTCTTCTCCTGTACATTACAAAATTTACCAGCCAGAACATCGTATGGACCAACCAGTAACACCCCAACATTCTTAAAAGCCTCACTTGGGTTGTTTGCCTTCAGCCTTTCACACAGTTGCCAGAACTGGTAAAAATCATCAGGCATTTCCACCAGAAACTTTTCTTTGATAAAACTTTTGTCATCAATAGTAGCAGGTGTAAATTTAACATCATTATCCTTTTGTGAAGAGTTCACTGTTGCTAACTCTTTCTCCTCGCTACATGCTTTCAATCGCCCACCTACTGCAGTTGCTGAACCATTTGAATGCACTGAATCCGAGTCCGAAATGTCATTGGAAATTGATGGAGCCTGTTCAACATCATCATTAGGTTTGAATTTCTTTGCCGGTGGTGATGTATTCTATAAAGTGTCAAATTAATAGGAACATTTATGGTGGTGGTAATGCAAATAGTTTGTTAACCTACAGTTTAACTTATATCAACTTATTCAACATTATAAACTTACTATACTAAGCATATATAGACCTATACTGACATATGGAAGCGAGATGTGGAAACTAACGAAGAGGGACAAAAGTAGAATACAGGCAATGGAAATTAAATATATCAGAGGAGTAAAACAAGTTACGAGAAGAGACAGAATAAGAAATGATGACATTAGAGAAGAATTGGGAATTGAAGCTATAGAAAAGTATATAGAAAAGAAACAACTAAACTGGTGGGGACATTTAATTAGGATGGACAAAAAGAATCAAACAAAACAGGTATGGGAAGCAAGAACTGGAAATAGAAAGAGGTAGACCAAGAAAAGAGTGGGACAACAGAATAATCAAGAAAGGAAAGACAGTTATACAAGCAAGAGAATTGGCGAAGAACAGAAAAGAGTGGAAAGAATTTACAAATGTATAAACAACAACAATAATTGTCAAGTAATGTAAATGTAATAGCCAACACTGGAAATGTTGACAGTACTAGGAATGACAGTATTATTGACTGTGTAAAAGGCACCTTACATGGTCAATAATACTGTCAGTCCTAGTACTGTCAGTATTTGCTTCAATCCTCCTTTTATATTTATCAAGTAATCAATTTTCAGGATAAATGTCAGTATTCTTTTCATTCCATCGTTACTATACCTTACACGACAAGTAATACTATCAATATTTTAGAATAATGAACATTTTAAACATATTTTCGTACAGTAATCATGTCATTATTCTAAAATATTGACAATATTATTGATCGTGTAAGGTGCCTTTAAGGCACCTTACAGGGTCAATAATACTGTCAATCCTAGTACTGTCAGTATTTGCTCGAATCCTCCTTCAAAATTTATCAAGTAATCAATTATCTGGATAAACGTCAGTATTCTCTTCATTCTGTCATTACTGTACCTTACACAATAAGTAATACTGTCAATATATTAGAATAACGAACATTTTAAACATGTTCTCATACAGTAATACTGTCATTATTCTAAAAAATTGACAGTATTATTGATCGTGGGTTACCAGGGTTCGATAAGGGTTTCCATATTTGTTTAAATACACGAACCACTTTTTCTGATTGGTATATATACATACTATCGTACAGTAATAATGTCATTATTTGAAAATATTGACAGTAATATTGATCGTGTAAGGTCCCTTTATGCGGAGAAATTATTTTTTAGTTAAAATACAATTTTGTTTCACTTATGACAGGCCACAACAAATAAATCTAAATTAAATTGTGGCAACATACATCAATTGTTTATACACACAAACCATGTTGTTGCATATAAAAAAATTAATTATTAATACACACTTACTGTGTTGTGCGGTCTTTTTGGCGGGTGTTTGTATTTTACGTGATGAGCCGGATTCTTCTGGTAACACTTGCTGCCGTACTTGCAAACCATGCGCGTATCTTTTTTGCCCGCGTCCATTACAACAAACAATTTCTACAACGCGTCTAAAATATAATTATATATATATATAACAAAACACAAATATAGGTTATAAACATTCGTATACTAACGCCACCTAGCGGCAAACACCACAGAACACTAAAACTGTAAATACCATTCACAACAAATACTCTTCGTAGTTGGAATAAATTGTAAATACAATTTCAAACTACAGTTTAAAAATGTATTTATAATCCATCAAATAAAATTATTAATATTAACTGTAAAACATAATTATTTGTAAAACATTTAAATTACAGGTAGCAATTTTGTTGTTGTAGTTCAACCTACTGGCAAACAGTTGAACTAATAACTATCCCAAAATTGTTACAATCAATATTATTTTGTAACTATTCTTCTGTTACAAAACAATTACATATTTAATAATATTTTATTAATAATTAGTTTTAGTAAACTTACAATTATAATCAGTTTAGTCTGCTGCATAAATCAAAATAGTTTGTCTGTAGTGACGTTTGTTTTGCATATTAATTTTGTAAGTAATTTCAATTAGCGAGTAATTATCAGTCGTCGGTTGTTTGCAGTTGTGCGCTGGCGCACACATAACAAACAAACAAAGAGTGAGAGAGACGGAGGATCGTGTTAAAATGGCCGCCGCGCTCGGCCTGTCAACAAGTCCGTCCCGTCCCATGTCCGCCCGCATTTATTTATAAGCCAAAAAACTATAAATAAATGTGAAGTCCGGCGGCCGCTATCGATGCGCCCCATTCCACGATGACGATCATAGTGTTTTTAATTGACACGTCGGCCTCTATGTTCCAAAGGTCTGTCCGAAATACGTTTTATTCACATATTTTTTTCCTGCCCGCTGGCGAGAAGGTAATAAATAAGGTTATGCGTCGCTTATTGTTCGCAGGACGTACGTCGGCGGTCGTACTTCGCTACTAGATGTCGCCAAGTCCGCGGTCGAGACGTTCGTTAAGATACGGCAGCGGAGCCCCGAGAGCCGCATCGACAGGTACATGCTGCTCACGTTCGAGGAGCCCCCGAATAATATTAAAGCTGGTGAGATTTCTTTGTTTACAAAATTATATGAATTAATCGTCTTGGGATTTTTGTTTGATTATATTGGCAACACTGTGCTGCATGAATTTAGTCACATTTTAATTCAAATGTTTATAAAACATTAGTTTTGTTATATTAATTAAAACGTCCATTCAATCCCGATTATAAGTTTATTGCAAGTATTGCGGTGTAAATATGTTACTCAACAGGTAATAATTATGTTTATTCGTAAATTGTTTTCAAAAATACTAGTTCTAGTAAAACCTTATGTAAGTCAAGACAACAGCTTTAGAAGTGACTCAAAAAGGTTATAAAAACAACCTTTATTTAGTATATCCTTATCATCCATTTGTTTTTTTCCACATTCACTACCATCGTCATCTTTTCAAGGTACATTTCCATGCTTTCCAACATTTTTTCCACTATCTTTTTAGAAAAGACAATTTCTCGACTCAAAGGTTAATGCTTTAATGACCATGTCTCGCATCCATATGTTAATATAGGTCTTAATAGAGCTTTATATATTTTTATCTTCGTTTCTCTTGTTATTTCATTTTTGCTTATGAATTTTTTGTTCATAGCATGATACACCTTCATTGTTTTTTATACCCTGTTGTTGATCTCTTTAACATTTTCGATATTTTAACTTTGAGGTGCTATCACCTCACCTCAGTTCATAGTAAAAGCTACAGCTAGTACCAGCTGATGGCATGTGGAAGGACTGCCTTTTTAGTAGGTAAAAGCCTGAGATTGTCAGTGTATGGGGAGAGATACCCTTACTACTGTCAACTGAGTGCAAATTTTTGGCATTTCGAGAAATATAAAATGAGAGAGGTGTGGATGAGCAAGGCATGTTTTGTGAGTAAGACTTGGTTAGTCTTACTCACAAAACATGCCTTGTTTGGTTAACAATACTCACTCACAATTTCAAGTGACTTGAACTATACACTAAACTAGTTTTCTAGGATACAATCTATTTAATAGATTTTTACTTACAATAAAAATTTCAATATTTTTTATTATAGGTAAAGCTCTTCTCCTGTTAGTAGATATGTGTTTCATCTAGTAATAATATAATAATCTTGACATTTCTTGGTAGTGTGTAAATCTACCTTATTGTCCCTCTTCCCTTTCTATAATCACCCTGACTTTGCTACAGGCTAGCAGGGGAAGTGGAGAGAAAAGGGTGGTTCTGTTGACTTCCCCTTCTATCATGTTTCATTATCAACTTATACCCCATACTTATTAATGTAATACTACTAAAGATAAGGAAAAGATGCCATGAAGCACCACATGTGAAATATGTAATTTGTAATAATTATTTCAGGATGGAAGGAGAATCTTGCTACATTTATGAATGAGCTCAAGAATTTGCAATGCTACTCGATGACCACAATGGGTGTGGCTGTCAAGCAGGCATTCGATATCCTCAATATCAACCGGATGACTTCCGGTATCGACACTTATGGGCAAGGTAGATGTCCATTCTTCCTGGAAACAGCTGTTATTGTGATGATAACAGATGGAGGAAAACTATCTACAGGTAAAATAATCAAATAGTAGTGAGAGCAATTTTTTTTTGATATAGTGATGTTTTATTTGTTCAGTTAATGGTGTTCATGATGATTTCAATCTACCTATGAACTCACCTCTGCCAGGCTCTGAGATGACTAGAGAGCCTTTTCGGTGGGATCAAAGACTGTTTGCTTTGGTACTAAGATTAACAGGTAACTTACTGTTTGAATTTGAAATGCATTTGTAGAACAATGGAGGTTTTGAGGCCTAAATGTCTGTAGCTATGCTACCCTCCAGCCAACTATCCAGATAACAACAATTTGCTCTGTGCTTCTTATTACATTTTTTTTTACAGGTACACCAGCAATCGAAAGAGACACAGGTTTGGTTCCTAGTGATAGTAGTCCAATTGATGCCATGTGTGAGGTGACAGGTGGGCGATCATATTGTATTACATCTCATAGGATGCTGAATCAATGTATTGACAGTTTAGTACAAAAGGTAACATCTGAGACTAAATTCCTGGTTTCCTAGCAAGCGGTGTCGATAAATACGGCCGTTTTTGACGTCATTTACACATTACAAGATACGTTTTAAATTCATGTAATTGAATAACTCACCAGATTCCAGTGTAATTCATGACAATTTCTCTCTTTATATTTTTATTCTTTAATAATACTTTAATACTTTGAAGTATACCGCTCTCTGTATTACCAGAATTATTTAAATATACATAAAAGAAATGTGTGACGTCAAAATCACGTGAAATACGGCCGCTTTCGTGTACACTGCTTCCTAGGAAACCAAGGCTTAACCCCCCGTATTGACCGACGTTCCATAAATCTATAAGGCACCTTACACGATAAATATTACTGTCAATATTTTAGAATAATGACAGTACTACTGAACGATAAAATATTTAATATGTTCATTATTCTAAAATATTGCCAGTATTACTCATTGTGTAAGGTATAGTAATGATGTAATGAAGAGAATACTGATCTTTATCCGGATAATTGATTACTTGATTAATATAAAAAGAGGATTGAAACAAATATTGACAGTACTACGATTGACAGTATTATTGACCGTGTAAGGTGCCTTAATAAGGCACCTTACACGATCAGTATTACTGTCAATATTTTAGAATAATGACAGTATTACTGTGCAATAATATGTTTAAAATGTTCATTATTCTAAAATATAGACATTATTACTTATCGTGTAAGGTATAGAAATGATGGAATGAAGAGAATACTGATGTTTATCCGGAAAATTGATTACCTGATAAATATTAAAGGAAGATTCAAGCAAATACTGACAGTGCTAGGATTGACAGTATTATTGACCGTGTAAGGTGCCTTAATCAATAGCTATTGAACCCATAAGTATTCGTTGTTATAGCAACAATAAATACATTATCTAGGAAACGTAGTTACTTTAGATTCTCTCTATTGCAAACACTGAATAATTAAACAAAAGGTGTCTTTTAACTTTAGGTTCAAAATGGAGTGGTTATAAGTTTTGAAAAGATCGGGCCCGACCCGCCGATGATGAATGAAAAAGGCGAGGAAATTATGTCGAAAGATGAGATTGCTGCGGCCGAATTGCGCGAAATTGAGTATAATAACGATCCGGCGAACATGAACGACCGGTCCGCCCAACTCAACCTGCCCACGTCGTGGCACGCCTGCCGAAAGATGATTTATGTGCCTAGAACTGCCACACAGAAAGGATATCCAATTGGTATGCAACAATTAGTGATTCTAATTATATATTAATTTAGTTTGTACAAAAATTTACTTCAATATTAATGATTTCCAACCGTTTGAAAGCGATTGGGCGTCGGAAGTTATTTTGGGAAGGGGGGCAAAGCATCCATACATTTGTTGTTTTCTAATAACACAGACAGGGGGAAAATTATGGTATGTTTGACGTCATAAAATTATTTTTATTTTATTGACGCATCATATTCGTCGCGCATGCGTATCCTTTAACTACGGCTGTAGTCAATAGACACGGCTATCGTCAATAAACGAATTGATACATCACTGGCGGACTTTCTTATGAATATTATATATCCGTAGCTAAAGGGTTAAAGACCTAAACATCACTTATGCCCGTATTCGCTATCATTCCATAAACTTTATAGGTCCCATAAGCTATTGAATAGATAAATTGACAGCGTCATTGTGACAGAATATGCCAAAACAAATGTCAAACATGTTGAGTAGCGCTTGTGATTGGCGCTTTGATGACACTTTTTGTTTGCGAGACGTCGCACAGGCGATTGTGATGTTCATATGCAGTGAAGGGGTGGACATTGCACCTTATGCTTACATAGAGGCGACGTGGAAGAGTTTCGCCTCTTCGCCTACCATGTCTTAGGCCAAGGCGCTGTACCGGCGCGGCAAGAGGCACAAGGCAAATGGCCGCGCCTCGTCACCTAAGTGGGCATTGCACCACATGTTTATATCGAGGGGGCTTGAAGCGTCGTGCCTCTCGCAGCGACGACACCGCGTCTACGCCTAATACACGGTAGGCGAAGAGGCGAAAGACATAACTCTTCCACGCTGCCTCTATGTAAACATAAGGTGCAATGTCCACCTCTTCATTGTACATGGACATCACAATCGCCTGTGCGACGTCGCGCCTGCGCCTCGCCTACACTGCGCCCGACGCCGCTTATGTGTGAATTGGGCCTAAAGTAACTACATTACCTAGATAATGTATTTATTGTTGCTATAACAACGAATACTTATGGGTTCAATAGCTATTGATAGATTTATGGAACGTTGTGAATACGGGGGTGATACTATTAAACTAAACTACAATATCTACATGATATTTAAATAAATTGTGTTTTCGTTTTGTTTTAGGCTTCTGGCCAATACCAGAATCCTTCTGGCCGGAAGTAACTGCATCAGTGCTTCCTCCCCGCACTGCCCATCCAAACGTGAAATTTACATGTATGAGTTCCGATCCAATGGTGATTGAGAATTTGCCTTTTGATAAATACGAACTGGAGCCTTCGCCATTGACGCAATTTATTTTGGCGAGGAAGCAGCCTACCATATGTTGGCAGGTATGATAATCTACATTTATACCGCTTTAAGGGAGGAATTTTGTAAAAGGGTTGTGGGGATATGCCTAATACAGGTCTTTTTTACTGCTTTACGGTAGCATATCATTTGTTTATGGTCAAATTGTGAAATACAAGAACCCTGTTATATTGCATTACAATGACGTACATCTGTTGCCATCATCGGATTGGTTAACCACATTTTATACGTCCTTTTGTATACTGGCTTTGCGATGAGTGAACAGACCGAACAGAGGGACGTTTTCGAAATGCACACACACGCGAACTGAAGTGATCTTTGCCGTGTGTGTGCATTTCGAAAACATCCCTCATTAATTACCCAAAACAACTTTCTTCAACTGTTTTGATAATTGAATCAGCAACCTTCAACTATTATATATTTCTCAAAACATGTTGTTTGGTTCAAATATTTCTCTGTTTAATTACCTGAAACAACTTTCTTCAACTGTTTTGATAATTGAATCAGCAAGCTTCAACTATTATATATTTCTCAAATCATTTTGTTGTTCAGTTTGAATATTTCTAAACTGTTTAATTGCCCAAAACAACTTTCTTCAACTGTTTCAATAATTGAAACAGCAAGCTTCAACTATTATATATTTTTAAAAACATTTTATTGTTCAATTTGAATATTTCTCAACTCTTTAATTACAGGAAACAACTTTCTTCAACTGTTTTGATAATTGAATCAGCAAGCTTCAACTATTATATATTTCTCAAATCATTTTGTTGTTTAGTTTGAATATTTCTAAACTGTTTAATTACCTGAAACAACTTTCTTCAACTGTTTCAGTAATTGAAACAGCGAGCTTCAACTATTATATATTTTTAAAAACATTTTATTGTTCAATTTGAATATTTCTCAACTCTTTAATTACATGAAACAACTTTCTTCAACTGTTTTGATAATTGAATCAGCAAGCTTCAACTATTATATATTTCTCAAATCATTTTGTTGTTCAGTTTGAATATTTCTAAACTGTTTAATTACCTGAAACAACTTTCTTCAACTGTTTCAATAATTGAAACAGCAAGCTTCAACTATTATATATTTTTAAAAACATTTTATTGTTCAATTTGAATATTTCTCAACTCTTTAATTACATGAAACAACTTTCTTCAACTGTTTTGATAATTGAATCAGCAAGCTTCAACTATTATATATTTCTCAAATCATTTTGTTGTTCAGTTTGAATATTTCTAAACTGTTTAATTACCTGAAACAACGTTCTTCAACTGTTTCAATAATTGAAACAGCAAGCTTCAACTATTATATATTTTTAAAAACATTTTATTGTTCAATTTGAATATTTCTCAACTCTTTAATTACATGAAACAACTTTCTTCAACTGTTTTGATAATTGAATCAGCCAGCTTCAACTATTGTATATTTCTCAAAACATTTTATTATTCAGTTTTAAAATTTCTCAACTGTTTAATTACCTGAAACAACTTTCTTCAACTGTTTTGATAAATGAATTATGTTCCGACTGTTGACTCATCGCAAAGCCAGTATACAAAAGCTACGATCACTTTCGCGTTTCTTGAGGATGGACTAAAGAAAATATCGTGTGATCATCGATCTTACTCTATTTATTGTTTGTAATTAATTACGCAATTACTTTATATTGATTGTAATATCTTTTGCTTTTAGGTTTTTGTCGCCAATAGTTACAAAAACTCAGAAGTGGGCCATCCTTTTGGGTACTTAAAAGCCAGCACTAACTTAAACTGCGTCAACTTGTTTGTAATGCCTTACAACTACCCCGTGTTACTGCCTTTATTAGATGAGCTGTTCAAGGTAAATATTTGTAATAACACGCCGAGTGATTAGCACTTCCGGGTGGCCCGGGTTCGAAACCTGGCTCGGGTAAAATCGGTATAATTTGTCGTTGGGATAGAATTAAGGACACTTTAGTAGAAAACTCGAGTTGTAGCACTTCCGGGTGGCCCGGGTTCGAAACCTGGTTCGGGTAAAATCGGTATCATTTGTCGTTGAGATAGAATTAAGGACACTTTATTAGGAAACTGGAGTTGTAACACTTCCGGGTGACCCTGGTTCGAAACCTGGCTCGAGTAAAATCGGTATCATTTGTCGTTGTGATAGAATTAAGGACACTTTAGTAGAAAACTGGAGTTGTAACACTTCCAGGTGGCCCGGGTTCGAAACCTGGCTCGGGTAAAATCGGTATCATTTGATGTTGGGATAGAATTAAGGACACTTTATTAGAAAACTGGAGTTGTAACATTTCCAGGTGGCCCGGGTTCGAAACCTGGCTCGGGTAAAATCGGTATCATTTGATGTTGGGATAGAATTAAGGGCACTTTAGTAGAAAACTCGAGTTGTAGCACTTCCGGGTAGCCCGGGTTCGAAACCTGGCTCGGGTAAAATCGGTATCATTTGACGTTTGGATAGAATTAAGGACACTTTAGTAGAAAACTCGAGTTGTAGCACTTTCGGGTGGCCCGGGTTCGAAACCTGGCTCGGGTAAAATCGGTATCATTTGTCGTTGAGATAGAATTAAGGACACTTTATTAGGAAACTGGAGTTGTAACGCTTCCGGGTGACCCTGGTTCAAAACCTGGCTCGAGTAAAATCGGTATCATTTGTCGTTGTGATAGAATTAACGACACTTTAGTAGAAAACTCGAGTTGTAGCACTTCCGGGTGGCCCGGGTTCGCAACCTGGTTCGGTTAAAATCGGTATCATTTGTCGTTGGGATAGAATTAAGGATACTTTAGTAGAAAACTCGGGTTAATTTTCATACACTAACTAACACACGGCAGAAGGACCCTCGAAGGT
Organism: Lordithon lunulatus; assembly: GCA_963942505.1. Lineage (NCBI taxonomy): Eukaryota > Metazoa > Arthropoda > Insecta > Coleoptera > Staphylinidae > Lordithon > Lordithon lunulatus. The sequence continues at coordinate 56,228,157 of OZ012670.1, forward strand.
CAATAGCCAGTTGCAATTCCTTCATATACATAAATTGATAATTAGGTTCACAGGTGGAAGCCGACACCAGAATGGAGGACACAATTCCAAAACTACATGCGCACACTGCCAGCATACTACGCCAGCCCGATGCGACGGGCCTTAACCCGAATGGGCACGCCTCTACCCTTGGCCCAAACACTAATACCCGAAACCGCTGAAAACTGCTTGAGTTACTCCGTTATGAACTATTTGAAGAAGCTCAAGAACATGGCGAAAGTTGAATACGATCGGATGTGCAACGATATCATTCAACGTCAGACGGGGTTGACGGTTCTGAAAAACCAATTTAATACACCGGAACAAATTAGGGTCGTGCCGCGGGTGTGTATTAAAAAGGAACTGATTAGTCATCCGTTGCTGGTGGACAAGTTCAACGCGCAGCGGGAGCAAATAATTGAGCATGGTATGCTGTTTGTGGGCGCTATGGATAAAGAGAGGAATACTGTTAGCTTTAGGAATCCGTTTGATATTCCTCGGCATAGGCTAATGCAACAGGTTAGTTACTTTCCGAATACAGCATTGCTGTATAACACATTAGTCAATAATTATGGGATTACAATTCGTATTTTATAGAAGTTATATTTGGTTCATCATATTACTATATAGATTTAGGGCCGGTTCTACAATTGACATTTAACCGCAGGATAAGGCTATTCGTGGAATACGTTTGGGATTTTAACGACAATATCCCAAACTTATTCCACGAATAGCCTTATTCCCTAGATAATTATCAATTGTAGAACCGGCCCTTATTCTGTTACACTGAATTTTATTGGTACTGTTATTGTCCAAAGGTGGCTCGAATGCGAAACAACTTCCTGCAATCGGATTGGGTGGTACAGGATCAAGATAGCGCGCATGCGCTTCCAATCTCTCAAATGGGCAACTATCAGGAGTACCTGAAACGGCAGACGCCGCAGCTGAGGGAGATCGAGTCGGCTCCAGTCAGACAACACATGTTCGGAAACCCGTTCAAGATTGATAAACGAATGATGGTAATTTAACAATCTTAAATTTATATATATATATATATATATATATATATATATATATATATATATATATATAGTGAAGTACTTCTTGCCATTGTCGGCTATCTGAATGAAGAATCACCAGATGTATCAATGTTAATTAATAATTTCTCAAAAATTTCACTCTCCGGTGGGACTTGAACCCACGGCCGCGATAGCCGGAGACGTGGGTTCAAGTCCCACCGGAGAGTGAAATTTTTGAGAAATTATATATATATATATATATATATATATATATATATATATAACAAACATACAGGATAAACTTTGACGATTGCACAGTCTTTTAAAATATTTTTTTAATTTATTTTTTTTTCTCCATACATACACAACATAATCATAATTATATAGAAAGTAAAATTTAAATCAATAGTATATCTACAAAAAGAAAATGATGAAAGTGGTTTCTTCCCTCGCTTTTCGCCGCGAGGTTTGTTGTTTTGATTCCTCCTGGGGCTGTGGGTGTATTGTGGGAGTATTGGGTATATGTCTAAGCTATTTGTTTTCTTCTACTATTGCATTTTTATTTTGTTGTTCAGCAGTTTAATTCGTAGTGCATCCGAATTGCATAACACATTTTGCATCTAAGGTATTTAACATGTTTCTTTAATCATTTAAGGTTGATGAAGCCGATATAGATTTGGTGGGATCGCCCGGCACCAATAGAAGCACCAAACGTACAAATACTAGCTCAATTGACGCTATGGCCAGGATTCCAACGAAGCGGAAACCAGGGCCTTTGCCGAGGGATTTAGTAGTACGACGGCCCAGTATGGATATCACACCTCCACCAAGTCCGGTTCATTCCCCACAACCCTCACCAATACCGTGGTATGTTAATAAATAGCAGAGTGGTCAAACTAAAATGACTACAATATGTATCCTCAGGTTAAACTACACGGAAAAACAGCCGATCATTTTGAATTTCGACGAGCCACCCCCTATAAATATAGTGAATGTGAATGGCACCGATACCCCGACCAGTGAACGATCGCGATCGCCCTCGCCAACACTAGAAATGCCTTGCTACAACCCGGCCGAAATGAGCATCGGCCACCAACGTACCTATTCCACCAACGAAAACAATTCACACAGTTCCAACGACTACTTCAGTTACTCGACGGACGACAAACAGATTTCGCAGATACTGAAGGAGGCAAACAGCATGGTCAATAATAATAGCGTGCAGAATAACAATAACAACGGGATCGTTACGAACGATAAGAAGGATTTTAAGGTGAGTAACACTAATATTGCTACCGTCACGTATTCGCTGTTGTTAATGTTCAATTGTAGACTGTTTTGAACTTGAACAAGTTTCTAGATTAAATTATCATTGCAGTTTCGTTGAAGTAAATCAATATAGAAGTGCTATGTACTATGTTCAACTCATACTATGACTAATTACGTTCTGCGCATATCTTAAATAATAACTTAGGTATAATTTGAATGAAAAGTAGGGTAGGACTTGTTGTAAGAAACTATTTTCTGATTACAACGGTTCAAATTTTAGCTGAATGAATGAAAGTAGTTTATGACGAATGTAATTCACGCTTAATATTTGTTAGATTTCATTTGTGTCTTTTATTAAACGTGTATGTCGCTCTCTCTTTGCCTCTATAGGTTGTGATAGAAAATAAGCAAGAGCTCGAGTCACAGAACCTGGAGATCCGGAAAACCCTGAACCGACTGGTGCGACGGCCCGGCAAAAACTTCACCGAACTGTTCGACAATATAAAAACACTGAAGGGCAACATCGACATGCAAGTGAGCGTGGTGCGGCTGGTGATAAAAGAGTCGCTGCGCTTCAAGCGACAGAACCTGGCGCACCTGCTCGAGGAGCACATACAGACACTACTCAATATGGAAAACAAGTAGACGTGTTTTCAGGCCCCAATTGTCTCGCGAAGATATTACAATAAGTTTTAATTTTAAAACACTTTATATTTGTACAGAGCATGAATGATTGTTTGAATTAATCTATTTTCGAGCGCATCGTGTGTGTATATATAGCCGGTAAGAGATGCAGGCCGTTACTTTTTAGTAAAATTATTACATCGTCGAAATTTCAAACAGGGTGTGCGTGTACGTTATACGAAATTAGATACAAATCGGGTGATGTTTGAGGGAAATTGTTTGTCTCGGTTTATACAGTTATTTGATGCGATTGATCGTACTATGAATACATTAGGCTATTAATATCGTTACAAAGAAATTTGATATCAGTTTATACACTTGATTCAGTGTTTTATCTCTATTTTGGAACTCGTAGCGTCTTTAAGTTTCGGCTGAAAAGAATTAACGCTATCAAAAATTATCTAGAACGTTATTCCCAAAAATTGGATGTTTGAAGATACAAAGCAGCTCGGTTTATGTAGTTATTTCATGCGATTGATCGTACTATGAATATATTTAGCTATTAATATAGTTACAAAGAAATTTGATATCAGTTTATACACTTGATTCAGTATTTTATCTTTATTTTGGAACTCGTAGCGTCTTTAAGTTTCGGCTAAAAAGAATTAACGTTATCAAAAATGATCTATTTCCAAAAATTGGATGTTTGAAGATACAAAGCAGCAACACCACACATCTGTGGTACCTCTATTTTGTCCTAACACATCTAATATTTAATTTGCGGTTGACAGGATAGAGAAAAACTGATTATAAAATGCTTTTTGGAGTTATTTTACTCTGATAAGTCATTAATTTTTAATTTTATTGATTAAATTTTATTTATTTGAACCAGAAGTAATTAAATGTCTCCAATACAATGTTTATTGGATAAATTAAATTACTCCTGGTTCAAATAAATAAAATATAATCAATAAAATTAAAAATTGAAATTGTTATCAGACTAAAATAACTTCAAAAAGCATTTTATAATCAGTTCTTCTCTCTCCTGTCAATCGCAAATAAAATATTAGATGTGTGGTGACTAAATAGAGGCACTAGTACGTTCATTTAATATAAAATATACGCGTCCATCACCGTTTTAATACGTATTTATTCTTGTATATTGCTCAAGCTGTTCGTGAGACAAAACGATATTGAAACATGAGATATAATTATATTTATTTAAAAAAAACAATTATAATAACAGGAACGAATTATGCAATAACAAAAGTGATATAAAATCAATTAATTGATTGTTATTAATTTTTGTTCAGGTACACAATTTGATAAACGTGGCGATATTAGTATATAGATTTGATAATAATGCACACATTTGGTATTTAGTAAAACTGCGGTTGTTTATTTATTTAATTTATGAAGAAATCTATTAGATGAAAACAAAAATTGAGAATTATGTAAAAAACGGGCCATACAAAATATTAATTGCCGTGTAAATTCAGTGTATATAGTTCATTATGAGGTTTTTCATATGTCAACGGCAGTTTTCGTTTAAATTCATATAATCTTTATTAATGCAGTTTTGATTTTGTAGATGCCCATGCTAGTACCCATCCTATATATGGTACAAACTAACCAAGTCCATCCAGTAACTTTATCCTGTTTCCCCCCCCCCGAGATTAAGACGGCGGGCAGAGGATGGTGAGGGTAAGTGAAAAGTTGTTACAATTTAGAATTAAGCAATGGATATTTTGGAATTGCCTAAATTTAATAAATTTTAAACCAGTTATTCAATTGTCTTCCTAAGGACTGGTAAATTTATTTCATTAAGACAATTGTATATAATGAAACATGAAACATACAATTTTCAAGTTTGGAGATTTTTCCAAGCGTTGAAAAGCTGTATCTCGAAAACTATTAGGGATACCGAGCCCATTATAGTCTCAAATTATAGCAGAATTAATCTAGTTTAAAAATGCATAGAATGGTCTTTGTCAAAAACGTGCTCCTTTGTGGTCAAAATGGGAAGAAACTGAAAAAAGTGTAAACATTTAGCAGTTTTAGAGTGTTCTGTAGGACTGCCGAGGTCGAAAACTTTAGATTCAAGCATTTTCGGTCGAAACTTAAGGATTTTTAAGATTTATGGTCCCTGTACTCCCCCTTTAGATCAATAAATCGTAAAAATCCTTAAATTTTGGTCGAAATCGTTTGAAATTCGGTGACGTTTTCGCAGTCCGGGTTGAAATATTATAACAATTTCGCATTCTGGCCGAAATTTCAAGCGATTTCGGTCAAAATTTAAGGATTTTAAAGATTTATGGTCACCGTACCGTCAATAAATCGTAAAATTTTTTAAATTTTGGTCGAAATCGCTTGAAATTCGGTGAAATTTTCGCATTCCGGGTTGAAATATAACAATTTTTTTCCTAATTGTAGATAATCCAGTAGCCTTGTCATGGTTATAGGGAGTCTTAAGTTGCATCAAATGGGGGTAGTTGTTTCGTTTTTTTGTATGGGATGTGCCTGAGACGAAGACAAAAAAAAACGAAAAGTAACTACCCCCATTTGATGCAACTTAAGACTCCCTATAACCATGACAAGGCTACTGGATTATCTGCAATTGATTTCTTATTTAGTTTCATCATAAACCAATCTTAATACCCATATAAAAGAACTTAAGGGTAGTAATCGAAATATCAATTATATATACTTGATGGATTTAAATTAAAAATCATTATATTTTGTGAAAAATATTTTTAATATACATAATGATTCGATGTACAAAAACAGTTTCATATATAAAATTGTTAGTTCTCTTGCATGTGCACATATAACAACAATCTTACAGTCTAATACTCTAATACACAACACTTACATGTGTACAATTAGCACACAACCAATTGTCGCTTTGTATCGTTTATACAATATACTTAACAAAATATGTCTGATATTCGCCAGCGTGGGCGTAATTGTAAAAGGCAGTCATTATTGTTTACTGTTGTTTTGAGCCTTTATAAATATGTGCTGAAGTGTGAACAATAGAATATACATTGCTGACATCCGGGCTATATACTACAAAAAAAGGTTTGCCAGCAGATGATATATTTGGAATGATATAAACGCCCCTTTCGTTTATCGTTCGGATGCTAAACAATAAACAAAAGTTGTTAAATTGGAATTGTTTCGTTGCGCTTTGGTGTTAAATGAAAACGGAAATAATTTATGGAATGATTAGTAGAGTATAAGCTTGATGAACTGATTTAAGTTTCAATAAAGTCCTGGTTTCCTCGGAGTGCGGTCGATTAAAACCGGCCGCTCTTGACGTCATTTACACATCACAAAAATCATTTTAGGTATATATAATTCTGAGTTATTGAATTATATATACCTAAAATGATTTTTGTGATGTGTAAACGTAAACGTCATTTACTATTGTAATTTATAGCTTTTTTTGCATTATGTTGAGGTATTACTCTTTATAGTAAACCATATTAATTTATATATATATATACGTAAAATTATTTTTGTGGTGTAAAAGTGACGTCAATAGCGGCCGCTTTTAAACGACCGCTTTACTGAAACGTAAATCAGTTCATTAAAATGATGATTTTTAAAACTAATGATATGAATAACTGGGTGTTTTAAGGTACAAAGTTCGTGCGATTGGACGGAGCTCTTAACGACTAAAAGGCGAACATCGAAAAATGTTTGAAATAAACCGAAGTAGTTTGCAACTTAATCCTAAATAATATTTTGTTTCGGCGTCCCCAGGAAAAATACACGAAAATATAATTGACATATTCTTTTTTTACCGATCCGATCAGATTGTCACCAATTTTCTCTTTTAGTGTGGAATGTTTTTGGTTAGTACGTACGTTTCTATTGCTACATTTAGTACGAAAATATGTTATTGGAAGCTCTCCCTCCATCTGGTCGACAATCTAGGGGTGTGTATCTCCTGGGCTGTATCCTAGAACCTGTCCTTGTGCCCAAAGTCCGGGTCCTGAACGAAGTTCAGCTCCTGCAGCTCTTGCATCTTCTCATGGTCGCGGATGTGAGCGTAGTTTGCAGCCAAACACATTAGGTAATGAACCTATTAAACAAATAAATAATAAAATTGAGTCACTAAATTAATATAGCATATGAAAGTAGCCGAAAGTACGGGATCATATAAAAAAAAACCGTTACAAATTATCACTCACCAAACTCAAGATAATCAAAACGCACGAAACAGATGCTAAAATGAACATGACCTCGGCTTTCTCAACGTAGTCCTTGCAGAACAGCTTGACGTCCTGATCGTCGCACACCTTCATGTGCTCCTGCTTGTGTCCATTGGGGAAGAAAAAGTCTGCAACATACAACTCAATAAGAATGATGGAATCGTTTTAATGGTTCGACGTACAAAATTGCGTGAAATCGATGCAATCCTGTCTGTTTGCGACGCGTGGATTGGCACACATCCACCAGAAAATGGTAAATGTAAACGTCACGATGACCAGAAAGACGAACATCAGGATCCACGCGATTTGTAGAACATATGTTATCATCATGAACTAGAAGGAATTTGAAGTATTAGTGAGTGGTGAGTAATTGAGTGGTATATAATAACTGTCCAAAAATATTGCTTCAGGATTGGTTTGCTAAAACGGTGCAATCAAAGATAAATGGATATGAATCCCCAAGACAGTTGTACACAACTACAGAAAGCAAAAGGATTACATTGAAAAAGGGTGAGCTATTATATTAGATATACTTGAAATGTAGGACGTTTGTGACGTCATTTGCACATCAGTGCACATGACGTCACAAACGACTCCTTTGCGGCACATCAGAAAACATTCAGAACAAAAATAGTATATAATTAATTTACCACTGCACAGCTAATTCGTCCTCCAACTCTTGAACCCCAAGCTCTATACACCTTGTACCTGGTTGCACCAGTTGTCAAAAATCCAACAGTCAAAATCATGAAACCTAGGGCACCCATGCACCCACCAATCACAACAAAAGTCATCTGCACAGCTTCAATCCTAAAACAAACACAGATATTTAACATTATCACGCCTGGTATAGCCTTTATTAGCATAACAAATAAAAATTCTAGTTTTTTTTATGTAATTGAAACTAGAAACTTGTTTGGTCATAGCATGAGCTGAACATAGCACATGAATATTTTTTGTTTGTTTAATATCTTTTTTGATATCTACAATTTGCAGTGAGGCAATAAGATAATGTTTAACGATTTAAACTTGATGTTATTGTTAAATATGTATTGTAATTGAAACTAGAAACTTCGTCAAGTTTCTAGGCAAATTTAGTACATATAATTCATCCTTAAATCAAGTACTATGCATACTTGATTTAAGCATGAATTATATTGTACTAAATTTGTCGAGAAACTTGAACAAGTTTCTAGTTAACAACTATGTATGCAACATCTAACAATATAATCATGGGTTATAGTTAGCGTTAGCTTGATTAATTGTGATTCTTTAAAAACCATGATATCAAAGCTATTATTATTATTTGTAAGCTTACATATTTTCTGAAAAATGATATACAAAAACTAAAATGATTTTATCAAACAATTGATCAGGGTTGAGCTATTGAGATTTTTGTTGGACAATTTTGAAGGCTGAAAGGTAGATACTAGGAAAGTTTTTATATGTTATTTACCTAACTATAATAACAAGGGAAAACAAAAATTTAATTTTTAACATAAGAACCATTAAAAGTAATACACTTAAATACAAGTAATACAACCAAAATTTGACTCACACATTTTGATTATGGCTTGGTATCTAAAACTCCTTGTATAATGGTTATACTTACCAAAACATTCGTAATTTGAAAACCTGTTCAAACATGAGTAGTGCCAGTGTTGAGCCCCTGTACATGGTGCCACAGAACACTATCACCCCCAGCACACACATAATAGTGGCTATGAGGGTAGCATATGGAATGCGTGTCATACATGAGTCACAGCCTCCTGCAATAAAATCGAAAATTAATTACTTATTCACTTAAAAATTAAGGAATACTATGTTTAGTCAAGATTACGCTAATTAATTATAAACCATTAAAGCCATATGACTGGTAATACTGTGGTAGTGATAAAATGTGACTCACATAATACATATTTAGTGCATGGAATTCTGAAAATTCTCAACTAAGCAAACAAAGCACCTTGTGAGTGATAAAACCAGGTCTAAAAATGTGCGAAAATCATTTTGGGAATATATAAGTGTGAATCCACCTCTTAGCAATCTACCTATTTAGATTTCGATCTTTTTAGATCTCATTAGTATAGCTCAGATAGTCAGATGAAGTGTCATATGATGGCTATAATTTTTAAGTCCTAGGGGGAAAGTTGTATCATTTTGGGGATGTAATTCATCTAGACCATATTTTTCCATTAAATTTTTGCTACTATCTTGAATGTTTGAATATCTTGATTGTTGTGGAATAACTCCAAAATGATGACATTCTATAAAGGCACCTTACACAGTCAATAATATTGTCAATCCTAGTACTGTCAGTATTTGTTTGAATCCACCTTCAATATTTATCAAGTAATCTATTATCAGGATAAACATCAGTATTCTATTCATTCCATCATTACTATACCTTACACGATCAATAATACTGTCAATATTTTAGAATAATGACAGTTTTACTGTATGAGAACATGTTTAAAATGTTTGTTATTCTAATATATTGACAGTATTACTTATTGTGTAAGGTATAGTAATGATGGAATGAAGAGAATACTGATGTTTATCCTGAAAATTGATTACTTGATAAATATAAAAGGAGGATTGAAGCAAATACTGACAGTACTAGGACTGACAGTATTATTGACGATGTAAGGTGCCTTTTATACATCTAATTATTGTGGCATATAAAGGCACCTTACACAGTCAATAATATTGTCAATACTAGTACTGTCAATATTTGCTTCAATCCTTCTTTTATATTTATCAAGTAATCAATTATCCAGATAAAAATCAGTATTCTCTTCATTACATCATTAATATACCTTACACAATGAGTCACACTGGCAATATTTTAGAATAATGAACATTTTAAACATATTATCATACAGTAATACTGTCATTATTCTAAAATATTGACAGTAATATTGATCATGTAAGGTGCCTTATACACTTTTCCCACAAAACAGATTTTATCTAAACAACAATTTTGAGTTATATGGTTTTACTGATTCAATTAAAACTAACACAGCAATTAAATCATCAAGTAGCAATATAAAATTGTCAATAAAACATAAAGTAATAAAAAAAGAGATGATTACAAATACCAAGTTTTTAAGTTCCTGAAAAAAACAAATGACAACTAATATCCACATCCTGTTTACATCTGTCACAACACGGGCCTAGCAGCCTACACAACCTTTCTGTCTTGTAAAATCCTCCTCAATCTCACAGTCCTCAAAAACCAGCTCGGATTTGGCTAAACTTCGACAGGATTGCGATAAGAACGCAGTCTCCTCGTATCTGCGTCGCTCTTCCATCGTTTAAAACATTAACTAATGAGTCACGAATAACAAAATATGTTATCATATCAAGGTGAATTGCCGCGCCTTTAGTCACCGTCACAGATAATTGTTATCACTTACCCATCTTATCGCCCGCGTGATGATGCACTCAGAAGAAAAACTCGCGATTGTGCTTATCGTGTGGGTGGCTTTTAATTAGTTGCTCATTTTAAAACAAAAGGTGAATGACATAAAAATCAAACTGTTGTTTGTTGCAAGCAGGTTATTTCCTGGGGGAATGCGCTGGCGGTGGGTTGGCACCACTGCGGGTTTCGGGGTTTAATCGGTGTGACATTTTTGACAACGTGTCCGTGTGTGTGAGTGCGTGCGTTCGCGGGGGGCATTAGTATCTGTCACCACGTCGCGGGTTTTTGTGCGAGAAAATGGACTCGAAACCGTGCAAGGGGGACATCGAGGCCGTTTTCCACCGGCTGAGGGCGACGCCAGCGAATAAGGTGAGCGTGCTGGCGCGGTTTTATTGGGGGGTAGTCGTGGTTAGGTTGTTGTAGCCGTTTAGGGCTGACGTTTGTTGAGGGGAACAGTGCCCTTGTAAATATCAAAGAGTGTTGTTGTATATGTTTGTTGAAAAAGTTGAGTTTATTGTATGGCAATTGTTTGTTTTATTGGCGGTGTTTCCATATGTGTGTGATAGTGGAAGAATTCTGCTGAAAAGTGATTTATTTCACAATGGGCCCATTTTGAGGCCTAAATGTCTGTAACTATGATACCCTCCAGCCAACTATCCAGATGTGGTCATCACAAGGAAATTGGTATGGAATTCTAAATGTTTACTTTCCAAATACAGCAGTGATGTATAATGAAAATATTGTTATTTCAGAAATAATTGCTGAAAACTTTTTCTCTATGTTTTATGACTCGTATAGTTAAAATAGAATATTTTTAAGAAATATTAAAATTGTGAGGTTTGTTATCACTATAGGCAGAATGTGTGCAAAATTACTTGGCTTACCCCCCATATTCACCGATGTTCCATAAATCTATTAATTGCTATTGAACCCATAAGTATTCATTGTTATAGCAATGATAAATACATTATCTAGGTTATGTAGTTACTTTAGATTCTCTCTATTGCAAACACTGAATAATTAAACAAAAGGTGTCATCAAAGCTCCAATCGCAAGTGCTATTCAAGGTGTTTGACATTTGTTTTGGCATAGTCTGTCACAAAGATGTTGTCAATGTATCGATTCAATAGTTTATGGGATGTTGGTGAATACAGGCATTAATCTTTAAAAAGGGAATGTTACATTTATAGGATATGTGTCAATTTTCTTCTGAATAAACTGTTGTTGTTACCTATAAGGCACCTTACACGATCAATAATACTGTCAATCCTAGTACTATCAATATTTGCTTGAATCCTCCTTTTATATTTATCAAGTAATCAATTATCTAGATAAATATCAGTATTCTCTTCATTACATCATTACTATACCTTACACGATAAGTAATACTGGCAATATTTTAGAATAATGAATATATTAAATATTTTATTGTTCAGTAATACTGTCATTATTCTAAAATATTGACAGTAATATTGATTGTGTAAGGTGCCTTTATGGGATGTTGGTGAATACAGGCATTAATCTTTAAAAGAGGAATGTTACATTTATAGGAGTTGCATTTATTGCATTTTGATTTTTGTCTGTGTAAACAGGTATTTTGAGATGTGTCAATTTTCTTCTGAATAAACTGTTGTTGTATCCTATAGAATAATTCCTGTTTTTGTGAAAATTTGTGAATTTGTGAAGCTCTCTTGTGCAATGACACAGTTAAGACACTATAATCTCATTAAAACTTGCATAGCTGTATAAAATTGTGTCACATAATTGCATAATTAGTCATGAAGGCTGTAATATCAATTACTCGCCCACATTTGTATATATTCTGTAATTGGATTTTAATTGATGTGTGTCATGTAGGGGCTAATAATAAATATATTGTTTATTTCCAGTCATGTTTTGATTGCAATGCCAAGAATCCAACATGGTCTTCAGTCACATATGGGGTATTCATTTGCATTGATTGTTCTGCAGTGCATCGGAATTTAGGTGTGCATCTGACATTTGTGAGATCTACACAGTTGGACACTAATTGGACATGGGTGCAGTTACGTCAGATGCAATTAGGTGGAAATGGAAATGCAGTAAGTATGAAAATTCTAAGATTTTTAAATTACTTTTCACTAGTATCAATGATTTTAAATCTGTGACTGATGGGCAGACGTACATAAGTTGACTTATGTTATTTCTGCTATTTTTATTCTGTTTCCAACGTTATTTTTGCCCTAGTATGTTCTCAATAATTCTTGTAGTTCAAACTGTTTCTTAGGACAGTGATTCTTGAAATGGGGGTCATAACCCCTGAGGGGCCTTAAAAATATTTGTAGGGTCACAGAAACAAAAATGAATTACAGATCATTGAATGTTTTTCTACACATATCCATTCTTCAGGGAGTTGTTTCAAATGTGCAACATGGGGTTGTTAACCAAAAAGTTTGAGGAACACTGCCTTAAATAATATGTGTCCAAAAGTATATAAAATAGTTTGACTCCAACCAACCAACAAAGTTTCACTGGCAAAAAAAACTTCTATCTTTATAGGGCTATTAGCCGTGAGGCTTTTCCGCCGGTAAAGGGAGAAGCTCAGAGGAGTTTAATCACCCGGTATTTACCTTAACTTCACAGAAAACCTCTGAAAAACTGTGAAAGGTGATTCGCGAAAATTCGTTCCCCACTGGGGATTGAACTCAGGCTCCCCAATGCTCAGTACGAGACGGACGACGCCTCTAACCACTCGGCCACTGAGCTGGGTCTTCACTGGCATTTACTCAAATTGTTATTTTTTGTCCGCCAGCCACAGAAATATGGGATGATCCATGACAGGAGGACATATACAGCATTGACTTCTAAGTTGAAAACACTTTTGTGTTAAATATATAAAATAATTATACACTAGATAGTGTCCATAATTGTATCCCAAGAACCAATCGTAATTGTAAGTAATTGTTATATTAAAATAACGTTTCTGTTTCAGCATCAATTCTTCTCTCAACACAACTGTGTCACCACAGATGCCCCCAAAAAATACAACTCACGTGCTGCACAGCTCTATAGAGAAAAATTGAATCAGCTGGCATTGAATGCTGTCAAGAACAACTTGGAGGTATTGAATTTGGAGAGTTTTTTTTAATTTAATTTTAAATAGAGAATATTCAAATTTGAATTCAATTATAGTCTTGGTTAGTGCTGTTTTTAAACATTAACAGTCAAATCATTGCTGATTTATATCATGTAAAAAATATATTTAATCGTATGTTCAGGATCTTTCAGAGAAAATACAAGGGATGGGGCAAATGATACTTTTGAGGCTCTTTAAAGCTCGGTTGTATAGAGATGAGGTAACAAACTATAAGCCATGATTATATTGTTAGATGTTGCATACATTGTTTTTAACTTTCCATTTCATAACTTCAACAAAAGCAACTATGGCTGATGCCAAGTATAATTTCTTACACTGATTGAACTTTACTTGATATGTTTTTTTTTTTTTAATCTTGTATGGTAACGTACAATGTATAACAACATAGTAATATGATTTTTCTTTTATTATTCTAGTTCAACACTACTGTTGAGTCAAATATTAATAAGGTAGGCATAGTGTGCCTTGCCAGTTTTCTTTTACTAGCTTCATCAACTAATTTATTTGATTCATTACAAAAGCACATGCTGGTTTAGTTTTTTTGTTTTTCATGCAGAATATTTGCACATTTTGTAATTTTTTCACTTATTACCATTAACCAATGTGATGACATGTGAATTGGCGTAACTTCCAAAATTACTTTTCAGGTTTTGTTTTGTTTTAATGATTCTTATGTATATTTTACCACTCCTTTAATACTAATAATTCTAAATGAAAAATAAAACACTCCTTTAATACTTTTATTTTTCATTTAGAATAAACCAAACTATTATTTAAACAAAAATAAATAACATTATACTCAATGGTAACTACTGAAACTATTGCATTTATCTCTATTTATTTTTGAAAGTTACGATATGTGTCATCTCATCATATAATCAATCTGTATTTGGCCATCGACCCATTCATGGGTCTTTCCACTATCCATTAACCATATTAATAAAAATCAGTTTTATTCTTGCAATGGGCAATATATTCCAAATTTGGTCGCAATCCATTGTGCAACGGAATTTAGTTCACAGACAGACAGATGGACGTACACACAGACAGGTTTATTCAGATATATTTTAGGCATAAAACGTAAAGAAAATTGATTTTTGTTTTCTCTTAAATTTTTCAGGACAATAATACTTTTTAATTTTAATTTAATCGGTACTTTTGTCAAAATTGAACGATCCTTTTAACAGTTAAGGGAGCGTTATTTGTTAATTGTCGTTTATGAATACAGACATGAATGTCATAGTCACCACTTATTCAATTATATTTTGTATAATCTGATTAGCATATTTGTGAGTGGTTTTATATTTTATAAAGGCACCTTACACAATCAATAATACTGTCAATCCTAGTACTGTCAATATTTTTTTCAATCCTCCTTTTATATTTATCAATTAATCTATTATCTGGATAATCATTAGTATTCTTTCCATTCCATCATTACTATACCTTACATGATAAGTAATACTGACAATACTTTAGAGTAATGAACATTTTAAACTAGTTATCGTATAGTAATAATGTCATTATTCTAAAATATTGACAGTAATACTGACCGTGTAAGGTGCCTTATAGAATAACCCCATATTCACCGACATTCCATAAATCAAATAGCTACTGAACCCATTAGTATTTGTTGTTATAGCAACAATAAATACATTATCTAGAGAATGTAGTTACTTTAGATTCTCTCTATTGCAAACACTGTATAATTAAACAAAAGGTGTCATCAAAGCTACAATTGCAAGCACTATTCAAGGTTTTTGACATTTGTTTTGGCATATTATGTCACAAGGATGTTATCAATGTATCCATTCAATAGCTTATGGGTCCTGTAAAGTTTATGGGATGTTGGTGAATACGGGCGTAACAGTATTAAAACAAAGGATTGAGAATAAAAGCTCATAATCAAATCATGTAGACATTTGAATTATTTTCAGTCATTTAACTGTTTTTTTTTTGTTTGATTGTTTTCCCGCTAATTAATTCCATTAACAATCATGCAGTTGCACATAAGTACCTTCGTTGCGGACAAGGCGGAGGAGAAGGAAGTGGACTTTTTCGCCGAACACGAGAATTTTACATGCCCCGAACTGCCAGTACAAAAAGTACGTAATGCTTACGCACAAATTTCGACATGCTTTTTTTTTACAAATTATTTCTAACAAACAAATAATCTTGCAGCCCCCGACAAAAGTTGAGCCTCTCGATAAAAGCGCCCAACTCGAGGATGGGCCCAGAGTCGACTTTTCGGCAAGTAATGGACAGGATGTGGATGTGCGGAAGAGCACTATCGGTGTTAGGAAGATACAACCCAAAAAAACCGGTGTAAGTAGATGTAGTTTACTAGCAACTAATAAAGTTACTTCACGAACTTAAGCTGTTTTCGTTTATCACTCTGTGTTGATATGGGCTTATTGTCTCTTGTTCTATTTGCCGCTACCGATGCGCACAATTCTACCTAGGCCTTACAACCGGAAGCGCACGACCGCAAGACTTAAGTGATACAGCACGCCACGGGGGTGTTAAACGAAAGCGTCTTTAACTCTTTAACTGTGCTGCATATTTATTTTTCAAATGTCAGCACATTGTTATGTTTTGGCAAAATTTAAACAAAAATTAAACTATCGGGGATATTAATGTATTCCAAATATCTCCGCTTTCTTGTCTACTGAACTACCTTACTATTTTTGATATATTATTGTAATCAAATAATTTATAACTCCATTAATTTCTTGTAGTTCCGCTCTCCCGATTAAAATACTCTAGTGTAGTAACTTCTGTTCCACAGTTGGGTGTCAAAAAAGGCGGCCTGGGTGCGACGCGTGTGAAAACCAATTTCGCCGACCTGGAGCGAGAAGCCGAAATGGTGGAGGAGTCGCGCGTGCGCGCCCATGAAGAGTCCATCAAAGCTGCCGCCTTCTCCGAGCAAGAAAAGGTCGAACGGGATGCCGCCGTGCGCCTTGCCTACAAGGATATCAGTGTTCAGCAGCAGAGGCAAGAAGAACAAATGAAGAAAATCGATCCTAAAAAAGCTGAACAGCTTGAGAGGCTTGGAATGGGAGTTAATAGCCGAACGTAAGTTGCCTAAACGCAAAAATATAGTTAAAACAGTTGTTTGATTATCAATCTAATCAGAGGTGCATGTATGAATACTGTACGACCAACAGAATGATGATATTCGTTGTTATAGCAACTATAAATACATTATCTAGAATGTAGTTACTTTAGATTCTCTCTATTGGACACACTGAATAATTAAACAAAAGGTGTCATCAAAGCTCCAATCGCAAGTGCTTGTCAAGGTGTTTGACATTTGTTTTGGCATATTCTGTCACAATGATGTTGTCAATTTTTCCATTCAATAGCTATGTATAAATTGTAAATGTCATTATGACAGAAATGGTCAAAATAAATATCAACAACTCGAATAGCGCTCGTGATTGGAGCTTTAATGACAAATTTTCTTTAATTTCTCAGTGTTTCCAATAGAGCAAATCTAAAGTAACTACATTCCCTAGATAATTTATTTATTGTTGCTATAACAACAAATACTTATGGATTCAATAACTATTGATAGATTTATAGAACGTTGGAGAATACGGGGGTTATGCCCATATTCACCAACATCCCATAAACTTTATAGGTCCCATAAGCTATTGAATGGATAAATTGACAATGTCATTGTGACAGAATATGCCAAAACAAATGTCACCTCAAATAGTGCTTGCAATTGGAGCTTTGATCACACCTTTTGTTTAATTATTCAGTGTTTGCAATAGAGATAATCTAAAGTAACTACATTCCCTAGATAATGTATATATTGTTACTATAACAATGAATACTTATGGGTTCAATAGCTATTGATAGATTTATGGAACATCGGTGAATACGGGGGTAGGTGGCCTATTAGTTAGATCTATCCATCTCGTACTGAGCATAGGGATCGAGATTTCAAATCTATTTGTGGGCGAAATTTCGCAGTTTTCAGAGATTTTCTGAGAAGATAAGACTACTCTGAACTCCCTTTAGCATCGGAAAAGCCCTCCGGCTATAAAGCTATAATGATAGAAGTTTTCAAACACAGCACTTCTGTATATATGAGACGATTAATGCCAGAGTAGGCCATAACATATTTTAGTCCAAAACTATGTAACTCGGTATTAGGAAAGTGTTCTATTTTATGTTTAAAGCTTATCTAATTATTATATCACACGAGCAGGACCCGCGATAAGAGTTTGGTCAAAACAAGCCACATGGCTTCCGAAAAGAAGAAGAAGAAGCTTATCTAATTTTAGTTTATTATATTATTTTCAGTGGTGTTAGCCATTCTATGTTGTCGGACATGAAGACCATCGAGCAGGAGAATCTCCAGTCGGCGCCAAGCGCACTCAGTTCTCTCGGCAAGCTCCGACTGACAGACGGCGACAGTTTCTTCGACGACTACTCATTCTCATCCACGTTCAGTATGAACAGAAATGCGAACAGCAGCTTTATGAGTGCCAGCGACACGTACGTGCCTGACAACAGCAGTAGTGGGAAGGACTCGTGGGTGATTGTGGACGACCCGCCGTCAAACAAGTCCGCCGATAAAAACCTTTACAGTTTGAGCAAATATCCTGAAAAAACAAGTATGTAATTTCATGAAATTTATATGTGACAACCCATGTGATTCATAGTTCTAAAGCCATGGGGTGCAATTTTTGAGCGATCGCTATGATTATATATTATAATGTCTACATGTTTTATGTGTGTATGTCCTTTGATTCCAATCTAGGAACATAGGGCCGCGGCGTGTGTTTAAAGGCCTATCCAATCTCACACTGGAAATTAAGGAACACGAGTTCGAAATTCGTAGTGGTTTTATATAATTACTACTAACTACATACGTGATCTAGCTTTTTCGCAGGAGAAATTCTCTCGGGGCTAATAACCGTATTAGAGAATTTCTCCCGCGAAAAAGCTAAAGCTGATTTTAAAATATATAGATTGAAGTATACATAAAATATAGATATCTCTAATTTATTTTTGTAGTTGAGAGAACACCAAGGTCGTACGAGCCTGTTTCGAATACGGATGTAGCCCAGAAGAAGTTTGGCAACGCGAAGGGCATCTCGTCCGACCAGTATTTTGATGACGGCAAAAAGGATTTCGAAACACAGATGAACCTGAACAGGTTCCAAGGTTCTTCCAGTATTTCCTCGTCTGACTTTTTTGGATCAGGCCAGGGTGAGTAGTGTTTTAATAAAAAAAAAACAGACTTAGGGCCGGTTCTACAATTGACTTTTAGGGCCGGTTCTACAATTGAAATTAACCGGAGAATAAGGCTATTCGTGGAATATGTTTGAGATATTTACGCCAAATCTCAAACTTATTCCACGAATAGCCTTATTCTCCAGTTAAATGTCAATTGTAGAACCGGCCCTTAGCCGGAGAATAAGGCTATTCGTGGAATAAGTTTGAGATATTAATGCTAATATGTCAAACTTATTCCACGAATAACCTTATTCTCTAGTTAAATGTCAATTGTAGAACCGGCCCTTAATAGTAATTTTTCTATGGAATGCATGAAATTCATCAAGTTAGGCCAATAACAGCTTTATTGAGCTAACTTGATGAGTGGCAAGGAATTACAATGATAAAAGTAACACTCTTCAAACAATAAATATGTTATAATATATATTTTTTATAGCAAATCTCCAAAATCCATCTTTTCAAACCCCAGATTTGGATGATGTCAGGGAGAGTGTTCGACAAGGGGTTACGAAGGTGGCCGGAAAATTAAGTTCTCTTGCCAACGGAGTGATGTCCTCTTTGCAGGTATGAATTTTGGTCTAGTAATGTTTAATGCCCGTTTTCATCAACGTTCCACAAATCTAGATGTTAGTAGTTATACAAATTGTACACAGTTCTTGAGTACTGTTGACGATTTCGCATAGTCGTAAACATACCTGGGCAACTTTAAGGTCGTTTTAGACAAGACAACTCAAAAGTTAGTCAAGATGCGACACAATACAAATTGTCTCGTATCGTACAGCAAATAATTTGAAATATTGAATTGGATGGTAGATCGAATGGAAAAATATAACGCCTTCTATTTGTCAAGGACAAATTGTATGGGAGGAGGATATATGAATTCGTTTCTTGAACAACTTTTGAGCTAAGAAATTGTCTCGTCTAAAACGACCTTTAGGCCCAATTCATACATAAGCGGCGTCGGGTAGGAGGCGCGGTGTAGACGAGGTGCAGGCGCGACGTTGCACAGGCGGTTGTGATGTCCATATGCAGTGAAGGGGTGGACATTGCATCATATGTTTACATAGAGACGGCGTGGAAGAGCCTCTAGCTTCGCAGCCACCGTGTCTCAGGCGAAGAGGCTAAGACACGGTGCCGGCACGGGGAGAGGCGGTTCCATATTCATTAATGGCCATTTGTGAAATAATGATATTCTCATTTAAACACTCCAGTATGTCAGAATCCACGTAAACTGTAGGTCCTGTAGTGCCAGTGGCCAGTACTACAGGCAGAGAAAGAGATCCCTACGTCAGGAGTGGCGTTGAAGTAGTCGGGAACAAAACTAAACCTAACAGAGCCTGCATGTCCAAAACCTTAAAACCATGCCATGCTGAATGCAGTCGAGTCAACAGCCTTTTGGATCATCTCATCTCATCAAGCCCCCAATTGACTTCCTATGAAAGGAAACAAAATGTACCAAGAAGTACTACTAGTCTGAAATACTATCAAGCTAGAAATGCTCGGGAAATGACTGAAGTGTCTTACTGCAACTACAGTCTTTTGGACTATTGTGTGGTTTCAGTCATTTCCCTGATCATTACTAGTTTGGTGGTATCTCAGGCTTCTAGTACTTCTTGGTACATTTTGTTTCCTCACATACGAGATCAATTGGGGGCTTGTTAGGATCACTATAGC
This sequence comes from Lordithon lunulatus, assembly GCA_963942505.1. Classification (NCBI taxonomy): domain Eukaryota; kingdom Metazoa; phylum Arthropoda; class Insecta; order Coleoptera; family Staphylinidae; genus Lordithon; species Lordithon lunulatus. The sequence goes on from OZ012670.1 coordinate 56,248,794, forward strand.
TGCCATGCGGTTATTCATTAATGGCCAGTTGTCAAATAGTGGGTTAAATTAATTAAGCAGAGTTTAACGCTATACCCAGTTTAACGTTCATCAACACGTGACGCTTTAAACTGAGTTTACCATTAAACTAGGTTTAGTTAATTTAACTGATATTTGTACAACTGGTCCTAAGTATCTCCTAGATTTACGGGACATTGTTGAATGCATGAATCTACATACTATGAATTTTTTTTTTAAGGAAATATTTAATCGAATTCACTTTTTCAGGATAAATATGGTTACTAGCATTTACACAACCCCCTTAGTTCTAATTCTAATTACTCCATAAAACCTCCTCCGACACGTGCGCGAGCCACCCTCCAACCGCCACCACCGATCATGTGCAATTCCCCGACGTCTTGTGATATGCCGCGTGTGCTCGTGAACGTGTCGATTTAGGCGGCACCTCTTCGCACATTTCTGCAACCTTTCCACTGTATTAATGTGCCTTGAGACGTAAACCAATTAAATAAGTTTTTGAATTAGTGAAACGAGAGTGGTGGATAAGAAAATATGGCATAAGTGGGTTTTGTTTTTTAAATTGCAACTGGTTCGAATATTATCACACATGTTGATGCTGGCAAGACAACAACTAGTTGGTAAAATCCGTGTGTGGAAATGGCTTTTTATTCATATACTATTTGATTTTATTGAGTTTAAACATATACAGTTTGAAGAAAATGGTAAAATGATGAAACCTTGGTTTCTTCAGCGGCTGCTTTTGAAGTACAACATTAATTTGTCCCACAAAACTATTTTTTTATCGTTTGTTAAAACAATTGGCTACATGTGTGTAATTCAATGCAATGGATGCTCTACATAGAATATCTGTTAAAAACTACTGGGTGATCTATGATATTGTTAAACAATAACAAACATGTACTATTAAGCTACTAATTTGAGAAAGTCTGTAACATTTGAATCGCCAAGAAATGGAGTTTGAAATATAAGATCACCATCGTATCAATCATGTGATGCTATAAAATTCCAGCCAGCTGCTATCAGGATGTATATATTCACGTTGATCCCTTATGAATCCATAAATTGCAGTGTTTGCAGCATGTCGATTTTAAAACTAATCATGCCAGATTGATGGACATTGCTGTCGAACTGGTATACACTTTATACATTTGAATTTATATTAGTGGTTATTTTTTAGCATAATTATGTTATACTTATACAAAATGAGCATTGTGGACGTAGTCTTAGTTGAGTATTTATCAGGCAAATTGTGTATTATATTTTATTTTTGTCAAATAAACCAGCACTTATTTGAAATGAGACTTATTTTGTGTAGTAGGGTAAGTATTACATTTGAAACTATAAGTGTAAGGTGCCATCAGCTATTGAACACATAGGTATTCGTTGTTATAGCAACAATACATACATTATCTTGGACATAGTTACTTTAGATTTTCTCTATTGGAAACACTGAACAAATTAAACAAAAGGTGTCATCAAAGCTCCAATCACATGTGCTATTCAAGGTGTTTGGCATTTGTTTTGACAATTTTGGTTACAATGACGTTTGTCTATTCTATAGCTTATCCCCCGTATTCACCAACGTTCTATAAATCTATCAATAGCTATTGAACCCATAAGTATTCGTTGTTGTAACAACAATAAATAAATGATTAGGAAATGTAGTTACTTTAGATTCTCTCTATTGGAAACACTGGACAATTAAACAAAAGGTGTCATCAAAGCTCCAATCACTATTCAAGGTGTTTGGCATTTGTTTTGGTAATTTCAGTCACAATGACGTTTTCAATTTGTCTATTCAATAGCTTATCCCCAGTATTTACCAACGTTCTATAAATCTATCTATAGCTATTGAACTCATACGTATTCGTTGTTGTAGCAACAATAAATAAATGATATAGGGAATGTAGTTACTTTAGATTCTCTCTATGGAAAACATTGAAAAATTAATAGATTAGTCGCCGTGCATATATAAAAATACACGGCGTCGGTAAAATTCATATCTTGTGTATATTTTGTTGGCGGCGGGGCTAGTTCAATGCACGCCCTAATGTAAATCAAATGGCAGCGGCCTGCAAAAGTGCCAAGAAATAATTCATAACATATGTTCCGTTTGAATTTCGCGCTTATTTCGCAGACGTATGAAGTCTGTCACGTGACCCACGCCACAGTAGTGAAGTGAAGCTCGCGACAATTGTAGGTTACCGCGCGGCGTTTGTTCGGAAAAGTTGTTTTAAACAAAAAACAGTGTTGTGCGTGGTTGAAAAGTGGTTGTGTGTTGTGTGTGGAAGCAGATGTGATTGCTGAATCGTGAAGATACAATACTATGCGGTGTGTGATACGGACGGTGCAGCTAAATTAAAAGGTATGTGACTAATATTTTTCGCGGCGTGCTGACGCTTTGCCCGGCATTACAGCATGATCTGATTACATTATGGGCTCCTAGTAGCTACCGTGTTTTGTTATTTTTGCAACGCAAATCGTATCCAACGTAATAATAGTAGTTGTGGTTACTGTATTTATTACAATTCTGTAACTATCTATCAACCTTTGTCGTAGTTTATGTGCGAGTTGCTACTTCAGAAAAACGTCTGATATTTTATTTCTAAAATGACAACGTAATATTTAATGGGCGAAATATCTAATTTCCTTTGTTTGTTCAGAGGTTACTTATATATTTTGCATATTAATCTAATAGCATGCAATGGTTGGGTGCCAGCAAAACAAATTCTACTGTTTGTGTGCCACGGAGTTTTAAGAAACCTGTCGAAAGATATTGTTACATAGTTTGTTTAGAATATTTTAATATTCTAAGGGCCGGTTCTACAATTGACATTTAACAGTATAATAAGGCTATTCGTGGAATAAGTTTGAGATATTAACGCCAATATGTCAAACTTATTCCACGATTAGCCCACAGAGCACTATTAGCCTTATTCTCCAGTTAAATGTCAATTGTAGAACCGGACCTAACCTCCATATACACCAACGTTCTATAAATGTATCAATAGCTATTGGACCCATAAGTATTTGTTGTTATAGCAACAACAAATGCATTATGTAAGGAATGTAGTTACTTTAGATTCTCTCTATTGGAAACAATGATTAATTAAACAAATGATATCATCAATGCTCCAATCACAACCACTATTTAAGGTGTTTGACATTTGTTTCGGCAATTTCTGTCACAATGACGTTTGCAATTTATTCATTGAATTACTTATGGAACCTATACAATTTATGGGATGTTGGTGAATATACACAATGCATCTACCTAGTGATTTGAAATAATGACCCTCATGGGCCATGCAGGAATACTACACTTTCATCTCTTGATAACATGACTATTGTCTAAAAGGCACCTTACACGTTCAATATTACTGTCAATATTTTAGAATAATGACAGTATTACTGTATGATAATATGTTTAAAAACGTTCATTATTATAAAATATTGCCAGTAGTACTCATCGTGTAAGGTATAATAATCATGTAATGAAGATAATACTGATCTCTATCCGGATAATTGATTACTTGATGATGAGGATTGAAGCAAATATTGACAGTACTAGGATTGACAGTATTATTGACCATGTAAGGTGCCTTATATGTATTTGGGTTATATGGACAGAATATCAATAACGTGATACTCATGACTTGAATTTTATAAGTCGTGATATTTGTCATATCATCTTTGGTCTTCTCACTACCCATGTCAATCTCAGTACTATATATTTTTGTTGAGGTTTGTGATGTGGAGGGGCAGTGAGGGAAATGCCAATAAAGGTCTTTTTTTTACTATACTAAGTTACATCTTACAGCTATTTTAGTTCACTGTTGAACGTAGCCCCCTCTTAATTCTTTCTAATTTGCTCGTTCTTGCGTTTCTTGGATCTAATTTGTTGACACACGTTTGCCCATCGTTGGCCCTTTGCTTCTGTATGCGTGTTGCCGAGGATCTTTTAGGTCCATCTCCATCGGTCATTCGTATTTGTTCTACTATATTTAAGTAATAATAAGTTTGGTTCTTTCCCTATTTCCAATATTTGGGACATTATCTCGTAAAGTTATGCCAAACATTGCTCTCTCCCTACGCCACTTGTAGCTTGTTCATAGTTATTCTCGTTAATGTGAAAGTTTCTGCTTCATGATTGAAGACTAGGTGACTTTGAGTTTCAAACAAATTGGTATATCCGCAACACATGTTTAAGTTTCCCGAATGCAGCACATGTCTGACCAATTTTCCGATGGTTCACATTTGTCTGATTATACCGTCCTAATTGTATTTCGTGTCCTAAGAATTGATAAGTTGTTACTTGGCAAATCCCCGTATTCAGCAACATTCTATAAATCTATCAAAAGCTATTGATTCCATTAGTATTCGCTGTTATAGCAACAATAAATACATTATCTAGGGAATGTAGTTACTTTAGATTCGCTCTATTGGAAACACTGAATAAGTAAACAAAAGGTGTCATCAAAGCTCCAATCACAAGCACTATTGAAGGTGTTGACATTTATTGACCATTTCTGTCAAAATGACATTTTCAATTTATAGATTCAATAGCTTATGGGACCTATAAAGTTTATGTGATGTTGGTGAATATGAGCATAATGAGCGTATCTGCTGTGTTTTGGATATATTGATGTTTGTATCGGGTTTACTGACAATTATATCGTTATGTAGATTAAGTGAGATCCTTAGAAAGGTACAATTCTCTACAGAATAATAATTAAATCCCAGCCTTAAGATGCATACAATGTATCGCCGTTAGATTGCATCCATTATAATGTTCTGTGATTGCATCCCATGAATTAAAGTGTACAAAGTTGCATACCATGAATCGCTGTATATTAAGCTGCGTATGATAAATCGCAGTATATTAAGCTGCATATGATAATATAGCAGTTTAGGTTGCATATGATAAAACACAGTGTATTAAGTTGCATACGATAAATGATCATACATTAGGTTACATACGATGAATCAATGTTAATAAACATTGATTCATCGTATGTAACCTAATGTATGATCATTTATCGTGATTTATCGTATGCAGCTTAATAAAGCTGCATACGATAAATCACATTATATTAGCATATGGTGAATTGTGTATTAGGTTGCATACTTCACAGCCACATAATTTAAACGTTGCAAGACAATTCTAAATTTGTTGACAGATCGTAGAGTGCATGAAATATGCGAGAGTTCTTGACTTCTGGACTTTGTTAGGAGTAGTTAGTAGGTAAACATACAAGTCCCCGCCCCTGGGTGGTGAGCATAAGGTTGGGAGGGGGAGGAGAAGGTCCCATTTTTGGGTTTTTCGATTATATCTCGGAAACGGTGGACTCTAGAAAAATATGTTTTAAATCAAAATGAAAGCTAATTCAATTTCCTATAAAATTGTCGCCATGTGGAATTTTCAAGGGTGTTCGAGGTATACGTTATACTAAAATCGATAATTTTCGAGTAAAATGTTTTCCCTCGATTTTTATCAAACATTTGCTATAACTATGATCTTGTATTATTTTTAATTTTCAATTTAGTAACCCGTGGTAAATTCTGTATACAAAAATACTAAAAATGTTTATTTAAAAAATTGTCTAGATTCGCATTTCCAACTACTGTATATAGCACGGAAATTAATCTGTTTTTATACAACTCTCTTAATGTGTAACTTTTCGGCTTCTTAAGGGAAGTAATTATATCTGGGCCAATCCGGATTAAATAACTTTTTGAGTGCACTTGGGGCGTATTTTTAACTTTATCATAATATTTAATTATATTCCTAAAATGTTTATTTATAAATAAATAATTATATAAGTATTATGTACAGTGTAGCTTAAATATAGAAGATCACAATCAATATTGTAACCGATGTCATCATCCGCAAAGTCCGCAGGTGATGAGGGAAATGTAACTTCTGGAAATGAAAACAATTATTAATTTAATTGATCCTGATAACATGAGCATGTTGACGGTTATTACCATATGGATGTGCATTGCTAATTGATGTGGTGCCGCCAGATGGCGTTTAACTTCCCTCTGATTTTTTTTACATTTATTTAAGTTTGCATTTTGCATTTGCATCAAACTAAGCCAAATTATTATTTCAAGCGGCTTGAAGTATACAGTACACTATTTTCCACTATTTTTTTTATGTATCAAGTTTGAATTCATCAATAATATTGATTGAATTACAAAAACTTGTGGGAAATAGTGTAGTGCAGAGTTCAAGTCGTTTGAAATAGTGGATGGGCATAGTTTGGTTGGTAGGGGCCTCCCGCCCACCCTACCTTCGCTCGCATAGTTTTTTCATGGGATAACACTCTTCTTGGAATAGTCTAAACAATATAAAACGTATGTATCCATTGAAATAACTATGCGAGCAAAGGTGGGGTGGGCGGGTGTCCCCCACCAACCAAACTATGCCCGTCCACAATTTCAAACGACTTGAACTAAGCACTACACTATTATCCGTTATTTTCCTTGAATAAATTAATGTCATTTATTAATTTAAGACTAATTAAAAAAATATATATAAAAATAATGTAATGCATAGTTCAAGTCGTTTGAAATAGTGTACGGGCATAATTTGATTGGTATGGACCCCCCGCCCACCCCACCTTCGTTCGCATAGTTTTCTTCAATGGATACACATGTTTTATATTGTTTAAACAATTCCAGGAAGAATTTTATCTCGTGGAAAAACTATGCTAGCAGAGGTGGGGTGGGTGGGCGGCCCCTACCAACCAAACTATGTCCATACATTATTTCAAAAAGCTTGAACTCTGCACTACATTGTTTCCTACAATTTTCTACGAATTAATCTTACATTAATCAATGAAATTAATTAAATCATAAAAAATTAATGATAACAGTGTTGTGCAGAGTTCAAGCCTCAACTCTGAACTATTCTCTTCAAATATTTTAACCAATCAAACTAAGCCAAATTACTATTTCAAGCGGCTTGAAGTATACACGACACTATTTTCTAATATATTTTTGTATGAATCAAGTTTGAATTCATTAATAATATTGATTGAATTACAAGAACTTGTGGGAAATAGTGTAGTGAATAGTTCAAGCTATTTGAAATAGTGTACGGACATAGTTTGGTTGGTAGGGGACGCCCACCCACCCCACCTCTGCTCGCATAGTTTTAACACAGGATAAAATTCTTCCTGGAATTGTTTAAACAATATAAAACATGTGTATCCATTGAAAAAAACTATGCGAACGAAGGTGGGGTGGGCGGGGGGCCCATACCAACCAAACAATGCTCGTCCACTATTTCGAACGACTTAAACTATGCATTACACTATTATCCGTTATTTTCTTTGATTAAATTAATGTCATTTATTAATTTAAGACTAATTAAAAAAATATATGTGAAAAATAATGTAATGCATAGTTCAAGTCGTTTGAAATAGTGGACAGGCATAGTTTGGTTGGTAGGGGCCCCCCGCCCACCCCACCTTCGTTCGCATAGTTTTTTTCAATGGATACACATGTTTTATATTGTTTAAACAATTCCAGGAAGAATTTTATCCCGAGGTATAACTATGCGAGCAGAGGTGGGGTGGGTGGGGGTCCCCTACCAACTAAACTATGTCCTTACACAATTTCAAACAGCTTGAACTCTGCACTACATTGTTTCCCACAAATGTCTACGAATTAATCTTACATTAATCAATGAAATTAATTAAATCATAACAAATTAATAATAACAGTGTTATGCAGAGTTCAAGCCTCAACTCTGAACTATTCTCTTCAAATATTTTAACCAATCAAACTAAGCCAAATTACTATTTCAACCGGCTTGAAGTTAGAATACATTATTTTTCACTATTTTTTATGTATCAAGTTTGAATTCATCAATAATATTGATTGAATTACAAAAACTTGTGGGAAATAGTGTAGTGCAGAATTCAAGTCGTTTGAAATAGTGGATGGGCATAGTTTGGTTGGTAGGGCCCCCCCGCCCACCCTACCTTCGCTCGCATAGTTTTTTCAATGGATACATACGTTTTATGTTGTTTAAACCCTTGCAGGAACAGTGTTATCCTATGGAAAAAACTATGCGAGCGTAGGTGGGGTGGGCGGGGGGGCCCTACCAACCAAACTATGCCTGTCCACTATTTCAAACGACTTGAACTATGCACTACATTATTATCCGTTATTTTCTATAATTAAATTAGTGTCATTTATTAATTTAAGACTAATTAAAAAGATATATGTGAGAAACAATGTAGTGCATAGTTCAAGTCGTTTGAAATAGTGGATGGGCATACTTTGGTTGGTAGAACTAATTCCAATCGTTACAGAAAGCCTAGGGCGTAAATGTTTCAAATTAACTTTACTTTAAGAAGCATAGGTTTATAAACCAGAAGTATGTTTATACTACTTTAATAGTTTTATTTTTAACTTTAACGTCATATTTTCCGATTGCTCTGTTTCGTCACACAGCTCAAGGGCTGCACTTGGTAAAATTATAGTATGCAATCATATTACTTGTCAACAACGCCCCTCCTTGCGGGTTGTTGTATCTGCACATATTTACCTTCTAATTTTGTCACTCGGCGCACTGCTGTTTGTCCGCGCAACCTTCTCGCTCTTGCCATTCGTCTTATCTGGTTCGTCCTGAAACAGATTGATACGATCAACATAATAATACACATAAGTACAATCTGAGGGTGTCAAATATTTAATCGGGACAACTTACGATACACTTATAAATTTATCACGTTTCGATTGGTAAATTTTGTTTAGCTTTTTCTAAACCATAAACGTGGTCGTTTTTGACGTCATTTATACGATAGAATTTAAGTATATTATAAATGTACTGGATGAAAAATTCAGCGTCCGACGAGGTACGGTGAATTAATTATCTCGTCAACTCAACAAATATAGTTGTATAGTTGAAGTTGTAGTTGTATAGTTGTATAGTTGTCGCACGGTCTTAGGACCGTGCGACAACTATTGTCTATACTTTTAATAATCCATCCATATAAATGTTTTAAAATACCTAGCTCGAGTGCTTAGAGGCGTCGTCCGTCTCGTACTGACCATTGAGAAGCCAGAGTCCGAACCCCACCGGGGTAAATTTTCGCGAATCACCTTTCACAGTTTTTCAGAGGTTTTCTATAAAGTTAATTAAATACCGGGTGATTTAACTCCTCTGAGCTTCTCCCTTGACCGACGGAAAAGCCTCACTACTGATAGCCGTATAAAGATAAAATGAAATTAATCATCTTTACTATATGGTTGTTTAGTATGATGAATTATTAAAACTAAATACACAATTATTAACCTTACACTGTCAGTATTTTAAAATATTGACAGTATTACTGAGCGTGATTAAGGCACCTTAGGCCCAATTCACACATAAGCGGCGTCGGGCGCAGGCGCGGTGTAGGCGAGGCGCAGGCGCGACGTCGCACACGCGATTGTGATGTCCAAATGCAGTGAAGGGGTGGAATTGGGGCTTACACGGTCAATAATACTGTCAATCCTAGTACTGTTTGCTTCAATCCACCTTTTATATTTATCAAGTAATCAATTATCCGGATATACATCAGTATTCTCTTCATTTCATCGTTACTAACCTTACACGATAAGTATGGATAGTTCTGGATAGTTGGCTGGAGGGTAGCACAGCTACAGACACTTAGGCCTCAAAATGGGCCCATTGTGAAACCTTCCTTTAAGGCTGCTCACTCGTCCCACCAGTCAATTTTGCGTGCAAGCCGCAAAACTCTGGCGGGTGAGGAGCTGCCAATGCTGAGCATACTAGGCCAGCACTCCCCTAGTATTAGATGCCTGGTGTTTACTAGAGCTGGACAGAGGCATATTACATGCTCTGCTGTTTCTACACGATAAGTAATAATGTCTATATTTTAGAATAATGAATATTATAAACATATTACTGCACAGTAATACTGTCATTATTCTAAAATATTGACAGTAATATTGATCGTGTAAGGTGCCTTTACGGTGTAAGGTATTGATGGATTGAACAGAATACTGGCATTAATTCTAATAATTGATTGGTTGATAAATATTGAGGCAAGTACTGACAGTATTATTGACCGTGTACCACGTTACATGTTACGGTCAATATAAAATAAGCTCTCATTGATTCAATCGGTTAATTAGGAATCCATAATGTAACAAAATTTATTAATACAAATCAAGTTATTTAATGGTACACAACGCGAAACTATAAAAAATAGTCCGTTGACCCTAATCCTCATCATCATCATCCTCCTCTTCTTCCTCCTCCTCCTCCTCCTCATCGCCTTCCGTTTTCGGTGGTTTTTCTACCGGTAAATGCGCGATTCTCCACGCTTCCTCCTCGGCGCCAGTTGGGTCTTCAATCTCCATAATCTCTGGTCCTATTGGGTAGTCTTGCTGCACCGGTGGCAGCGGACGTGGCGAGAAATTCTGGCACATGTACTTGAGGCCATCACCAAAGTAGACGTTGTGGAAAATCTTGCCTTGATTGGCGAAACAAAATGCACCAGGCCACAGGTTAGAGCGTACGATTGCGATCGCAAAATCTTTCGATAGGCCGGAAGAGGCGCGTACTGACCACGGCGGTACCGCCTCCAAGGATGAGTCTTCCGTGAGGGCTGTCAGCAGCGGGGGACCCGTCTCAGGCTCCGGAGCACCTAATAGACGTTATCTATATTGAATTAGATCTAATCACTTTTATTGTTTGGTCGCAGTGAAAATTACCGGGTGGTGCTGCTGGTTTGTCCTCGTTTTCCTCCTCCTCACCCATTTCTTCTTCCCCAGCCGCTTCTTGAGGAAAAGCATTCCACCAGGTGGTTCTACCTTGCGGTAGTATATGTAACTCGTGATGCACCCAAAAGGACATACTGGCGTCTACTAAATCTCCAATGGGTATTGGCTCGAATCGTGAATTCTCCTGATATGTAGTTTTATCTTTACCACCACCACCACCTTCGCTTTCATCCTCGTCGTCTTCGTCCTCATCCTCCTCGTCACCCTCGCCACCATCGCCTCCGAAAGTATAAAATCCAAGAGGGGAAATATGTGTTCCTTAATAACAGATGATAACTATGAAGTTCCTTCCAAATATATGTTTGGCTATTGGTGTTTTGCTACAAGTATTTATCTACGGGCGCTACGATAATTCAATCAATATAACTGTTACTGATATTACTATGTTGTTGCTATGTCTATGTTAGTTAGAGATAAAAATTAACCCTCTAATGCCCAAATTTTTGATCGTCTCGCAAAATTGGCGTCTTCGTGTGAAAAAGTTCTGTAAATGTAGCGCACACCAAAGGAAGGACGAATGTTCGCAGAGGCGTTTGCTCACATTCGCCACCGCATTTACTGGGAGCTTTAGAGTTTCAGGTGTTTAATATATGCATTCGTACATTTAAGAACAGAAGGTCACGAAGGGTGATTGCCAGTTACAAAATGTAACAACTTCAGTAACTACTACTGTGAGCTTTGCTGTTTGTAACCATGGCCTTGGCCTTCTCTATCTATTGATCAAATGTGTGTTAGGACTCAAACGTGTGCGTGTGCGCGTGTGTGTTTGTGTGTGTGTGTGTGTGTGTGTGTTTGTGTGTGTGTGTGTGTGTGTGTGTGTGTGTGTGTTTGTGTGTGTTTGTGTGTGTTTGTGTGTGTTTGTGTGTGTTTGTGCGTGTTTGTGTGTGTGTGTGTGTGTGTGTGTGTGTGTGTGTGTGTGAGCGTGTGTGTGTGCTAGCGTCAAATGTTTGAGTCAAATATTTGTGTGTTAGAGTCAAATATGTGTAAGTGTGAGTCAAGTGTGTGTGTCTGCGCCTAGCGGGTTTAATTTTTCTTTTATCCATTGGTATAAGTACAACTTTTCTAGCTTCATTCATGGGGCTAAATTGTGTAGCTACACTTATTTTACAATTTAGCCCAATTAATGAAGAGCTAGATTAGAAACCGCCATGTATTTCTGAAATATCGCTATGTTGGCCTTCACCTCCTCTATCCTTTGCTACACGAAGTAAAAACCCCAAGAGTGCCTATTTTAACCACGTAGATTTCTTAGTTTTGTTAATCCACTATTCACCTGCTGATATTCTTTGTATCTGCGCTCTCAAATAGTTCCGCTCATTGCCGGGAAATTCGGGGTAGACATTTACAGCTTGCTCCAGATTTCCTGTCAAGCTTTTGCGTATCAACCGAGAAATTCGGATTTGTTTAGCGGTGACGTCCGGCAAACGTTGCCACTCGTCGCCTGCTACATTGCAAACGTAGTACACTCTCAAGTTCACGCCCACGCCGGGTATTTCATCGGGTGCATCAGGGATTTCTTCGAAAACAATCTGAGGCTCTGGCGGCAGTGGTCTAGGTATTCCCGTGTCATTCACCGGCCCCTGATCTTCGCCCTCTTGAGCTTCTTCGCGTGCTTTCAATTCTTCTAGCGCTGCCTTTTCGGCGTTTTCTTGTTCTTCTTTTAATCTCATTTCCTCTGTTAGAACAATCATTAAGATAATAAAAAATACATAAATAAATATAACAATCAATCTAATGGTAGATAATGACCGGTTTGAACAAATGGTGTGTGTGAGGGTTGTGAAGTTTGAAGAAAACTTCACAGCTTGCGTGAGGAAAGACTGATGCCGGAGGTATGGATTAGGTGTAGGAATAAAGCGGAGAGTGGATGGAAACTGGATAGAGAAAGGATGTATGAAAGGATCGGTATATCTGACTTGTGGGTTGAGGAAACGAGAGAATGAGTGATATTGATATGTGGCAAGAAAAGCAGATGAATATTGCAGAGAGAGAGGGGGGGGGGGGGGGCAAAATTGCGCGTCACGTGTCTACAATGTGCTTATGAAATTTCGATGTCCTCTTATATACAGTCCTTAGAACCACCTATCTATACGTTTTGTCTGCTTTACTACATATAGGCTCGGTTGTATAAAGGTGAGGTAACGATAATCCGTGATTATATTGTTAAATGTTGTCTAAATTGTTGTTAACTTTCTATTTCATATCTTCATACACCCCTGTTTGTATATGACAATGTCGCATTATATGTCAAAGCTGTTACAACCGAACCATAGCCATTTTAATGGGTACATCATAAGTAGACCGAGATCCATAAGTACATCTAGGTGATGATTAATCAATGGTTTTGTTTTTAGTTTTGTGTAAATGAATTACACCGAAAATTAAGTTTATCGCAGTTAGTTCTTTGAAACTTACGTTTCTTAATCAAACACAAGGCATAGAAGACTAAGGCTCGATTTTATAAAGAAGAGGTAACTATAACAGATGTTGCATAAATTGTTGTTACCTTTTCTTTTCATAGCCTCATGCACCTCTGTTTATCGACAACGTCGCATTATGTATGAAAGTTATCAAAAGTAAGATTAGAATCACTGATCGGAAATTGACTCTAGCGTTATTTGCTTTATATAACCGAGCCTAAAATACCTTCTTTAATTCTCTCTTGCTCTTCGAGTATTTTCGCAATTTCTTCTGGTTTCAACTCAGCTTCCAATACCAAATAATTCTTGTATTCACCAAAAATCTTTCCCCAGAATCTAACACCAGCCACCGGTTCTTTTTTGATAAACCTCTGCATTGATAGCATTATGGTAAACATCTCGCCACGTGGCAGCCCAAAACCAGCTAGTTCGAAATAGTATGTTAATTGCAACATATCGTTGCGGCTCATGTCGGCCAATGCTATGTCCTCTGGGTCCATCGTGGACGGTGCGTCCGGCAGCATAGGCCGGAGTAGTGGTTGCCATTTCTTCGCTAGTTTGTAGCGTGCTGGCGACACGTAAATGTCTTCGAGGTGATCCGTTAGCGGTTTAAACCGTTTTTCTTTGACCTTCCTGCTGTACTCCTCGAAGAAGTCGATCACGTTCTCCGGCCGCTCGGCGAGGATTTTATTCAGCACATCGGTGAGGTGGTCGTAGAGGTTTTCGCCCGTGACCGAGCTGCCGGTTTGCAGGAAGGTCTTCGCGCGCACGAACTCGTTTTCATAGTTGGGCACGGTGGCGACGGTGCCTAGTGAATCAGAGGGAGCCGATTCGCCTCTTATGACATAGTCATCGTATTCTTGTATCATTTTTGATAGTTGTGACAGAGGACATGAACACACTATGATTTTTATAATTACGGTTCAAATTGAAAAATAGATAGTTAATACAATTAGTTACAGTAGAACCATTGATTAAAAAGTCACAATTTTATATATGCATTAAACGTCTTGGTAGGTTATTAGTCAATGGTAGAACGAAGTATAAGTTCAAGTCGAAACAAGCGGGCGTGACAATCTTGGCAACTGCATCAATGACAGTTTCACTCTCATGAGAGCATGTTGGCAATGGTCTATACTAAGGAATATGGTTTCCCATAAAGAATAACACCTCAACCTACTGCAAAAACGCAATGAATTATGATCAAAAATGTTTCTTAAAAAACTAGATACATATTTAAAAGATACTGACATAAAACAAAAACACAAGAAAAGGTTCGAAAATTATTTTCAAAAAAACAACACATGTAAGCGGATAACACAAGTATAAAATCAACATGTATATTAACTCTATCCAGTACAACTGTCTTTGTAAATTTTTCGACGTGTATAAATCTTTTCATTTATTATTTGGATCGTGAAATAAGAAACAACAACAATAATTGTAAATTAGTAATATTAAGTAATGTAAATGTAATAGCCTACAGCGAAAGGTAAAAGGCAAATAGATAACATATATGTATATATTTGAATCGTGAAATAAAATCCTAATAATTATATAAAAATTAATATTTAAACATCTGAAAGGTTCCATGTGTTGAGAACAATTGTTTTATAATTTCAGCCCGATATAACATTAAATTCCCCCCTACTAATCCGCTCTCATATAGTTTTACTAATAACATTCTAAATGTTATAACCCACTTAAACCCGAGCTACCTTATAATCCCGACAACCCTCGCATGGGTTTGCCCGGTATCCAGCTGGCTTGGCTGGCTTATGCGGCTCGCGCGATCTATTTTCAAAGACGCGTTGAAATTCGAACCGGGCATACTCGAAATTGTTAAGAGGCTAGAAACACGCGGGTTTGATCAGACTATATCAGAGCGCAATTTTATAATATAAAATTCACAACGATTATAAAGGCACCTGACACGGTCAATAATACTGTCAATACTAGTGCTGTCAATATTTGCTTCAATGTTCCTTTTATATTTATCAAGTAATCAATTATCCAGATAAAAATCAGTATTCTCTTCATTACATCATTAATATACCATACACGATGAGTAATAATGGCAATATTTAAGAATAATGAACATTTTAAAAATATTATCGTACAGTAATACTGTTTTTTAAATTAATTATTCTAAAATATTGACAGTAATATTGATCGTGTAAGGTGCCTTATTGTGACAAAGCTGAAAATATATCTGGTATCCTGATACATTATTCAATAATAGTTTTTTTTTCATAGTGAATTTAGATCAAACTTTAATATTCAATAACTCTTAAGAGTGTTGAAATAATTTTAATTAACATGAATTTGTTTGGAAACTATATATATATATATATATATATATATATATATATATATATATATATATATATATATATCACATTGAAGTTAAATGATTAAAATTATTTCAACACTCTTAAGAGTTATTGAATATTAAAGTTTGATCTAAATTCACTATGAAAAAAAAACTATGGTCATGGGTGATTTATAGAATCCACTTTCCCATATCTCTTAGATTCTCGTTGCTGATCCTATTTAGACGGGAGATTGACCGATCGTCTCCAGAAGTTAATTTCTGTTACTAACCGCTGTTTACAACAACAACTAACAGTTGTTTGTTTTGTTTCTTCGGTCTGTGGTTCTTGTTTTAGTTGTACTTTATGTTTCTAAATTAGTATTTATTAAATCTAGTAGCCAGGTTTAAAAAACAAATGCATTTTGAGAATTTAAAATAAATCTAGAGCATCATGCAATTTAGTTGTAGCTGTTTATTTGGAGTTTCCTCTGATTTCAACTGTCAGAACGTTATTGTTGCTAAATTCCCTCTGTTTAGACTCTAGAGCAGGAGTGACCAACCAAATACATTTAGATATGTTAATTAATTCCAAAGATATACGTTAGTAAAGATTAAAATTATTCTAACTCGCTAATTTTATGAATAAAACATGACGTACAATGATTTATCTAAGTGATTCTAATTAAATAATGTATCAGGATTCCAGATATTGATAGTACAATCAGATATCTTCATTATTTCCAAAGATATGCGTCGATGAAGTTGAAAATTATCATAATTCGGTAATTCAACCAATAAAACGAGTCATCGCTTTGAAGTAAAATGATTTATCTATGTGATTCTTATTGAATCATGCATCAGGATACCAGAAATTGATAGTACAATCAGATATCTTCATTATTTCTAAAGATATGCGTTGATAAAGATGAAAATTATCATAATTCCGTAATTTCACCAATAAAACTAGTCATCGCATTGAAGTACAATGATTTATCTATGTAATTCTTATTGAATGATATATCAGGATTCCAGATATTGATATTACAATCAGATATCTTCATTATTTCTAAAGATATGCGTGGATAAAGATGAAAATTATCATAATTCGGTAATTTCACCAATAACACTAGTCATCGCATTGAAGTAAAATGATTTATCTATGTGATTCTTATTGAATCATGTATCAGGATACCAGATATTGATAGTACAATCAGATATCTTCATTATTTCCAAAGATATGCGTCGATAAACATGAAAATTATCATAATTCGGTAATTTCACCAATAAAACTAGTCATCGTATTGAATTAAAATGATTTGTCTATGTGATTATTATTGAATAATGTATCAGGATACCAGATTTTGATAGTACAATCAGATATCTTCATTATTTCCAAAGATATGCGTCGATAAAGATGAAAATTATCATAATTCGGTAATTTCACCAATAAAACTAGTCATCACATTGACGCAAAATAATTTATCTATGTGATTATTATTGAATAATGTATCAGGATACCAGATATTGATAGTACAATCAGATATCTTCATTATTTCCAAAGATATGCGTCGATAAAGATGAAGATGATCATAATTCCGTAATTTCGCCAATAAAACTAGTCATCGCATTGAAGTAAAATGATTTATCTATGTGATTCTTATTGAATCATGTATCAGGATATCAGACATTGATAGTACAATCAGTTATCTTCATTATTTCCAAAGATATGCGTCGATGAAGTTGAAAATGATCATAATTCAGTAATTTCACCAATAAAACTAGTCATCACATTCAAGTTAAATGATTTATCTATGTGATTCTTATTGAATAATGTATCAGGATACCAGATATTAATAGTACAATCAGATATCTTCATTATTTCCAAAGATATGTATCGATAAAAATGAAAATTATCATAATTCGATAATTTCACCAATAAAACTAGTCATCACATTGACGCAAAATAATTTATCTATGTGATTATTATTGAATAATGTATCAGGATACCAGATATTGATAGTACAATCAGATATCTTCATTATTTCTAAAGATATGCATCGATAAAGATGAAAATTATCATAATTCGGTAATTTCACCAATAAAACGAATCACCACATGACGTTCCATGATTTATCTAAGTGATTCTTATTAAATAATATATCAGGATTCCAGATATTGATATTACAATCAGATATCTTCATTATTTCTAAAGATTTGCATTAATAAGGATGAAAATTGTGATAATTTGTTAATTTCACCAATAAAACTAGTCATCACATTGACGCAAAACGATTTATCTATGTGATTATTATTGAATAATGTATCAGGATACCAGATATTAATAGTACAATCAGATATCTTCATTATTTCCGGAGATATACGTCGATAAGGATGAAAATGATCATAATTCGGTAATTTCACCAATAAAACTAGTCATCACATTGACGCAAAATGATTTATTTAAGTGATTTTTGTTAAATGATGCATCAGAATACCAGATATTGATAGTACAATAAGATATCTTTATTAATTCCAAAGATATGCGTTAGTAAAGATAAAAATTATCATCATTTCCTAATTTCACCAATAAAACTAATCACCACATGACGTACCATGATTTATTCAAGTGATTCTTATTAAATAATATATCAGAATACCAGATATTGATAGTACAATCAGATATCTTCATTATTTCCCAAGATATGCGTTGATAAAGATGTCAGTATACGGTTCAACGTTTCAATGGCCCTCTTCTCCTTATTTATCCTTTCCTGAATTTTATGAATTATATGTCATCACATTTATCCTTTCCTGAATTTATTTCTCGCATCGCCCATTACTAAGCAATGTTTACTCCCAGATATGTGTATTCTTCACATGTTCTGATATTCTGGTCCTCCAAGTGATCTACATGTTCTGATATTCTGGTCCTCCAAATCATCTACATGATCTGATATTTTGTAGAGAACCAAAATATCAGTCATCTATATGATCTGATATTCTGGCCCTCCAAGTCATCTACATGTTTTGATATTCTGGTCCTCCAAGTCATCTACATGATCTTATAGTCAGGTCTTCCAAGTCATCTACATGTTCTGATATTCTGGTCATCCAAGTCATCTACATGTTCTGATATACTGGTCCTCCAAGTCATCTACATGATCTGATATTCTGGTCCTTCAAGTCATCTACATGATCTGATATTCTGGTTCTTCAAGTCATCTATATATTCTGATATTCTGGTCCTCCAAGTCATCTACATGTTCTGATATTCTTTTCCTCCAAGTCATCTACATGTTCTGATATTCCGGTCCTCCAAATCATCTACATGTTCTGATATTCTAGTCCTTCAAGTCATCTACATGATCTGATATTCTGGTCCTCCAAGTCATCTACATTTCTGATATTCTGGTCTTCCCTGTCCTCTACATGTTCTGATATTTTGATCCTCCAAGTCATCTCCATGATCTGATATTCTGGTCCTCCAAGTCAACTACATGTTCTGATATTCTGGTCATACAAGTCATCTACGTGTTATGATATTCTGGTCCTCCAAGTCGTCTACATTTCTGATATTCTGGTCCTCCCTGTCCTCTACATGTTCTGATATTTTATTCCTCCAAGTCATCTCCATGATCTGATATTCTGGTCCTCCAAGTCAACTACATGTTCTGATATTCTGGTCATCCAAGTCATCTACATGTTCTGATATTCTGGTCCTCCAAGTCATCTACATGTTCTGATATTCTGGTCCTTCAAGTCATCTACATATTCTTATATTCTGGTCTTCCAAGTCATATACATGTTCTGATATTCTGGTCCTCCAAGTCATCTACACATTCTGATATTCCGGTCCTCCAAATCATCTACATGTTCTGATATTCTAGTCCTCCAAGTCATCTACATGTTCTAATATTCCGGTCCTCCAAATCATCTACATGTTCTGATATTCTAGTCCTTCAAGTCATCTACATGATCTGATATTCTGGTCACCCAAGTCATCTACGTGTTATTATATTCTGGTCCTTCAAGTCATCTACATGTTCTGATATTCTGGTCCTCCCTGTCCTCTACATGATCTGATATTCTGATCCTCCAAGTCATCTACATGTTCTGAGAACATAGAACACGTAGATGACTTGGAATTGGACTCACTAAAGAGATTTAGTGAAATAAGCAAGCAAGTTAATCTATATAAACTGTTTTTGTAATTTTAAGGATGCTATACATTCAAGACACCAAATTATTCTTGTAATATCTAGCAATTTTTTAATTTGATCGTAATTCACTTTTTTTTGGCTTCAATTTGCAATAAATATTTGTATCAACTCTTAACACAAACGCTTCCACAATTCGCATCTAAATAAAATTTGCATAATTAACGCGCGCCTTTTGCTATTATTAATTTCGAATTAAGAAACTTTTCGTTCAAATATTTGCCCCATAGGAAGTAATTAAAAACATCTCGACGGACTGCGGCGATAAGAAGTCTAATGCGACCGCCGTCAATCACGTACTCGCCGCGCAATTTTTGTTTGTTGATTGTTAATTGTTAATTATTAATTATTAAAAGTTCTATTTTGTTATATAATTGTAGTAGTAATTGTTGCGCGATAGCCGCATACGTGATGCTAGATAAGGAGCGTGGACGATAATCTATAATGACTGCGATTTTATATATTTTTTTGATTTATTTTGATTTATTATTCTGTATTAATTTATACGCTATTTATGTATATTAATTTAATCTATACATCCAAATTTCGAACGGAATAGCTCTTTAATGTCGCACTCCAACCGATGACGGCATGGACTCATACCGACGTTTTAGACACCTGCGCGACCGTACCAAAGACCGCAATTGAAATAATTTGAAAAAGTAGAAATGAGGTCTCTGGGTATTAATATGTGATTAATACCCAGATAACTCATTTCTACTTTTTCTGCGATTATAATGCGCATATGACTTTTATGAATCACATGTCTGCAATTATAATGCGTATGAATCACATGTTGCAATTATAATGCGCATATGACTCAATGCTATTTTATGAATTACATGTCTATTATTATAATGCGCATATGACTCAATGCTATTGTGTGCTTCACATGTCTGCAATTATAATACGCATATGACTCAATGCTATTTTATGAATCACTTGTTGATACTAATGCTTGCTTGCTTCCTTAACCCAACTCTCCAGATAACTACCTATTACTATTTTAACTGAACATGGTGAGAAGGGGTGTATGAAAATTTAATTAAATCAGTTGCCCAAGTTTAAAGGTCTTCTTATTTTGGCGTTCGCGGTATAAGTACGATTTTTCCTACTGGTATCTTCTTCTCTATCCTTATACTACATCACTTACTTGATTAATGTCGCCAATTTTGAACTTCTTTAGAATGTTTTTAGCGGAGGACGAATGAGCAGCTTGGTTGAATGCTTTAGTGGCGTCTTTTCCCGCCCATTCTTCTATTAGAATATTTCCACCAGGATGCTGAGAAAAAATATAAAAATATAGATTAAATGTGATATATATATATATATATATATATATATATATATATATTCTAAATAAATAGATTGTATAGAATCCGATTGAAATAAGTACTGTACATCTAGGTGTTTATAGTCCCTTTTGTTTATCTCTCTGGGCTGGTACGGGCTGATTGTTATATTATATATGTTATATATTGTGATAAACGAAAGGCACTGACGTAACTAGTTATCGAAAATAATTTTTACTTTTTCCATAAATGATCAGTCGTATTAATAGATATAAAACAATAATCCTTGTAATATAGTAATGGATTAAGTAGAATTAATTGTTTTACGATGACGATTATTAAATAATCATCATTAAACAATTAAAATTATTTAATACAATTTTTTTATAGCCCTACCTATAAATTATTTGTTATTCGTTAACTAACCTCATCTAAATAATCCGTAACATCGTACACCTCGTTCTTAATAACGATCCATGTTTTATTGCCGCTTTTGCCATTGTGCTGCGCGACCTCATCGCGCCCGTAAATTCGGTTTTCAATCATTTCCACACGCCGCGGATTTCGCTCAAGTACTACAATCGCTCTCCGCGATATCTTGCGTTTTATACGACCACTTATCTGCCGAGACTTCCTGTCCCTCTTATATAAAATAATTTTAAAATCCACCCAGTCACGGCTACAAGTGGCGGTGAATCGTCTCATCATTTCGCGCGTCGCTTTATTTGCGCTAATTAAACGCGGCGTGTTGTTTCGCTGAAACGAAAGGATCGCGCTGGTGTTTGCGGAGGCGAGAGATCCGCGGAACGCGAATTGTGCTGTTGAATTAATCTAGGGGCGGCTGAAAAAGCGGCGCGGGATTAGGCCGACGCGATAAAGTGGGGGCGGCGGGCTGCATACTTTTTAAATTATCATTTTTAATTTTTGTAAATACTCGTCTCTGGGTGTTTGCTTTAGGCTGGGCAATTAAATGAGAAAGCACGGAAAGTGGACACATTCTAAAATGTTTAGATATGTATAAACATGCAAACGCAACAACAAATGTTTGGTGTGGTGGGATGAATTTGTTAAAATCTAAGTACACAATTTTGGGTAACTGGATTTTATGTTGAATTTTATTGAAAATCAACTTATGAGTTGAAAATTCATAATAAAATTAATTAATTCATTAATTCTATTATGATAGATTTATTTCGTAATACAAGGGAGGGAGAAGGATGACATATGAAAGCAGTGCTCGATATATTTAGTGATTTTGTAGATTTTTAACAACTTACTATGAGATTAATTTATTTATTGATATTAGTGAGCAGTCTCATCTTAATTTTCTTTCTACAACCTATATTTGGTATAAAAAATATGCGGTGTGAGCACCACACGACATTCCGAATGACTTAATTAATATTAAATCAAAATTTAAGATATTTCGATCTTCGTTCGACTCGGTTCTATACACGTTTTCACATTTTCTTACATTTTCTCAATTTTTTTCATATTTTCTCATTTTTTTTTCATATTTTCTCAATTTTTTCCACATTTTCTCAAATTTTTCCATATTTTCTCAAAATTTTCGAGATTTTAGACATAATAAAATCTGCTAACCTTGACCTGCGGAAAAGCCTCACGGCTGATAGCCCTATAAAGAAAGAATTTATTTTTTTAAATCCGTTTTATTATGAGTGGAAGCACCCTACCAATAAAAAGAATTTAATAAATGTAATTTTGTCTACCCTAATGCCTTCATAAGTCATATTAAATTACCCATGTTTTAAGGAAACTGATAAAAATATAGCCATGAGTTTCACTCCTATTGCCTGCTGTACGCTAACTGTAATTGAATTTAAGCAGTTAAATGATACTAATTTATTTATTAAATTAGTACCATTAATAATTGATATTGATAGTAAAAATATATGCGTACGTGCCGCACATCTATCGTCTGTTGATTAAAATATTTTTATTAATTACCTGATTTGTATTAATTTTGTAATCAGTAGAACAATTGAAATGATGCAATCGTTTAGAAACGTGCCTCGAATTAGATTATTATTGTTATCAATATGCAATGACAAAATACTGGTTATTTCCAAATAATCTCCTTACACTATCTCAACAAAACATTTGTTTTCTGCAACTTCTGTAAAACCTCCTGTTAAATAGGCACAGTTCACCGTTCGCGACCCTCTAGATAAAACATCTCCGGATCAATCCTCATCACCGTTCGACAAAGTGCGTTGTTAAATCCGAAGGGGAAGGGAATTTATTGGTGACTTCTTGCTCTTTTATATTATAGACTTGATATTGATCACATTCCGTAGTGTATTATAATTTTATTGATGGTATTTCAATAGGTATAATACGTTTTGAAAAGTATAAGATATTTCAATA
Source organism: Lordithon lunulatus (assembly GCA_963942505.1). Taxonomy (NCBI): domain Eukaryota; kingdom Metazoa; phylum Arthropoda; class Insecta; order Coleoptera; family Staphylinidae; genus Lordithon; species Lordithon lunulatus. The sequence continues at coordinate 56,272,255 of OZ012670.1, forward strand.
ATAATACGAATATCATTGATAACGTAATTGGAGATTGTGATTAATTTTTGTATTGAATAAAAAAGGCAGCAAATCGAATAATTTATTTAATTAATTATATTAATCCATTAAATTATGATTTAATGGCGGAAAGACCCTTCTATGGGCCGATAGCGAAATAAAGATTAATTATATATATATATATATATATATATATATATATATATATATATATATATATATATATATAAATGATACAACTAACCCCCTAGGAGGCAAGTTAAACGCCATCTGGCGGCACCACATCAATTAGCAATGCACAACCATATGGTAATAACCGTCAACATGCTCACGCCATCAGGATACCCGGTGATCCAGTGCCCAAGCAACGAAACCTAGTAGCTCGTCTTCCTGTTGGTTCCTAGTATTTTAGCAAGTTTTATATATAAAAGCGTCAATCTTGTGAAACCGATCATAATCTATTACACATTATATGAATGAACACGTGACTCTGTAGACAAATATCAGTTTAATTATTGACCAAGATTAATAATGAACCCATTATTCAGCCGGTGGTGAAATATAAATTGACATCCCAAAAATGGCGTGTTTTTAAACTTTATTACATGATTTCAGTTAGCATTCAAACACGTATTGTAAATACTAAAACCCCTCATGAATTTATTACGAATTAATTCGCTGTAATAGATTTTTCCCGCCGATGCAGATTTAGACAGACACTATGATAATTAGTCGGCCGGTTATGGCGATCAAATTAATGCACAATACGCGCGCGGGCTTTTATCAGCCAGCAACAAATTCATTAGGGCGTTAATTGTGCAATAACTGGCAGTACAATGCGGGGGCCCTGTTAAAGGTTTTAAAGCGCCCCCGCCCCCCTTCATAAATTTTACCATAGAACGCCTCCGTGATTATCCAACTGTAAATGAATTGATGGGGCATGATTTCAAGGATTGAAAATTGCACCTAATTAGTGTAAATTAATTAAAATCTGTTTTAGCGTGGCAACACGTGGCAAGTTTACTGTCTGATTTGCATAGCTTACTTTAGTTTATTCGTTTAACTACGTGTCAGAGAGTATATTATTTATATAGCACTATGAGATAAATGTATTAACTTTAGATTTTTGATTTGATACTTCTTATTTATATGTTAACGCTCATTTAATCTTTTTTTTTGCATCAATTGCATCAAATCATTTTATTTAAATTATTATTTAAAAAGCAATAGGAAGGACTGGAAGGAATTTCTACAGAAAATACAATATATATATATATATATATATATATATATATATATATATATATTCATGATTTTGTTAATAAATTGCGATTCGTATGTTTTACAGCAAGTGACGACGACGACTGGCAGTAACTATTATTTAATATCAGTTTTAAAAAAATCATACATTTCAGGGTTAATCTGTAAAATCGTTGTAACTATTCCAAACAAATGAGATTATGAAGTATACACATGATCAATCAATATAAACAGTTGTAACTAAACAACATTAATTTTCAATCGTACTATAATAATACTCCTATATACACGAAACAAATCCCTTTGGGGATATCAAAACAAAGTTATCGTTTCCCTTTATACCCATTTAACATGTAAATCCCAATGTATCTCCATCTCATCCACACAATCCACATGCTTTCAACCTCCAAATCAAACCGGCTACCACCCATTGATAATACAAACCAAAATAAATCGCCCATTCCATTTCCATATCACTCCACTTATGTGCACACATTTGAGACCGTAAAGATTTCGTTGGCTGCAATAAAAATAGCCCTGCACGTACAATTACCTCCGATCTTATCTCACGACGTGACAAACTCATTCAATTAGGCGACACAAAGTAGCAGCGATAGTCGAGCTAGATTTTTATCGCATTGTTTCCGCATCAGTGATGTGCACACGAACCAACAAACGAAAAAATAAAAATTAAAAAAAATATCACCTGCTCGCTCTCGACACGGGGATTATTTATACGCGATTAAATTCCGCGCTCGCAGATAAATTATTTGGACCGTCTGTTTTACGGACAAATGCGCCAAACTGGGGGGAGCGAGCTGCTAGCTTAATCTGAGAATGTAGTTTGTAATTGATTTCGGAAACGGTGACATTTGATTATAAGTTATTTTATTATTTTATAGTATGTATCTAAATCTTAAATGATTTCATTTGTACTTTTATAGTCAATAGTAATTTGTGCAACATTGTTTGTTACAGTAGAAGGAGCAAGAAAAAAGTCCCCATGACTTACTTTTCTTTTTCCCAACAAAGTGAAAACGAATTAATTTATTGAAAATTTTCATATTACTTATACTAATACTATCAATAGTTTTCGTTTTATTACTTTATAGTATATATCTAAAGTTTACATGTTTTCATTTGTACTTTCATTGACAATAGTAATTTGTGTAACTGAGTATGGAAATTACTTGTTGCAGTACAAGAAACAAAAGAAAGTTACGAGTACATACCAAAGGACTGGGAAAGGGCGCAATATTACCTATATAAAAAAGAAACAACAGAAAGTGCAATAATTAGCAATTACTTATACTAATACTATCAATTAGTATAAGTAATTGCTAATTATTGCACTTTCTGCTGTTTCTTTTTTATATAGGTAATATTGCTGCCCTTTCCCAGTCCTCTGGTATGTACTCGTGACTTTCTTTTGCTTCTTGTACTGCAACAAGTAATTTCCATACTCAGTTACACAAATTACTATTGTCAATGAAAGTACAAATGAAAACATGTAAAATTTAGATACATACTATAAAGTAATAAAACGAAAACTTGTAATTTGTTGGAAATGTTATATACCATCAATGTTGTGATAGTATTAGTATAAGTAATATGAAAATTTCCAATAAATCATTTCGTTTTCACTTTGTTGGGCCTTGTTCAGTTATTTTTTATCTAGATTTAACAAATAAATCGGTATCAAGATTTAATTGTAATCTACGAATGTTGGCAATTATATCAACTTGGTAATGATTGCACTTTCTGGTGTTTGATTTTTTAAATATAGCTAATATTGCTGATCTTTCCTGCTGTCCATATATGGTTTACTAATTGTAATCTTCATTGTGGCCCATGTACTTTAGTTGTTCCGGTTTTATGTGACCCATAACCTTTAAATTTTTAAGTTTATTTAGTGTAGTTTTTAGTTCTTCCGTAATTCATCTTCTCAATTCATTTTTATTTCCTTTGGTTGGCTCAGAATATATTGTTATATCTCAGTTTGAAGACCTACAACGTACATATGTAGTTGAGCTACAATTTCCAAAATTTATTTTCATAAAACACAATTATTTGTAAGTACATAATGAAAATTTAATGAAATTAGGTGTACACACAAATAAGTTACAGCAACTTTTAGTGGCTACCATCGGAAAATATTGTTATATCTAAGTTTGAAGGCCTACAACGTACATATGTAGTAGAGTTACAATTTTCAAAATTTATTTTTATAAAACACAATTATTTGTAAGTATATTCTGAAAATTTGGTGAAATTAGGTGTACACAGAAATAAATTACAGTCACTTTTAGTGGCTACCATCGAAAAATATTGTTATATCTAAGTTTGAAGGCCTACAACGTACATATATAATTGAGCTACAATTTCCAAAATTTATTTTCATAAAACACAATTATTTGTTAGTACATTCTAAAAATTTAATGAAATTAGGTATACACACAAATAAGTTACAGTCACTTTTAGTGGCTACCATCGGAAAATATTGTTATATCTTAAGTTTGAAGGCCTACAACGTACATATGTAGTTGAGCTACAATTTCCAAAATTTATTTTCATAAAACACAATTATTTGTAAGTACATTCTGAAAATTTGATGAAATTTGGTGTACACACAAATAAGTTACAGTCACTTTTAGTGGCTACCATCGAAAAATATTGTTATATCTAAGTTTGAAGGCCTACAACGTACATATGTAGTTGAGCTACAATTTCCAAAATTTATTTTCATAAAACACAATTATTTGTAAGTACATTCTGAAAATTTGATGAAATTTGGTGTACACACAAATAAGTTACAGTCACTTTTAGTGGCTACCATCGAAAAATATTGTTATATCTAAGTTTGAAGGCCTACAACGTACATATGTAGTTGAGCTACAATTTCCAAAATTTATTTTCATAAAACACACTTATTTGGAAGTACATTCTGAAAATTTGATGAAATTAGGTGTACACCAAAATTAATTACAGTCACTTTTAGTAGATACCATCGAAAAATATTGTTATATGTAAGTTTGAAGGCCTGCAATGTACATATGTAGTTGAGCTACAATTTCCAAAATTTATTTTCATAAAACACACTTATTTGTAAGTACATTCTGAAAATTTGATGAAATTAGGTGTACACACAAATAAGTTACAGTCACTTTTAGTGGATACCATCGGAAAATATTGTTATATCTAAGTTTGAAGGCCTACAACGTACATATGTAATTGAGCTACAATTTCCAAAATTAATTTTCATAAAACACAATTATTTGTAAGTATATTCTGAAAATTTAATGAAATTTGGTGTACACACAAATAAGTTACAGTTACTTTTAGTGGCTACCATCGGAAAATATTGTTATATCTAAGTTTCAAGGCCTACAGCGTACATATGTAGTTGAGCTACAATTTCCAAAATTTATTTACATAAAACACAATTATTTGTAAGTATATTCTGAAAATTTGATGCAATTAGGTGTTCACACAAATAAGTTACAATCACTTTTAGTGGCTACCATAGGAAAATATTGTTATATCTAAGTTTGAAAGCCTACAACGTACATATGTAGTTGATCTACAATTTCCAAAATTTATTTTCATAAAACATTATCATTTGTAAATACATTTTGAAAATTTGATAAATTTAGGTGCACACACAAATAAGTTACAGTCACTTTTAGTGGATACCATCGGAAAATATTGTTATATCTATGTTTGAAGGCCTGCATCGTACATATGTAGTTGAGCTACAATTTCCAAAATTTATTTTCATAAAACACAATTATTTGTAAATACATTCTAAAAATTTGATGAAATTAGGTGTATACACAAATAAGTTACAGTCACTTTTAGTGGCTACCATCGGAAAATATTGTTATATCTAAGTTTGAATGCTTACAACGTACATATGTAGTTGATCTACAATTTCCAAAATTTATTTTCATAAAACACTATCATTTGTAAATACATTTTGAAAATTTGATAAAATTAGGTGCACACACAAATAAGTCACTTTTAGTGGATACCATCGGAAAATATTTGTATATCTAAGTTTGAAGGTCTGCAACGCACATATGTAGTTGAGCTACAATTTCCAAAATTTATTTTCATAAAACACAATTATTTGTAAGTATATTTTGAAAATTTGATGAAATTAGGAATACAAACAAATAAGTTACAGTCACTTTTAGTGGCTACTATCGGAAAATATTGTTATATCTAAGTTTGAAGGCTTGCAACGTACATATGTAGTTGAGCTACAATTTCCAAAATTTATTTTCATAAAACACAATTATTTCTAAGTAAATTCTGAAAATTTGATGAAATTAGGTGTACACACAAATAAGTTACAGCCACTTTTATTGGCTACCATCGGAAAATATTGTTATATTTAAATTTGAAGGCCTACTACGTACATATGTAGTTGAGCTACAATTTCCAAAATTTATTTTCATAAAAAACAATTATTTGTAAGTATATTCTGAAATTTTGATGAACTTTGGTGTACACACAAATATGTTACTGTCACTTTTAGTGGCTAACATCGGAAAATATTCTTATATCTAAGTTTGAAGGCCTACAACATACATATGTAGTTGAGCTACAATTTCCAAAATTTATTTTCATAAAACTCAATTATTAGTAAGTACATTCTGAAAATTTGATAAAATTAGGTGCACACACAAATAAGTTACAGTCACTTTTAGTGGCTACCATCGGAAAATATTTATATATCTAAGTTTGAAGGCCTACAACGTACATATGTAGTTGAGCTACAATTTCCAAAATTTATTTTCATAAAACACAATCATTTGTAAATACATTTTGAAAATTTGATGAAATTAGGTGTACACACAAATAAGTTACAGTCACTTTTAGTGGCTATCATCGGAAAATATTGTTATATCTAAGTTTGAAGACCTACAACGTACATATGTAGTTGAGCTACAATTTCCAAAATGTATGTACATAAAACACAATTATTAGTAAGTACATTCCAAAAATTTTATGAAATTAGGTGTACACACAAATAAGTTACAATCACTTTTAGTAGTAAGTACATACTGTAGCTGGATGTCACTCTAGTAATTCATCGAAATATTCTTTCTATCTATCGATAATTTCTGCAATATTTAAAATACTATTTTGTGTGTCCCTCAGATGTCTTAATATAGTCTCCTATTCATTTCTGCGTTTTTCAGGGTTGTGTAGAAAAGTTTTTGACTTTTTTTGAAATTTTCTTCTAGCTAATTTAAAGCTACAAAATTGTAATTTGAGTGGTAACAAACAAACAAGTTCTACAGATATTTGCATCCCTGAAATTTTAAATTTCTTTTAAGTAGTTTGAACAATACATACGTGATAAAGTAATATGCTAGAGCCACTTATTTATTTTTTTGAATACCAATTAAGTTCTAATCAATAAACGGGCATCTCCCAATTGAATAAGCTTCAGATAATCCTAGCGATTAACCGCCCCCGAGACCTGACGTGCAAAACCGCCGTACGTCCGCACGAATTACCGGCTACAGCTTAACGCGGTCGCGAATAATTTGGAAAACTTTACGAAATGCAATAGAATACTCATTAATGTCATGTATTTCTCAAAATTATCCTACATTTCAAGTAGGTAAAATTACATACACTACAACGTGAGTTATTAGGCTTTAAACATCTTAATATACTTGAAATTAACAGCAATAACAAATAAATTCCGAACGATTAGTGCCCGCGGATGATTATGATGATTAAATACTTTCTATATTAAACACCGGTGTATGGTTGCCTTTAAAATGTGTTGGGTTATTATTTGTGCCCACAAATAAAAACAATCTGATCGTCTCGGACTGTTAAACATGTTTATTTTCGCATGCGTCTTTTGTGTTCCGTCTATATCTGAACCTGCCCTCCACTCGTAAAAGTTTCTATAGAAAAGGCGCCGGCGTTGAAAAAAATAAATAATGATACGGTATGCGCGTCGTTATGCTCGTCTCAAATAACGATGGCAGGCAGGCTACAGTGAAATTAACTTGTCAACTTTAGGAGATTTTAAATAAAAACATTAATGAAAAAATACTGGAAATACAGAATATGCCTGTAATACTAATTTTATCACGATTTTGTTCACATGGGTCCGGAAAAGTTAAATTTATCCCTAGTACAAATTAAATTTTGTTTCAAGTTTCTTCGGCTATCGCATCCGTTGCACTACCAACTGCACCACAGAGGGTTATATTCGATAGCACACAAGATGTTCGTAATGTCCAATTAATCACACGCATTTAACGCTTGTAGTAGTAGTGCTAGGGGGATTTTGGACCTCTTTTGAACTCGCACACGTTGATTTACATAAATACCAAACGAAAAATCTTGTCTTTTTCAAAACAAGACTTACACCCCTTACATTCTTACAATAATATATATTTTTAAATCGGAAAATTGCAGATATTAAACATAAACTTTCACCGGCTAATCTAGACGGAGTTATATGAGATAATACACAATTTTCTGTTAAAACTGTTAAATAATTTAAATCTGGATACCTTTCGAAAGTAGGTCGTCTGATGTGCCTCATCTCTATGACAGCACTGTAGTGGAACCAATAAAATCACATGATATATAGAAAGTTTAATAAAGCCAGGAATCAAATAACAGAGACTGCGAATGACCAATTTCACGAATTCGGCGCAACATTTGCATCATAAACATGCCGATATATAATATTTTAATTCGCAATATTTTTGCAGTGTCCCACATTTCCATTGGAAAACAAACAATAGAATTGAATTCATAATATAGCCGTTACCATTTTGAATAATTCAACAGCGGCCAGTGTTAAGGGCTGTTAACTTTAAATATTAATAAAACGAGTTTACATGCGTTCTTTTTAGTTGTTGAATAGTTTTAATTAAAATATGTCTAATCAAATAATAAACATATGCAAAACAATTTATGCGGCACAAAAGGTATATTTGAACACAAATCCTATTTTTTTTTCTATAAAAAAATTATAATTTTTCCATATGTCTATTTATGAATTTCTTGTTACATACATGTAAGTACTAATAAATAACATATGGTCACCTAAGCAGCAACACTACACATCTAAAATTTTATTTGAGGTTGATTTAATGGGAGAGATAAAACTGGTGATAACATGTTTATTGGAGTAATTAAATTACTCTTGGTTTAAATAAATAAAATATAAGCTATAAAATAAAAAAAATAATAACTTGTTATCAGAGTAAAATAATTATAATGAGCAGTTTATAATAATTTTTTTTATACGATTACAAAGGTTGATGCATATTTTGTATGATACTGTCAAAAAATACTGTGTATACAACTAATAAATTATTTGAGTTATAAGAGTACGTTTCGAGGGCTGTATGATAAGTCTATTTAATTGCGAAACTACACGGCGATTAGTACCTTGAAAAAAGAGTAACAGTACTCTTACTTTTTGGACGTGCCTCGTAGCTAATCAGAAATATTTTCAAATTTCCCAACTTTTTCTATTCGATCAGTCCTTGTTATTGTTAGAGCTAAATAATTATGAAAATATCGATTTGACTCAACGAAAACCGCATTATGTGTTATTTATATTGTTTATACTTACTTGTATGCATTAATTGACCACTCATTATTCACAAAACATATTACATTTCACCGTATGACATTTTATTATTATCCTAAATATATTTTTTTGCACAAACACAAATATGTGAGCCTTTATTGCACCTGTTACAATAACAATTTATTTTTTCGTTGACGGCTCTAACAAATCCCCCCGTCGTCAACTTCGCGCGTTAATATTATGTCGCGCGATTTAAACGGCGGCAAATGTCAACGAAATTCAGCCGGTGTTATATTATTGCGATAATGGACGCGGAAATTGTGCTGAGCGAATGACGCCACGGATTAATATCAATCGTATTTCTTTGCTTGCAGGCATTTTCTTCGCCAAATTACACGAGTGGGAGAGAGGAGATTTAATTAACGTTGGGAATGTGGCCGATTAATTACCGGAAAGTTTTGAGGCTTCGATTTTAAGGTGAGTCGATTAAGCTTTTTGTGAGGCAATCAAAGTTTTGGTGATTGGGAATTTTAGCGAGAATCGAGAATTGAAAAATGCGCGACGTTTTTTTTGTTTTGTTTATGCGCGCCGCAAAATATACTACTAGGAATCTAACTTCTAACTATTATATATTTCTCATTTTTCGTCGGAGACGTGGGTTCAAGTTCCATCGGAGAGTGAAAATTTTACTATACACTATACACTTTTGACTTTTTTACAACTATCTTTATCCCTATTATATAAAAACGAAGACAATGTTTTGAAGCCGATCGACCTGTCAATTATGACTTTTATGGTGTCGTGAGGGTCGAGGGTTGGAATCTCATCTAGGATTGGATGTTTTATGTTTTTTTATTCAAAATTTAATTGGAGTAGTATTTTGTTTTATTTATTTTTATTTTTAAATCCCTATTATATAAAAACGAAGACAATATTTTGAAGCCGACCGACTTGTTAGTTATGACTTTTGTGGTGTCTGTGCAACCGTGGGGGTTGCCGGTTCGAATCCCATCTAGGGTTGGATTTTATATGTTCTTTTTTTCAAAATTAAATTATTATTTCTACTCCAATATACCTCTCATTTAGACCGAATTAAAAAACGTACAAAATTACTAGTAATAGTAATAATAATAACTTTTATTTCCCTTGAAATACATAATCCTATATATATATATATATATATATATATATATATATATATATATATATATAAACTATATTAACACATGTTTACAGTAACAACGAAAATAATAGAATAATAGAAAATAAATATATGGGAAATAAGGCGCAGTTCCAGTCAGCATGCATTCATTTCATACGTTTCTAGCAACTATCAAGCGCTCTATTTATTTATTAAAATAAATGCTATTTTGGGTATTCAATCCATCAAAAAGTAGGTTTATCTTTGAGATATCTTCTTCAAATTTAGTATCAGTAGAATATGACAATTTTAGAAAATATTTTGAAAATTTCATACGTTTCTAGCAACTATCAAGCGCTCTATGGTTATTTTTATTAAAACAAATGCTATTTTGGGTATTCAATCCATCAAAAAGTAGGTTTATCTTTGAGATATCTTCTTCAACTTTAGTATCAGTAGAATATGACTATTTTAGAAAATAGTTTGAAAATTTCATACGTTTCTAGCAACTATAAATCGCTCTATGGCTATTTTTATTAAAACAAATGCTATTTTGGGTATTCAATCCATCAAAAAGTAGGTTTATCTTTGAGATATCTTCTTCAAATTTAGTATCAGTAGAATATGACTATTTTAGAAAATAGTTTGAAAATTTCATACGTTTCTAGCAACTATCAAGCGCTCTATGGTTATTTTTATTAAAACAAATGCTATTTTGGGTATTCAATCCATCAAAAAGTAGGTTTATCATTGAGATATCTTCTTCAAATTTAGTATCAGTAGAATATGACTATTTTAGAAAATATTTTGAAAATTTCATACGTTTCTAGCAACTATCAAGCGCTCTATGGCTATTTTTATTGAAACAAATGCTATTTTGGGTATTAAATCCATCAAAAAGTAGGTTTATCTTTGAGATATCTTCTTCAAATTTAGTATCAGTAGAATATGACTATTTTAGAAAATATTTTGAAAATATCATACGTTTCTAGCAACTATCAAGCGCTCTATGGCTATTTTTATTGAAACAAATGCTATTTTGGGTATTCAATCCATCAAAAAATAGATTGTGATATCTTCTTCAAATTTAGTATCAGTAGAATATGACTATTTTAGAAAATATTTTGAAAATTTCATACGTTTCTAGCAACTATCAAGCGCTCTATGGCTACTTTTATTGAAACAAATGCTATTTTGGGTATTAAATTCATCAAAAAGTAGGTTTATCTTTGAGATATCTTCTTCAAATTTAGTATCAGTAGAATATGACTATTTTAGAAAATATTTTGAAAATTCATACGTTTCTAGCAACTATCAAGCGCTCTATGGCTATTTTTATTCAAACAAATGCTATTTTGGGTATTCAATCCATCAAAAAGTAGGTTTATCTTTGAGATATCTTCTTCAAATTTAGTATCAGTAGAATATGACTATTTTAGAAAATATTTTGAAAATTTCATACGTTTATAGTAACTATCAAGCGCTCTATGGCTATTTTTATTAAAACAAATGCTATTTTGGGTATTCAATCCATCAAAAAGTAGGTTTATCTTTGAGATATCTTCTTCAAATTTAGTATCAGTAGAATATGACTATTTTAGAAAATAGTTTGAAAATTTCATACGTTTCTAGCAACTATCAAGCGCTCTATGGTTATTTTTATTAAAACAAATGCTATTTTGGGTATTCAATCCATCAAAAAGTAGGTTTATCATTGAGATATCTTCTTCAAATTTAGTATCAGTAGAATATGACTATTTTAGAAAATATTTTGAAAATTCATACGTTTCTAGCAACTATCAAGCGCTCTATGGCTATTTTTATTCAAACAAATGCTATTTTGGGTATTCAATCCATCAAAAAGTAGGTTTATCTTTGAGATATCTTCTTCAAATTTAGTATCAGTAGAATATGACTATTTTAGAAAATATTTTGAAAATTTCATACGTTTATAGTAACTATCAAGCGCTCTATGGCTATTTTTATTAAAACAAATGCTATTTTGGGTATTCAATCCATCAAAAAGTAGGTTTATCTTTGAGATATCTTCTTCAAATTTAGTATCAGTAGAATATGACTATTTTAGAAAATAGTTTGAAAATTTCATACGTTTCTAGCAACTATCAAGCGCTCTATGGTTATTTTTATTAAAACAAATGCTATTTTGGGTATTCAATCCATCAAAAAGTAGGTTTATCATTGAGATATCTTCTTCAAATTTAGTATCAGTAGAATATGACTATTTTAGAAAATATTTTGAAAATTTCATACGTTTCTAGCAACTATCAAGCGCTCTATGGCTATTTTTATTGAAACAAATGCTATTTTGGGTATTAAATCCATCAAAAAGTAGGTTTATCTTTGAGATATCTTCTTCAAATTTAGTATCAGTAGAATATGACTATTTTAGAAAATATTTTGAAAATATCATACGTTTCTAGCAACTATCAAGCGCTCTATGGCTATTTTTATTGAAACAAATGCTATTTTGGGTATTCAATCCATCAAAAAATAGATTGTGATATCTTCTTCAAATTTAGTATCAGTAGAATATGACTATTTTAGAAAATATTTTGAAAATTTCATACGTTTCTAGCAACTATCAAGCGCTCTATGGCTATTTTTATTGAAACAAATGCTATTTTGGGTATTAAATTCATCAAAAAGTAGGTTTATCTTTGAGATATCTTCTTCAAATTTAGTATCAGTAGAATATGACTATTTTAGAAAATATTTTGAAAATTCATACGTTTCTAGCAACTATCAAGCGCTCTATGGCTATTTTTATTCAAACAAATGCTATTTTGGGTATTCAATCCATCAAAAAGTAGGTTTATCTTTGAGATATCTTCTTCAAATTTAGTATCAGTAGAATATGACTATTTTAGAAAATATTTTGAAAATTTCATACGTTTATAGTAACTATCAAGCGCTCTATGGCTATTTTTATTAAAACAAATGCTATTTTGGGTATTCAATCCATCAAAAAGTAGGTTTATCTTTGAGATATCTTCTTCAAATTTAGTATCAGTAGAATATGACTATTTTAGAAAATAGTTTGAAAATTTCATACGTTTCTAGCAACTATCAAGCGCTCTATGGTTATTTTTATTAAAACAAATGCTATTTTGGGCATTCAATCCATCAAAAAGTAGGTTTATCATTGAGATATCTTCTTCAAATTTAGTATCAGTAGAATATGACTATTTTAGAAAATATTTTGAAAATTTCATACGATTCTAGCAACTATCAAGCGCTCTATGACTATTTTTATTAAAACAAATATTATTTTGGGTATTCAATCCATAAAACAGTATGTTTATCTATGAGATATCTTCTTCAAATTTAATATCAGTAGAATATGACTATTTTAGAAAATATTTTGAAAATTTCATACGTTTCTAGCAACTATCAAGCGCTCTATGACTATTTTTATTAAAACAAATGCTATTTTGGGTATTCAATCTATCAAAAAGTAGGTTTATCTTTGAGATATCTTCTTCAAATTTAGTATCAGTAGAATATGACTATTTTAGAAAATATTTTGAAAATTTCATACGTTTCTAGCAACTATCAAGCGATCCATGGCTATTTTTTATTAAAACTGACTGCTCTTCCACTGAACCTTGACAATAACTATCACTAGATAAGACTAATCGTAATTAAAATTAAATAATTAAAAAATAATAATAATTTGTATAAATAACACTCATACAATAAAATGTAGGTACCTAAAATGTTTGGAACATATGGTTTATATAAAAATTATTGAATGCTATTATATATATATATATATATATATATATATATATATATATATATATATATTAACTAGTATTAGTTACTATTCTGTAACTGGCTATAGACCTTCGGGTCCTTCTGTTGTATATTGATGTATATGTATATGAGTGTTAGGACTTAAATTGCTAATAATTCTTATAATTGAATTACACACAAATCTAATAGAATTTTCCTCTAAATGGAAACATTTATGACATTTCCGTGTTCGGGCAATTTTTTTTTGTTGTCGTCTGCAACCTTGGTGCGGGTCGCTCACACCATCACGCCAGAATAATGAGGAATCAGCGTCGCGGGCATTTAACGGCGATTTCCTCTTTACGCGCCGCGCGTTTTTCCGCGTCCAGCAGGAACCGGAGGGAGTCCTCGCGCCGGCCTGCACCCACGCGCTCGCTAACAGTGTGACGATGGGGTAGGTTAGTGGGAGGTCCTTCGGGGCGCTATATAACCGGCGTGGTGTGCTGGGTGCGCGCATACACTGGGTATCCTGCACACGCCGGTCCTCACCACAACCCGGCTCCTCCGCCACAACTACCCGTCGTCACCACCAAGCACAGTGCAACAAGACAGCTGAAGGTAGAATTGCAGAGAGCACCGTGAAGGAAATTTATACGAACGGTAAGTTTTCTTAATTATTTATTAATATATATATAAATCGTTTTTATTTATTGTTTTCAAGTTGTAAATCGAAACAATTTTGTGTTTTTATAATAAAATTTTATTCATATTAAAGTCTTTTATAACAGTGTTTTATTATTACATTTGTATCATACAGTAAAAAAATAGTTTGAGCAAAAAACGATTATTATTATTATATATATATATATATAATAAAATTTTATTCATATTAACGTTTTTTATAATACTGTTTTACTATTATTTGTATCATACAGTAAAAATTATAGTTTGAGCACAAAAACAATTATTTCATACAAAATAATAATAATTGTTGCATTTGTCTATTTATTAATTTCTTCCCTGTTACTTATTGACAATAGAAAATACATAAATGATAGATTGGTCGGCTTCAAAACATTGGCTTCGTTTTTATATTATTAGGATTTATTTTCATTATTTATAGAACATTGCATCATAATATAATTGTTACTCACAATTGAACATAAACCGGTGGGTATCTCATACTATATGACAGTGTTCTTTTTCCGCTGTATTCTTATTTTATTATATATATATATATATATATATATATATATATATATATATATATATATCCGCTGGCCTTTTCTACCACAGTGTGGTGTAATGGTTTGAATTTTCCTCTATTCTTTTATAATTTTTTTTCAATCTCTTCTATTTATTGCCAGTTATTTTGCTTCCTTCCAGTTTTTTTCTTTCCTTTCTAATAGTTCCGATATAGCTTCATCCCATTTTTTTTCATGCTCTTTTTTTTTTCTTGTTTTTGATTCTTGCTCTCCATATTCTTTTGGCTGGTGTTGTCTCTGCCATCCTAATTATGTGTCCCCACCATCCTAATTGACTTTCCTCTATGTAATTTATTGTCGGTGTTACATTTAGTTCTCTTCTTATGTCCTCATTCCTCATGTTGTCATTTTTTGTCACTCCTCTAACTCTCCTCATATACTTCATTTCAACTGCTTGTATTTTGCTCTTTTGTGCTTTATTTAATGTCCATGTCTCGCATCCGTATGTTAATATAGGTCTTATTATAGATTTATATTATTAAGATGTGTATTTTGATTTAATTTTTAAAAAAATCTATATATATATATATATATATATATATATATATCTATCTTATCTTATACAATACCTAAATATTATTCATTAAAAAAACTGAAAATAAAAGTTTTCTTGGGGTAGCGCTGGAGTGGGTCGTGATTATCTCAAATAAAAAGAAAAGTACAAAAATTATTATGCTGCAGCGGTATGTACACAATAAACCATTTTCTATATTTAATCTTCCATTCTGCGCTAATCTTCTTTTCGTTTCGAATTTATTGGTTTTGACGGAGCGGAAATTACGCCGGGGGTGTCTGTATTGACGATGACTGAAAAATAATGTTGATGGGGTAAAAAAAAGAATGGGCGACGCGTTGATAATATAGATAATATTTTTCTCGCGCACGTTCAGTCGATGTTGGCGGGCCAATGGTTTATTCATGATGTATACGCGTTCAAAAAATTACCTCGTCTCGATAATTAAAATGCTTTAAAATGATTTCTCAAGAAATGTTTGCTGGTAATTAATTTAGTGGGCTGTTTTCGGTGTACTGCGTTCATGCAAATTATATTACGTTATCTTCTTGGACGTAGCTCTTGCATCTTTATTAATCATTTGTTATGGTTTCGTTGGACTGTGCCTCTTGAAATATTTAATGCACTATCAAAATTTTGTAATAATATTTAATTTAAACAATGGTGTTGCAATTAAAAAAAAATAGCAATACAGCTTGCCTTATTTTAGAGATCTTTTGCAAAATATTTCTTGTTTTATGTACAGTATTCTGAACAACTTTATCTCTCTATTTCTTACATATATCAATTTTCGTCTATGTTCACATATCCTTTCTACCTGCTCGATACTTTTTCCCGCTATTTGGATATTTGTTTCCACTTTCTGTTTTGCGATCACCATACTTTTTGTTTTATCTGTTCTTATTGTCATGTTGTGTCTATTTAGTTCTTCGTTCTATATATTAATGTTCTCTTGTAGGTTTTCTTCGGATTTGGCTAGTATTACAATATCATCAGCAAAAACAATATAAAGACACCATCTTCGACGAGAATTCGAACCCATGACATGACTTCCCTTTTATATACATATAGAGTTATCGTCATGACATTTAATTTCTTTTTATTTATGTATAAAATAAAATACCGCAATTTCTATAACGCATGAAATAATGTTTGAATCTGATTATTATTTATAAATTTAATATATTTGTTATGTTGATATGCACGTCGCGTAATCGCATGCATCACTTTTCATCAACGCAAACCGCGGCAATGACGATTCTAATTGGTGTTGACGTTTGATAATTTGCTAAAAGCGTGGAGGTCACATCAAAAAAACATAAAATCAGTCTGCCCGGCAGATTGGAATAATTTAAATCGGATTGACGTTTGTATTTTTAAAAAGACTCATAAAAAAATCCATATACACTATTTTAAAACAAATATATTTACATATGCATGTTTTCAAATTTTTGTTCGATGCTGTGGAATGAACTACATTATCGATAGTAGTGAATGTAATAATAATAATAAACATATGTATTGTGATAGATAACATTTACATAAACATACCACAATGGGCTAACGACTACACTCGTTCTGCCCTAATGAAACTATTAAATGCAAATTAGATGTTTCTATCTCTCTGATCTATGCTTATTTCTTCTCGTCAACTCTGTAGGTGGTATTTCCCGAAACCGTAAAAAATGCAAGTTAAATGTCTGTGGGCAAATTGTTTTATTAAATACTCTAAAAAAGTAACCACGAACCTCCACTGTCAGTTCATTTATTCATGCCTACAATCTACAATCCTACATTATAATATCGAATATGAACCACAACACAGAATGTAGGCTTTACTGCTATAATAATTTAAAAAAAAACATCATTTATAATAATTTATTCTCATAATTACATATGGAACTGAGCATAAAAACTGTAATTGTTCCTTTTGTCTTCCATTTTGATTGAAACACAAAGAAAATAAATTAATTTCGGTGAAACAAAAAAGGCACATCAGTACGATCAATTACAACCGAACGCTCCATTGTTTATATCAAATATAGAAGCTGTATTTACATTTAGCTCATTATATCATCAAAAGGAGCAGTTTATGTTTTTGCAAGGGGAGTTTCATTCGCGATTTAAAGAGCGCTTACGCTAAAGTTCAACTTTTTTTTTTACCTCATTCGCGTATTAAACATGTAGAAGTAATTATATTGCTAATTAGAGGGGATTGTGTATCAAAGGAATTTGTAGTAAAGTATAATTTAATTATGGTATTAATTGGAAATTAATAGAAGTTGTTCAAATTAATTACGGTTGTCTTTTATGAGCACGGCGCACAGTGGAGTATGTCATAATAAAAGTTGGCTAAACATATTTTAATAATACATAAAATAAACTTTTAGAGTCAATGATGATTAATATAAAGTTTATTTCATATTTGTTTTAATTGAAATACATATAAATAAAATTTATAATAATAATAATAGTAAGAAAAACAAAAAAAGGACAGTACAACTTACCCTCGTAGAGGGAAGTTAAACGCCATCTGGCGGCACCACATCAATTAGCAATGCACACCCATATGGTAATAACCAAATAAAAAAAGGACCTTTATTGGCATTCTCTTCACACAAAACTCTTCAAAATACCCAACCACAACAAAAATACATAGAAATAAAAATAACACTCCCCAAAAATTACAATTTAACAGATGGCGTTTAACTTGTTTTTTTCAAGGTATGGAGTTTCCTTGATAAGTTTTTCAGAACAATAAATTTGTCATCAATCGAATGTTTCTTAAAATTTTTATTAATTATTTGCTATAGCTCTTTTCTATTCTAAAATTCAATTTTGTCATACACATTTATTACCCACGGCTATTGAGTAACGACTGATGCCAGCAGTTATGGTCAATCACTAAGAAATAACGAATTCTAATTATTTTTTTTAGGGTATGGAGTTTTCTCGATAACTTTTCCAGAACAATAAATTTGTCATCTATTGAATGTTTTTTAAATTTTTTATTAATTATTTGATAAAGCTCTTTTTTATTCTAAAATTCAATTTTGTCATACATATTTATTACTCACAGCTATTGAGTAAGAACTGATGCCATCAATTATGACCTATCATTAAGAAGTAACGAATTCTAATTGTTTTGCTTGAGGTATGGAGTTTTCTTGATACGTTTTTTAGAACAATACATTTGTCAGCAATCGAATGTTTATTAGAAATTTTATTAATTACCGTAAAATGAGGTTACTTTGCACCATTTTTCAGGTTTTTTATCTTTAATTGAACAGAAATATTTTTTGAAGCGCGTTAAAAATATGGGGCTTGTTGCATTTTGTTCTTTAGTGTTATTAGTTGTTATTTAATATAAAATATATGTAATGTGAGTAATTTATTATGCAATATTTATTATATAAATTTGGTGCAAAGTTACCCCTTTGAGTAGGATACTTTGCACCATCACATCATTTTGATCGAAACTCCGTTGTATATAGGAAAGATGCGAAGTTAAAAACATAAATCAATAGAGCACACAAAATTTATTCATGGAACTGATTTTTTCTTCAAAAAACATAAACGACACATTGCAAATTAATTATTTACAGCCAACCCAACTTTTCCATTTCTGGAATTCGATACAATTCTCTTCTATTTACCATGGTAGAGGAGTTTATGTTGTCAAATACATGCTCCCTATCATAGGATGAAACATCTGGATTTTCAGGCAATTTTCACGACTTGATAGATTTAACCATAGAAGAAATTACAACTCCAATGATATTATTTTACCAGAAAACAATTCCCCTTCGTATTTGAAAATCATGTATTCTCCTACAACTCTCTTTGCGGCAATTATGCCAAGAGCATCTGCTAGATATTTCGTACCTTCCATCATTGCAGCTTTTTCTTCCTTTTTCATTTCTTTTACCATTTGCTCCGAGTATGTTTGAAAATTGGGATATTCTTCATCTGAAGAGTCCTGCAATACTGGATCATCAGTGTCATCATCCCGCTGGATTCGCTTTGTCTTTTCTGATATATCCTATTGCCTTTCTTCTGTCTTTTATATATTTTGTGAATTAAAAAAAAATTGTTTCACCAGTTTTAACACAGTTTGACGTTGGTGCAAAGTCTCCCCATATTGTGGTGCAAAGTTACCCCACGTGTTAAAAATATTAACAAGTACTTACCAGATGATTTTAAATATAAACTAATTATCAAAATATATAGCCAAAGATGTGTAACTGGTACTAAAATGGTGACTTATCTGATAGTATTACACACGAATCGGCGGAACACGCAATTTTTCAACACTAAACAAAACTGCAACAGATTGGTGTCATAAACAAGTCCCGTAAAGTTAGGTTTTGATGTAGAAATCTCCTAATCACTCTCTCACAAGATCTACAGATGACACTTCCATCTTGTGATTAACATGTTGCGCAGTTAAATTAGAAACTACACATATGGCTCCACGATGAATCTTTTTCGGACGTTGGTGCAAAGTTACCCCACGCGGTGCAAAGTAACCTCGTTTTACGGTATTTAATAAAACTCTTTTCTGTTCTAAAATTTAATTTTGTCATTCATATTTATTACTCACGGCTATTGAGTAAGAACTTATGCCATCAGTTATCACTAAGAAGTAACGAATTCTAATTGTTTTTTTTTAAGGTATGGAGTTTCCTTGATAAGTTTTCCGGAACAATAAATTTGTCATCTATCAAATGTTTCTTTAATTTGTTATTAATTATTTGATAAAGCTCTTTTCTGTTCTAAAATTCAATTTTGTCATACACATTTATTACCCACGGCTATTGAGTAACGACTGATGACGACAGTTATGTCCAATCACTAAGAAATAACGAATTCTAATTTTTTTTTTAGGGTATGGAGTTTTCTTGATAACTTTTTCAGAACTATAAATTTGTCATCTATTGAATGTTTTTTAAATTTTTTATTAATTATTTGATAACGCTCTTTTTTGTTCTAAAATTCAATTTTGTCATACATATTCATTACTCACGGTTATTAAGTAACAACTGATGCCATCAGTGATGACCAATAACTAAGTTCTAACATTCAATTTCATAAAATATGTGCGTTCACATGTTAATTTAACATGTCTTATTTTCACAAATTGCCGAAAATTGTTTGTGTTATTGTTGCGAGTTTAAATTGGGGGTGTTGCAGAAGACCCGCGGCAGTGTCGGTAATTCGACAGGCGGACGAGAATTTCCTGCGGGGATTAGAGTTTCCGTAACTCCTGTAAAAACCTAGTAAGCCGCCCTTTGATATTCGTTTAAGTTCGTCCTCTTGCCGCGGGCGGAATACCGGCCATATTTGGCGTGCCTAGTTACAGTAGATGCCCCTTGGTTTATCTTTGCCCCTTTGCGTAGCATTTTACGCCCCGTGAAATAAATTATAAATAAATCTTGTTCAGCCATTCCGCAATTTCAGAAATGGCT